>JANAVB010006391.1:2640656-3060189 GCA_029216955.1 Iris pallida | reverse complement strand
TATTATATATAATATAATATAATATATATAATTTTTTTTTAACATAATATTTATGTATATATATACATAGGAATAACATATGTATATATATACATATAGATATAAAAAACAATAATTACATAAATTACAGAAAACTATAAAACAGTAAGTATTTACTGTATAAATTATTATACTTATATACATAATATACATTTATACATATACATACCACTAATATATATATATATATATATATATATATATATATATATATATAATATAAAAAAAACACAAAAACAGAGTCCGAGGATCTCGAACCCCAGACCTCACAACAAAGGGGGAGAACTAAGGCGCGTTGTGTTAACCAATAGGCCAAACTCGAGTTCTGGTAAAAGGAGTTCTCCACATAATATAAAATCAAACCCAAAAAATGGTTTAGGCTTATTACGTGTCACCTTCTTCGTGCAGGGTTACTTGGACACGTAGAAACGTGTCCAGTTCGTGTCGAGGGGTTTCTAGATACAAATTTTTGTGTCAAAAGCTACTATTGAGTTCGTCGTGTCGTTCTCGACACGTTTGGATAGGTTTCATGTCCTATTGACACAAACTCATGTCATGTCCAAACTCTAGATCTAGGGTTTATGATTTCTTGGTACACTGGCGTCGAGATGGGTCGAGACTAGTGTCAAACGGTTCGTCTCGAGGAGAAGAACACAACCATGGTCCTAGATCGACGTTTCACAAGGAAATGAAGGGGAACGGGGTTTAGCTAGGTCGACGATCTTCGGGGCGGCGCTGTAGCATTCGACGGTCGAAGTGGATGACGGCGCTGCGTCCAACTCGTCGAGCTTGACTCGTTGACAGTATCGGTGGTCGACGGCAAAGTCAGGGTGCGGAGAACGGGGGTCGCCGAAAAAATTGGTCGGCGACGAGCTATGCCGTAGGTGAACAGTAACGTTGGTTGCTGTTCACAACACAGTAACAGGGTTTTTATTTTCTAAATATTTGGTTTGGGGATTTGAGTACCAAGAATTAAAATGATTAGAAATTAGGGTTTCCCCCTTTGGAAAGTGTGTTATTTATAGGAAAATTTTATTATGGCAACTTGACCTAAGCAATAAACTAATTTAGCCCAAGCATGAAGAAATAACAAGTTTGCCATTGAAAGTAGAAAATGCAGCATTTACAGTAGTAGTTTTAAAAATAGAAAAATTTCAAATGGTGTCCAAACGACTCCAAATAAATCTCAAAAAAATTCTAAAATTAATAGAAAAATATTTAGAACCTAATGGAATCAATTTGGGGCAATTTTGGAATTGTTTTTTATTTAATGATTTTTGGAAAAATAAGGGTTATATAGACACCGCATAAAGGGACAGAGACAAAAAAATGTTAGCAAAAAATAATCTTTTCTAAAGAAGAACAAAAACCTGTGCATTGTGTAGTATGCGCGTGATGTACTATACATCAAGTGAAGCCTGACATCAGCGCATCTGAAGCTATGTGCATCCGAAAAGCTGAGCCTTGGCGCATCTTCAGGACCGAAGTCCATACGCGTTGGCAAAATTAGACCTCGGCGTATATTCAGGACCGAAGTCCATCCGCATTGGCAAAGCTAGAGCTCGGCGCATCTTCAGGACCGAAGTCCATGTGCGTTGGCAAAATTGAACCTCGATGCATCTACAGAACCGTAGTCCATGCGCATTAGTAAAGTGAAGCTTCGATCCATCTTCACGGCATAGCTCTATAAGCTATGCCCATGCGCTTCAGCAAAGAAATTGGTCGACGTATGTTCCAGATGGTTACCTATCTACGCGTCTAACCGTGCACGAGTGACTGTGTGTTCGAGGAACCCTCAACGGCATCCACCTACCTATAACTTTCTTACGAACGTCGGGATGAGTCGTATCGACGATTTTGGGCTCGTCGGCGGCGACCTTAACGGGCTTCTTTCCCTTGCCCTTGCTGGCAGTAGCAACTTTGGGTAATTTGGGGGCCATCGCGATAAGAAAAAAATTAGGGTTTTGGGAGAGCAAAAGTTTAAAGAAACAAAGGTTGAAGAAAGAGAATAGAAAGCTCTATCTCTTCCCCCAACCGCCTATTTATAGGCTTGGGAAAGCGTGTTGCCCGATAAGGGTAATGTACGACGCTTCAAAGTTCGTTGAAGAGATGACACAAAATCTCCATAAAGATTGTCATTAATCAGCCAAGCTGTCAAATCAAAACTGAAGCATTATCATTAATTGAACAGATTGTCAGATCAACCATAGGCCTAGACGGTTATGCGCCAAGAAGATCATGTGCCTGAAGACAACCAAGAGCCATGCGCTTAGAATTTTTTTTACTATCCTTGATTCTTATTCAAAGTATTTCAAAACTTGTGTGAAGTTATGAAAACTTTGAAGGGAGTCTTGTAGAAGCATGGAATTCATGTGCCCCAGAAACAAAGTTTAAGAAGGCACATCCCTATACGCTGGAAGAGGCATGCAGCAGATATCACAAACACAGTTGGCGTATCGTAAAGACAGCAAATACAGAATACATGAAAAAAGATTTTTATTGATCATAATATATTAAAATTAATATTTGTGATTACATGGAAAATCTACTACAAACAGCCTACTCTAAAGACATGCGCATCACTTCTACGTCTCAGTCGCTAGTAGCACAGGCGCATTACTTAACCTTATATTCTGCCATAAGCCATTGTGTGCATCACTTTGGCCTTTACCTTACTTTTGGCCATATGGATTAGTCATTGGTAGCCAATGCATCTCCTCTGTCAAGTGAATGAGGCACTGATGAGCAGAAATTGGGTTGGCAATAAACCCAAACCTGGTAATCAATATCTTGGCACTCAAAGTTATCTCGGGAAAGAATACGACTAGTGAGGTACACAAGTACGAACTATGCTGCCAATAGCAAACCCGGCGCATCTCAGTTCTCTGATGGATTTCTTCATCAAAATTGTAGCTTCTTTGAACGAGGAGATCTACAACCTACAGCCGATCGACTCGCCAAGGAGGAGGCTCACAATAATCGAAAGTTAAGTGTGTTCTTGACATGAATTCGGGTAGAATGAGAATGAGAAAATCCTTTACTATTCGAACAAACCTATTTATAGGCCAAAGCATAGTCAAACTCATGCGCCAAGTGGCAATCTCTACGAGATTAATGGGTTGAACCTTGCATTAATGGCAATGAATCTGCCATCTTGATTTAACTGAGTTAAAAAGTTGTTATTTCGAGCCCTAAAACGCTCTACGAGGTTGACCAAAAATAATTCACCTATCCAACAAGATTAGTCGATGCGTCCAACAGTCGATATGCCCCACAGTCGATGTGCCAACATGGCTTATCTCCCATCAACATTTAATGCTAAGTGTCAGATGTCAGCATAATATGTCTCGAAGACAGTACAGATGAAGGTTTCATAGAAAACGAAGAGTCATCTTACATAAGCACATATCGATGTAATTATTACCCCTTTACAGCTGTGCTCAGCCACATGGACTAACCTCACTATCTCTCACATGTGCCCAGACTCACAGTGTACCCCAATGGCTATGCGCTAAGTTCCCTCGCACGATGAGCCCAGATAGCGCATAAAATCTATTATGTTTCAACAGATTGAGATCTTTGAGCAATGTACACATGCTCCATGTCATTGACTTAGTCATGCTCATGAACGGGTGCTAACCACCCAGGATCTCAGCAATAAACGATTTTCACCAACTACCATGTGTCAGCTCATCTGCAGTCCAATGGTACAGTTACACCAGATTCAGTTCAAGCTTCCCGAACGCAGTACCCCTGCACCAAAAAAGTCATGAACGTAGCATTCCTACATGCCAAAAAGTCCATGCGCATGTCACATATGCATGCATGTATGGTTCATTCCACCATCTATAACTAGAAGAATTATTCTTTCATTTTTACACTAGACCCCCGGATATTCAGAGAGTCAGAACATACCTCAAGAGAGCTGAATTGCTGTCCAGCCGAAGACTTGCAATTTTTTCTTGATCGTCGTTGGATTAACAACGGAGTAAAGGAATCAGAAGCAGCATTCAATCTCCATTGCCACATGTCCCCAGAAAATGAATTGTACTCAAAAGATCCTGTCTAGGATCAGAGTTGTACTTTTCTTTCGTTTATTTATATAAAAGTTCATCATAAAATTTTCAATAAAAAACAAGTGACTGTGTACCATGAGTACCTAGAGGGTACAAGTGTCCAAAATATATTAGGACTGATGAGTAATAAGTGATAGGTATTGTAGAAGCATGGAAAAGATAGAGTTTATGCGGATCATCACTCCATGCGGCCAAGCAAAACTAAGCCATAGAAGCAGTGCTCCTGGAGACCCCATGCGACCAAATGAAATTAAGTCGCAGAAACAGTGCTCCTGGAGACCCCATACGGCCAAGCAAAACTAAGCCACAGAAGCAGTGCCCCTGGAAACCTTATACGGCTAAGACAATTCGAGCTGCAGAAGCGAGGCTCTCGAAGGCCCCATACGGCTAAGGGGACTCGAGCCGCAGAGGGAAGGTTCTCATAGATCCCATACGGCCAAGTCAAACCAAGCCGCAGAAGCAAGGTTCTCAAAGATCCCATGCGGCCAAGCAGAGCCGAGCTGCAGAAGCAAGGCCCCTAAGGCCGCTATGCGGCCAAAATGAGTTAGACTCTACTTTGTGGAGGGGACACACTGTCACGCCCCAGAACCATAATACTGGAGAGCGGGGGACAGACACAGCCATCTACGTACATTAAAGTGTAAGTAACCTCGATGTACAGTAACGGCTATCTAGATGCATAAGAGTTTTGCTACAAGCCAACAGTCACTTATGGTCAAGAACAAACCTAGTGTCTTAATCTCAAGCAAGCAAGCAAATGTAATAAGATGGTAGATCATCAGACATACAAATTAAGGCGTCCCATACATTACATATACAGATGATCATGCAGCTAGTCATAAAAAATGTGAAGACTAGCAAGATTTTATGTCATACATGATCAACCCTAGGATTTTTCAATCATGTTACAGCCCTTAGGTAGACAAAAATATAAATTTAACACGCACTTGTTCGGCGGCTAAACGTCTCAAAAGAATAATTTACAATAGAGTGGGAGAGCAAAATAAAACCCACTCGTTGTCAGGGTTGCATATAGTGTTCATCATCTGGATGGAAGGCTGGAAGATTCTCGGGTGCTACTCTGAAATCTGTCCATACAAAACCAGCTGGGTCAGACCCCAGAAAGAGCAAGTGCCACAAGGAAGGCTTCACTTAAGAACTAAAATCCGTATATTAGCACATAAAGACATAATGATAATGAAAGACATGAGCTAGAGGAAACAGGGTGATAAACGATAACATAATTAAAGGACTATTCCAGTAACCAAGTTACAACCCGTAAACCAAACAAGGACCGGGGTTGTATACCTTCACATGAACAGAACTTAGTTTCTAACTAATTATCGATAAAGTAAAGTATAACTGTAACGTTCTGAGATAACCATGTACTGGTCTTGCCTAGACAAGACTAGACGGGACTCCATCCATCAATCACGGCCAAGCAATGAGTACGGCTTGATACTTTAACTAACTAAGGTTATCACAAGCTTAGTTACTAACAAGATGCGTCAAGATATTCCAACAGCCACAAGCCCTACAGTCTTAATCCAGGTTATTAGGTCATAAGTTGAGAGAGTTGGATTAGGTGACTTGGGGGTGTAACACATGACAGTGTGCTGGAAATGTGCCATACTCGAAGGCAGGCTACAAGTCCAATTAGAGCGCCCAGATAACGGGACTGTCTGTAGCTAGAAAATCTCTTCATGGACTACTTGATCAATCTAGTCATTAACCTAGTCAAATTTAGTACGAGTCCCTGACCGTAGAAATCAGGAATTCATGTTCTAAACATGATTCAAGATGGGACATGTAGCTTGTACCGATACAATCAAGAGAATTCATCCATGGTATCAAGACGAGAGTTACATGTTACTTATCAAGATTACATGTCATGTGATGTTACTTATCAAGTCAAGAGTGCGTCACAACGGACCACCATCAAGAATTATCTTGTCAAGTTACTGTTCAAGAGTGCACCACGACGGGTCACTATCAAGAGTTATCATATAAAGTCATAATGTCATGTCGTATTCATGTAAGTGCACCATAACGGGTTACTATCAAGAAGTTGATAGAGAGTGTATGTGCCACACCAAGATTGTGTTTAGAGCTCAGAGTACATGTACAACATAGAAAATATCATTATAGGACTTAGTCAAATAAAGGGGTACAAACAAAGTCACAATTCACACTAAGGACTAAGGGGTATTATGAAGAGCATGCACCCAAGTTGGATGTGCTGAGAGTGGCATGCGCCCAAGGCTATGCGCCTAAGGCAGGAGGTATCATGGAGAGACAAAGGTTTTGGGAAGACATGCGCCAGGAGCTATGCGCCCACATGCATACGCCTGCATGTATGTGCCCAAAGGGTGGAGTCAGGGTGTCTTAAAGAAGTCAAGAGACTCACTCTAGGACAAGTACGCACATGACAGGGTTTATGTGCCCAAAGAAGGAAACATGGTGCACTTGTGCATATTCAAAACTATGCGCCCAAGCTAGGAAGGGCCTTGGGGCTATGCGCCCACTAGAGCGAGTATGGGAGACTTAGGCGCATGCAAAACTATGCTCCCAAGGAAGCGTGCAGTGGGCACATAACAATTCTATGCGCCTAGCACTGTGCATCTTCTCCAACCCGAGAGCACAAGTTCATTGAACCCATGAACTTCTCAAGGTCATAAATCACTCAAAACAAATCAAAATTCGGGTTTTCAAATGTCTAACTTGAGTAAAATTGAATTCTCTACAACATGGAATAATCAAAACTTGAAAATAATGAAGTTTGAGATAAAAACCCAAGAAAATCAAGTTTTGCATAAACTTAGATCTACAAAACTAATCCTTTAAAACCAAAAATACTAAGTACTAAATAGCCTTAGAATCATATAAGGAAGATAATGGAACAACAAAAATGGAGTTCCTCCATGAAGCAAGGTAGCACTTGCCTTTGGAGGGGGAGAGGTTTTAATGGAGAAGAAGAAGTTATGAGAAATAATGAAGAGAGAGAAAGAGTAGTTGAGTTATAAAGGAGTGGTTTCATCTTGAACCAACTTGGTTCAAACTTAGCCAAAATAACCCAAGCCAAGCTAAGCAAAGACCAAACCAAGCCAAGACATGCTAGACAAGTCAAAATACGGGTCGACAGTCCGTACACGTATACAAAAAATACGTATAACGAAAAACGGGAGTGACAACTATACCCACCTTAAAATAATTCTGCCTTCAAAATTTAATCAAGAGGCTAGAGATGTCAGGGCAAGCTATACTAATCACGAGCAATCTATGACTAGCAGTTAATCGAGCATTCATTTATATAAGCAAGGAATTAAAAACATAAGGCATAAGAAAGATATTATACCTTACGAGTCAAACATGTGTGGATATCGCGATCAGATATCATCCTCACGCTCCCACATTGACTCACCCAAAGAGTGATGATCCCAAGCAATACAGACTAAACTAATAGTCTTGTTCTTGAGTATCTTCTCTCTCCGGTCCAATATGGATACGGGTCTTTCCTCATACGAAAGGTTGGTACCAACAAGCAATTCTAAATGATGAAGGACATGACTCGGATCCGGGATATACCATCGCAATTGGGATATATGGAAGACATCATGTACCTCACGTAACGACGACGGAAGAGCGAGACGATAGGACACATCACCTATCCACTCTAGAATGTCGAACGGCCCTATATACCCAGGACGAAGCTTTCCCCGTATGCCAAAACGAATGACGCCATAGGTAGGCGAGATCCTAAGGAATATGTGGTCGTCGATAGAAAATTCGAGGGGACGCCGATAAGAATCGGCCCAATGACGCTGGCAATCTTGTGCAACTCAAAAATGATCTCTGACTTGTCTGATCACCTCAATAGTCCGCGTAATCATCTCTGGACCAAGCATCTGCCTCTTGCCTATATCATCCTATGCTAACGTGGATCTGTACTTTTTGCCGTACAAGGCTTCGAAGGGCGCCATCTGGATACTGGCATAGAAACCGTTGTTATAGGAGAGCTCTACGAGATGCAGGTGATCTTCCCATGAACCACCGAAGTCGAGTGTACATGATTGTAACATATCTTCAAGAGTCTGGATCGTGCATTCTGACTGACCATCTGTCTGCGGATGATAAGCTGAACTGAACTTGAGACGAGTCCCCAAGCTCCTTTGAAGACTCCGCCAAAAGTACGATGTAAATCTCGAATCTCTGTCGGATACAATACTGACTGGTACTCTGTGCAATATGACTATCTGCCTAAGGTACATCTCTGTAAGCTGATCCGTCGACTGACCAATTCTGATCCGTCGACTGACCAATCTCTGTAAGCGGAGTCGGCCAGAATATACGAAGACATCCCAGATGAGGTCACCGATTCGCATGCAACCTCTCACAATGATATATGGCAAATGTTCTTCGATGGTGCTTTAAGGACCGGACCTAAGGACAATATCGTCGTCGGAGTCAGGGTGGTGCTGGTTTCTCCTTCCGGATTGGTGATCAATCGTGCTTACTCCCTCACAGAACCCTGCTCTAATAATATGGCCGAGTACAACGCTTTAGTTATTGGTCTCCAACTTGCAAGAGAGCTGGGGGTAGAATATCTTGAAGCATACGGTGATTCATAGTTAATCGTCAATCAGATCCGTGGTTGATACGAGGTTCGCCATGAAGACATGATCCCCTATCACCAAATAGAGATCAACATCATCTCGTCATTTAAAGGGTTCTTCATCGAACACGTTCCCAGACTCCAAAATATCGAAGCCGATGCCCTACCTGGCCTTGCCGCTTCCCTAGCGGTTCTGAACTATGTTCGTCAATCAGTGGATGTGGTAGGCCATGAACTGGTCTGTCCCAAGAATAATGTTCAATTCGTGGCGAGTTATTCTGCTCAGACGATCGACGAAGTCCCAGACTGGAGACAACCATTCATTGACTTCGTAGTTTACGACATCCTGCCCGAGAACCCAAAAGAGGCTACCTCTATCAGAAGGCGTTCTCTCATATTCTTCTACGATACAGAGACGAAAATGCTGTATCGCCGATCCTATGATGGATTATTGCTTCGATGTCTGTCAAATACAGAAGCCAAGGAAGCCGTACGCAAAGCTCATGACGGTATCTGCGGGGCCCATCAGCCTGGCCCAAAATTGTTAGATCGTCTTCGTCGAATGAGCTACTACTGGCCCACGATGGTAGCAGATGTGATAGACTATGCAAGAAAATGCAAAGCCTGCCAAGTCCACGCAGACTTCATCCACCAACCATCCGAATTTCTACATCCGACGGTAACATCCTGGCCATTCGAAGCATGGGGAATAGATATCATCGGTCCGATTACTCCACCTTCCTTCCGAGAACATCGTTTCATAGTTGCCATCACAGATTACTTCTCCAAATGGACGGAAGCTGTTCCGCTTGCAGAAGTAAAGACTTCAAACGTGATCAGCTTCCTCAAGCATCACATTATCTATCGCTTTAGACTGCCCCGAAGGATCATCCACGATAATGGTCCGCAGTTCGTAAGCCACGCCTTCTATCGATCGGTTCTGCGACGAGCACCGCATCCAGAATATTGCTTCAACGCCATACAACCCAGCAGCGAATGGGTTGGCAGAAGCATTCAACAAAACAATCATCAAACTTCTTAAGAAGTTCGTATCGTCCAACAAACGCGACTGGAATGAGAAGTTTGGTGAATTCTTATGGGCGTACCGTACTACAGTTCGAACAGCCACAGGGAACACACCATTCTCTTTGGTGTACGGGAGTGAGGCAGTTCTCCCATTGGAGACTCAAATACCCCCGCTCCGCGTTGCTCTCACTTACCAATTGACGACGGATGATAACTATCGTCGTCGGTTATAAGAGTTGGAGGCCTTAGATGAAAAGCGCCTCTTGGCTCAGCAACGAATTGAGCTTTACCAAGCACGCATCTTCGGAGCCTTCAACAAGAAGGTTAAAATCAGAACATTCCAAGTGGGCGATCTCGTTCTTGCAGTTCGAAGGCCGATGGTCATGACTCATAAAACCGCCGGCAAATTCCAGCCAAAATGGGAAGTTCTATTTATCATTGAGGCCGTATTCTCCAACGGTGCTTACCACCTCGCAAAACAAAACGGAGACTTGCTCATGTTACCCGTCAACGACAAGTTCCTGAAGAAATATTATGTCTAAACGACATCCACAACACTCCAGATTTTTGAGTTATGTACCCGTCGGTACCGCTGAACTCATATTCCAAATTTTACATTATTGAGTCATGTACCCGTCGGTACTGCTGAACTCACATTCACAATATCCCAGATCGCTGAGTCATGTACCCTCCAGTACCGCTGAACTCACATTCTCCAAATTCTAGGTCGCCGAGTCATGTACTCTTTCTTACCGCTGAACTCACATTCCTTCAAATATCTCAGATTATCAAGTTACGTACCCGCAGGTGCCTCTGAACTTACATTCCGGTCACTCTTTCAGATAGTAAGTCATGTATGACCATACCTCTGAACTTATTTTTCTGAAAGAGCTCCTCCCTCATGATCCACTACCGGCACTCTCAGTGCACAAAAAGGGTAACAGATCCACAAAATTTCTAAAACGACCACGTCGATGTTACCTCTGAGTCGTTTTACATCCGCCAAAAACAAATCACCCCTCTACATAGAACTTCCATGTCCTCATTACCTCTGAGTCGTCCTATGTACCCCTTCATGGAGCCCACTCCTGCCATGTCCTCATTAGCTCTTAGTGGAAAGGCTCCATCGAAGAAACCCTCATATTTGCCATGTCCTCATTACCTCTGAGTAAATATGTTGGTCCTCCTTCGACTTATTATCTGTACCAAAAAAAACTCAGGGTACGCCAAGGATAATAGGTCCACAAATGTCCTATGTTGACCACAAATATCCTCCGTTGAGTCCACTCCTACCATGTCCTCATTACCACTGAGTAGGAAGATTCCGCGGTAAAACCCCCTACTTGCCATGTCCTCATTACCTCTTAGTAAGTATGTTGGTTCTCTTTCATCCTATTATCCGTATCCTAAACCAGGGTACGCCAAGGATAATAGGCCCATAAATATCTGCTGCTCACTACAAAATGCTGTACTAAGTTTCCTAGTACATTCACATCATTCCTCATCATGTCCCGGGAGCCCAGCTGCTCCATGACATTCTTTCTCCTGATACCCAGAACGTCCATGACCACCTTGTCGTTGAATCGTTCTAGGTATCCCCATCAAACTTGTTATCCGTACCTAAAACCCAGGTATGCCAAGGGTAACTGGTCCACAAATAAGCCCCCCCCCCAAAACGGGGTAGACGCCACCATAACACCACAAGCATAACAAGCAGTACAAATAAAGGGTAGAATAAAGCATACTCTTTTATTTGGAAGGTGAAAGTACTACATGTTCTATTGACAATGGCCCATTCAAAGAAAGGAAAAGAACAAAAATAAAAAGAAGAAAAAGGCCGACTATGGTTCGGCATTACATAATTCCAGAAGGCGGTTCTTCACCAAGGCTGTCCCCCGTTCAAGCCGCTGCTTAGCTCGGCGCTCCGCTTCCTGGGACAACCGGTCCGCATCATCAAAATACATATGTGCCCGCCAGCCATCCTCCATCTTCTTCAGGGCAAGCTCCAGATTGGCAGAAGCTCGATTGAGTCTGTCAGCCTCCTGGATAACAAGTCCCTTTTCGGTACGGACGGCTTCGAGCTCAAACTCCAGAAAGGTCAGCTTCCTCTGGAGCTCGAGGATCTGCTCCCTGGTGTCGATTACCCTACGGGAGGCGGTCGCTTCTCGAGCCGTGCAATCTTTATTTCTACGGCTCAATTGATCGTATAACTGAGACAGATCACGGCGGTCCTTCAGTATGGTCGACTTGATCGAGTCCCGAACAAGCCTCACCTTCTCCACCGCAGTTATGAGAAAAGTACACTCATGATCTATTGCTGCAGACAGATCAGCTTATTGTAGTACGTGAAACTGGGTCACAAGTCGATCAACCTCTAACAGTTTGGGCTCCAGAAGCGCAGCTAGCCCCGCCCCACCTGGGAGTGTTCTAAGGATGTC
This sequence comes from Iris pallida, assembly GCA_029216955.1. Lineage (NCBI taxonomy): Eukaryota > Viridiplantae > Streptophyta > Magnoliopsida > Asparagales > Iridaceae > Iris > Iris pallida. The sequence continues at coordinate 3,047,998 of JANAVB010006391.1, read as the reverse complement.
GATTTGGCCACCGGCGCACTGACGGGCCATAGCAAAGGGAGTCCCCCTCTCCACAGCTGCCTCGACCCCTCTCTTTAGGTGGCAGTAAAAGCTATCAACCACATCCTGTGACACTTCATCCAAAACTTCTGTAGAGGATGGCGTCAAAGGAAGTGTGGCCGGCAGTGTCGAAGGAGTAGCATCGGAACTTGCCATCCCCGCCACCAGGGAAACAAATTCTGTACGAAAAGATGTATGAATAGCGGCTAGCTCCTCTTCCGCCGCCCGAAGAGCTTGGATACTCGGCAAGGCGGAGAGGTCAACCCCCGAAACCATATTAGCAGAGGAGGATGCAGGAAGCATTATCCCCTGCCCCAGCTGTGCCGCCACTTGAGCCCCCGAACTCGACCAAGCTGGAGGCCCCTCAATATAGGTTGGAAGAGAAGGAGGCACACGTGCTTCCATCAGATCCCCCCCGGTAGAGTCCGCCCTGATAATGTCCGTCACCGGCAATAAAGGGGCGGGACCTGTACGTCCAAAGCAACCATCAATCGACGTAACCCGAAGGATGTGATGATAGAGCAGATATGCCTCCTCACAAGTTAAGATTTGGCTTATCTTACCAGGGGAGGAGCAGGAAGGCCGCAGCTCGCTCGCAGCTGACGTAGTCTCCTCACCCGCGACCTCCAAGTTGAATTCAACTGGTTTTGCTGCCCCAGCCACCCCTGAAAGGGAGCCAGCCAGTTCAGCTTCACCCCGTTAAAATTTAGCTGTCTCAGGGACAGGTGCAGTAGAGCCTCCGTCCCCATGGGTTGAGGTCTCAGCAAGGTGGGACTCCTCGGCCGCCTCCGGAAGAACCCCAGCAGAAATAATAGCGGTGCACATATCATTGACCAAAGTGGTCAGGGCCGGATCGACCTCAGCGGACGGGTCCCGAGAAATCGACTCCTCTGACGCCTGCAAAGAGCAAAAGAAAATGATTAGGCCATAGTTCAGAAAAAGAAGGAGAAGGTAGCTGAAATTCAAATCACCTCAGAAACAGCGTCAACATCCTTAATAAACAGCCTGCGGCGTCTTACCGCAGCTCGCTTCATGGAGAAGGTTCTGCCATCATCAGTGAACATACGCCTGCTTCGTGGAGAAGGTTCTGCCATCATCAGTGAACATACGCTTGCTTCGCTTGCGCGAAGGACCAGGCCAGTAGGTGGTTGATCCTCCACCACCTCGTCAGGCACAGCAGGCGACTGCCCCTCCGCCACTTCATCCGGCACAATAGGTGGCTGATCCCCCACCTCCTCGTCCAAGGGATGGAACGAATCATCGGCATCCTCCTCATCATCCTCTTCGCCCGCCGTAGTGGACTCCGAGTCTGGCACAGGAACCATATTCGCCTTTTTCTTTCTCTTCTTGGACCCCTCGGGTTTCTCTGCCAAGCCAGTACCGACAATAAAGCTGGTACTCATGTCAAAATTAACGGAAGGCTTGCTCGCCGTAACATGATAGAGGGCCGCCATGTATAAAATCTCTCCTAACGTATTAGCATCGGGGACCGAGTAGCTAGCTCGGGTATGAACCGTATTGTAATAATGCGAAGCCCTGATACCATCAAGGACACTACCCTCAAAGCCTAGGCAAGCACTGGGACAATCAAGGAACAGCTGGCTGTACCCGAACTGGTGGGAGAACCTACTAGGCAAGTAGGGCTCCAGGTACATGTTATTGCGGTAACGGTATACCAGGTGCGTCGGACGAATATTACGTAGCCAGAGGAGCATTTTTTCAGATAAGAGGAGGAGAGGTTCAATGCCGTCAACATGTACACCCCTCACTTCTCTAGCGGTAAATTGAGGAACAGACACAAAGAAGTCATGTCCGTCTACTCTCGCCAGCGCCCTCCGACAGGCTGGCATGGTGTCATAGTCCCAAGGCTGACGATGGTATCGAAAGAGGAAAGCGTCGTCAGCGGTAACACCGTCTTCTGCTCCGGGCCTCATTAACGACCGATAATGCATCAATAGCCACCCATTAGATAATGGTAAGGTAGCTCTATTCGCTCAAAGTCCAGTATCGTCTCGCAGGCAATAACCTTGGATGAAAAGGTACGGAGGCCATGGTGTATGCTACACACCATGGCCGGAAGAAGGACCAGCCTGACATTGAAGACCAGCTTCACTGCAGGGAGGATGAAGCGGTGGCTGATCCTTTCAATAGAACCTGCCCCTCCCGAAACTATGCAGTTTCGTAGCCACACCATCAAGAATCCGGCTAAGAGCACTTTCTTAGCCATCTGCCGGGTACCGTGGTAGAAATAGCTGAAGGTGTCAGTTCGACTCCCAAATTTGTCACTGGTGGACTTCGACCTCTTGGCATTCGACATCAGGTTATTTATCTCCTCCTGGGTTTGAGGGCCTCGGGAAGAAACCCGGCCAGAGGGACTTAATTTGAAAAGATTTGAAACCCAGGACGTGGTATGGAGAGCGTTTCCTTCTGAGCTATCGTTCTTCTTGATAGCCGTTTGGTGACAGATGCTGTGGTGGCATAGCAGTTGCCGGTACACGGCAACGAAACCAGGGAATCGTCGATCCAGATCCTCGAATTCCTTATTTGTTGGGGTGTATACTTCAAAGGCCTCGTCCCTCCATGGCAGCTTAGAAACAACATACATTTCATGGAGAGCAAGTCCCAACTCCCCTCCGGGCACGAAGAAAGTTCCCGTCCGCCGATTATACATTTCCAAAAGAGCCATAAACAACGGCTTGTTGATGGGTAACCCGTAGCAGGTGTCTCGGATGGCATAATAGAGGTCAATCTCCCGAAGGAATGCCTCATATTTCTTCAGGATCCATGAGGTCAGGTTGGCCCACGTAGGGATAGGGTTTATCCAGTTCAGTAATGACAACCTGCCAACAGGATAAGACCCCTTACGAGCGAGCTGATTTTGGAAGGTATCGGCTAGAGTAAACGTGAAGTTGGGACCAAATACGTTTATGAAAGTACCCGGAGTCAGTCCCATCACGCTCCGACTGACCAAATCCCTGCTCGCATATGCTGACCCAATATTCTTATTATAATGGATGTTGCCCACAAACATCCCTGATTGGGTTGGAGTTATGAAGCCTACCATCTTCCTACTCAATGGTACCATATTGAACCACGAGAGGGAAAAATGACGTTCCATTTCGGGAATATGGTTCTCCACCCCGTCCAGAGTAAAATCCCAGCTCTCAGAAACGTCCAATACTCGGGTGTTCTTTATGGATAGGGCATCCACGAAGAGAAAGGCCGGTTTCAGACACTCTCCTTCCAGCCTTCCCGAGTTCATTATAGTACAAAGAAGGTGGAGAGACTGGTTCTTGATGGCACTCACCCTCTCCAAAGGCTCATCAGCGGGAAGCTGATCTGACACATGTCGAACTAAGTCGTCGAGCTGCACACCCATGGCATATTAGGCTGAACCCACCAAAGCTCTCATGCTGGATTGATTGGCAGATCCACTGAAGAAAGACAAAAGAAGCGAGGTTAAAAGATGGTTAAAAACGAAAACACTTGGAGTTTCTTAAAAGGCTCCCACGGGTCTATGCGGCTCTATTCAACGTAGCCTTATGCGGCCCAAATTTAGTTAGGTTTCATGCGATACTGCTTCGATGGAGCTTATGCAGTTCGGTTGAGCTTATGCAGTTCTATTTAGCAGATGAGCTTATGTGGCTCGATTCAACGTAGCCTTATGCGGCCCACATTCAGTTGGGTTTTATACGGTACTGCTTCGATAGAGCTTATGCGGTTCTATTTAGCAGATGAGCTTATGCGACACGTCTTAGCAAAGTTTTATGTGGCCCAGATTCATCAGGAGCTCATGCGGTCCTGTTCAAAAGGACTTCATGCGGTTCAAATCTAGAAGTGCTCCTGCGGCTCAAGTCCTTCTCATGCGGCTCAGACACAGGGCATGCCCCATGCGGCTCAGATATGAGAGGGCTATGTGGCCCATGCAATATATGCGACTTTATTATGTTGAACTTGGGCAGTTCAATAAAGATGAAGAACGAAGGCTTGTGCATAAATTAAGCAACAGAGCCATGGGTTTTAGGGTTCAAAGCGTTCAATACTCCATCCAATCCTTACCCTTAAAAGCAGGATGGACATCAGGATGCACGTTAGGCATTGTGGCCGACGAAGAAGCCGCTTTCTTGTCCTTCGCAGAGGCAGCTTTGGAAGACTTGGGGGCCATGGTCGTCCGACGGTCGGAGAAGAAAGACAGAGACAGAAAATTAGGGCAGCAAGGGTCGAAGACGAGAGAGAATAAAGAAGTCTCTCTAATTGAACGTGTTTCTATTTATACGCAAAAGGAGAGTACTTCGATCTGCGTGCAGCGTGAAAACCGACTCTTCGGTTATCGAGATGAACCGATAAAATAAAGATCAAACTCTTGGGATCCTGCCCCGAAAAGCGGCTTCAGAATCTGACAGCAAATCAAAGGCAATTAATGTAAAAGATTTGCATACGTGGTAGGATGACGTGGCAAGGAGCCCATACGACCGGACAGCGTATGCGGCCAGACAGTCCATACGGCTGGTTGGTCGATGCGGCTCAGATGGATAGGCGGCTGAGGAGGCCATGCGGCTGGGACGTCCATGCGGCCAGAACACCCCATGCGGCCAGAGGAGTTTATATATAGCCATGCTTCTTATTCAAAGTATTTCAATTTTGCAAATTAAAAACTTTGAAGGGGGTCTTGTAGAAGCATGGAAAAGAATAAAGAAAGGTCTATGCGGCAAAAAATCTCCATGCGGTTCAGAGAGCCCATGCGGCTCAGGGGTCCATGCAGCTCAAACGTCTATACGGCTCGGATAGACCCAGAGCCACGTGGCCTTCGACAGTTTTTTCTTTCATCTTTGGCTGCATTTAATGCCCTGACGGCTGACAGCACTGACAAAAGACAACTCTGACATAAAGGTGCAATAATGACTGACATAATGGCGCGTTCCTAGGGAAGAAGAGAAAATCTTCTCACAGCTGGCAGAATCCATCAAATCCCGAGGCATGCGGCTGCTACATTTATGCGGCCGCCCATCTTCATGCGGCTGCATCCTTTATGCGACCGCCCATCAGCATGCGGCTGCCCACTTCATGCGGCCGTCCATCATCATGCAGCTGCATCCTTTATACGGCCGCCCATCAGCATGCGGCTGCCCACTTTATACGGCCGCCCATCTTCATGCGACTGTATCCCTTATGCGGCCGCCCATCAGTATGCGGCTGCCCACTCCCATGCGGCTGCCCATCTTCATGCGGCTGTTCATCCCCATGCGGCTGCCCATCTTCATGCGGCTGTTCACCCCCATGCGGCTGCCCATCTTCATGCGACCGTTCATCCTCATGTGGCCCACTCATATACGGCTCTGCCAAGATGACCCAGTGGAGACACGTGACGCTTTTCATGATGATTGAAACATGTGGTAGTCTTATCTTCCTGGAATTATGGGTGCTAACAAATCCTAATAAAATCAGATTTGTTGCAATTGCTATAAGTGCCCATATCAAATCAAATCGAGCAAATTAGACACGTGGCAGGCCATTACAAGTCGCGAATATTCATGGCAATCAACATTTATTGTCCACAAAAATTTAATGCAATCACATTAATTGCTTAAATTTATTATATTTAAGATGGACGGCCCAGATTACTTAACTCTCAGGCCGCCGACATTTGAGAATGGACAATCATTGCAAACCCTAATGATGCCCCCCACTCTTATAAATAGCAAGGTGCCATTCCGTTGCAAACCCTGCCCTGATCCAGAGAGAATCAGAGAGAGAATATACAGAGATCGAAAAGACAGAGGAGCATATACAGAGAGAATAAGAAGAAATTTTTTTATCAACGCCAAGCAGTTCTTCTCCAGAGCCAAGGCTGCACCCGATCGTCCAAGGAGTAAGGCAGAGCTGCCATCGCTTTTCCGAGCCTCTATCGTCACCCCTCCAGAATCTAAAATAAACAATTGTACTTAGATTGCTGTACCTAGGTTTTCGTCCCTAGGCTTTCTTTGTACAAGCGAGTTTGTATTGTGAGTCTAAGTTCAGTCCTCCTATATAAATTGTTTTGTACTTTTACAATCAATGGCAAACAGGAAAGGTTGACACTATACTGTTTATAAAATCTTTGAATAACAATCTTCTTTTGATTTAAATCTATGTAGATGATATTATTTTTGGATCCACTGATGAATCTCTTTGTCAAGAATTTTCAAAGTGTATGCAGAATGAGTTTGAGATGAGCATGATGGGAGAGCTGAAATTCTTTCTCGGACTGCAAATCAAACAAACCAACAAGAGGACGTTCATAAATCAAGCAAAGTACGTAAAAGATTTATTAAAGAAGTTCGACCAGGAAGCAGTCAAACCACTTAGCACTTCAATGGCGACTTCAATAAAGCTTGATATCGATGAAAAAGGCAAACCCGTTGACATATGTAAGTATTGATGTATGATCGGTAGCTTACTGTACTTAACTACTAGTCGACCTGATATTATGATTAGTGTTTGCTTATGTGCACGTTTTCAAGCCAATCCTAAGGAATCACATCTGTGCACAGTTAAGCGTAATTTCCGATACCTTAAGGTCACTTCTTCTGTCGACTTATGGTATCCTAAAACTACGTTATTTGACCTAACTGGTTATTCTGATGCTGACTTTGTCGGATGCAAAGTAAATAAAAAAAGTACCAGCGGCACATATCATTTCCTAGGAAAAGCCCTAGTATCTTGGTTTAGGAAGAAGCAAAATTCTGTCGCATTATCAACAACTGAGGCTGGATATATTGCTGCAGGACGTAGTTGTGCACAAATTTTGTGGATGAAGCAGACTTTAGAAGACTTTGGATTATATTTCACACACATACCCATTTTTTGTGATAATACAAGTTCTATTAATTTGACTAAGAATCCAGTATGTCATTCTCGTACTAAGCATATCGAGATTCGACATCATTTTCTTAGAGATCATCAACAAAATGGAGATATAGACCTTGTATACATAGACAAACAGAATCAATTGGCTGATATTTTTACAAAACCTCTAGCGGATGATCGTTTCAATTATTTACGTCGAGAATTAGGAATTTTAGATGTCAATAATATTAATTAATTTTGTTTTATTAATTAATTTTTTCAATACTCAATAACTGTTTTCGAGACAAGCTGACAAAGAGTCTGTCTGTCACCACGACTACGGTCGAAGCAAAGCGGTACTTAATTGTTCCCAAGTGAACTCCCGTTAGCTGGGACAGTATTCCTACAACTAATCTGAAACAGACGCTGAGTAACGAAAGTTAATTTATAAAATAATATTAATTATATTATTTAAAGTTTAAAATTACTAAAACTTTGAATTAAATATTTGAAATGAGTTGATGAAAAGGATGTGGCCCACAAATTTTATTTAAAAATCCAGGAGAACCCTAGGCGAATTCGGCCCAAGTTCGGTCCGAATTCGGCCAGAGTTCTGTTGGTGCTATAAGTTTTTAAGTCAGAACCCGAGGCCCCCTCCTGTTCATCTCTTCCAAACTTTATCTAGTGTCACGACCCGCACCCTAGAGTAAGGGCACGAGACGTGGGTACGTCCAGCCTACGTCGCAGTATCGGCAGTAGAACGCTGTCCTAGGTCAACAATCATCTAGCAATATATCTCTAAACAGGTTATACTCCCCAAATGGGGGTAACATAGCAGTAAAACTCAATCACAACTAAGGAAGAGATAATACGATGTGAAATAGAACTCAAGGAAATAAATAGATGAAAAGTAGTCTAAGATAATCCCAGCAATATTCAGAAGTACATGGTCTCAGATACAGAATAAAAGAATATTTACAACTCTGAACTCCAAATAAAGTCTAGCTAAAACATGACTCATGACTACGAAAGAAGATAAGCCTAACTAGTCTAGTCTAGGCAATCGGGGTGATATCCTCAGCTAGAGCTGGGTCCTCCTGAGGGTCCAGCTCGCAGGTGTCATCTAAGGCTGCCCCGTAGTAAGTATCCAGACCAGCCTCCTCTTCGTCCTCTGTAATATTTTTAACAGGTCCAGTCAGGACAGGAGCGAGTACAGTACATCTCAACAGTTTATAGCTGGTTAGAAGATATAATCATGCAATAAAGTAAGATACAAGTACTGAAAGAAGTATAGTATGTAAACAGAGAGAGAAAGCTGTAATAGAAATATCTACTATAAATAGAGAGCTAACATGTGACTAGTGAGTCAGAGTACAATATAGACATGTAAATGGTATAGGAGATTCTGATGCTACACTATGGAAGAGATTCTAATACTACACTACTTGGATAGTATTCACATGTCTATTTCTACTCCCCCGTACCCCCAATCAGTACACAAGGATCCAACCAGGTTATCTTATGATACTATGTAAGGCCCCCGAAGGGTGATAAGCCCCCGAAGGGTGGTAAGCCTCCGAAAGGTGATAAGCCCCCGAAGGGTGATACATAGTAGACCCACAAATGGGATAAGGATTCCAGGAAGACTCTGTGATCATAAGAGTATATGTCACAAGTGATCGAAGAATCAACGAAGCATAGTGATACGCCATATAAGTGAAACACACAGAACATAGAGTACCCGATGCTCCCTAAGGATAACATCTCAAGAAGGGATCCATATAGTACCAATCCGTGTGACCAACATGACAGAACAAGTAAAGTAATCTACTGCAGGAAATAGTTCTGTTTCACTTAACAAAATGCCTTGGGAATTGGCTTTTGAAAATAAAACGAGAAAAAGTACAAGAAGTACAAATTTGATTCTGGGAAAGTATTGCTATGGAAGTCTGATTTGTAAATGATCATTTTGTTCCTTGGACCATATGATGATGATGAAGATCACTGCTTGAAGTAGAACAACTGGAAGAACTAAGTCACCAGAAAGGTATCGACGCACTTGGGCATTGATGGCGAGGCCGAATGCTTTCCTGCTTTGCTTCACTCTGTTCTGAAAGAAAGGTTGAAGAAGAATGCTCTGGAGAATCAAAATCTCTAAGTTCTGATCTCTGTATTCTCTCCTGTCTCTGTGTGTCTGTTATAAGAAAAATAAGTCAATTTATAGACTTGGGCTCTTATGCGTAAAAACTCAGTAAAAGTTCCATCTTTACGCTAACAACTGCCACCCACGATCGAAGCCATCCTCTGCATATGTTGACATGTGTCCCATCATTTTAGTAAGAATAGGATGCATGTACACACGTTCTTCGAGAAGAATGACATGAAAGCCACGTAGGAAGACCACGTTCCAAGCTGGTGGAGGAGAATAGGGCATAAAAATAGCCCCAATGTACTCTGAGCGTAAAGCAGTAGATTAGGCGTAGAATAGCCTTGACATAGACTTCCCGCGTAAAGTGGTTGTTAAATAACCTTGAGCGTAAAAGTAGCTCAAATAGACTTTACGCACACGTCAGCTGTTGAGCGTAAAAGCTCGTATAGTCTTCGAGCGTAAAAGAAGCCATAGTGTGAGCGTAAAGTAACTCAATCCACATACTAAACGACAATATTGGTCTCTGTATAAAACAAATCCCTTTGTGATATATGCCATCATTAATATCTCCATGTCAGAGTTTGCATTAAATGCAAGATTTGACAGCTTTGTCCAGCATAAGAGTGGCTGATCTGTCTTTGGCGTAAAACCATGGGTGTAGACCCGAGCGTAAAATGATCTTCCTGCTTTAGGTGTAAAGTGATTAGCCTTGTCTTGGGCGTAAAGAGATTAACCGCTCTGTTTGGCGTAAAACAGATCACTTATGAATGAAATGATCCATCTCTTTGACTCTTTCTCTGAAGCACTTTTTACGCTCCTACAAGGCCCCCTTCAAAGTTTTCAAATATCTCCAAAATTTGAAACACTTTGAAAAGAAGCGTAAAAGTTGAAATTTGATCAGTCAGCGTAAAATTCGGGATACGCAACAGTCATCCGCATAAAAGCGGGGATGTCCAACAGTCGGTGCAATTTTCAATAGTGTCGGTCAACACTTAACCGTCACAATAAATTTCTTTCTCGAGACTTTCGAATGCCTTTTCGTTTCTCCGAGTTTATATTAATAATGAGCAGTTTCCAAAGAGGAATATGAAGAGTTGGTTTAATTGTATAAATAAGAAGAAATTTTTTACTCTTGTCATTCATCCTCATAGTGACATGGCGCCAAAGAACGAGATTACTAACAAAGAGGCTTCGAGCTCCAGGCTTGATTTTGAGCGAGCATGCAACCTTTTAGAGTGCTTTGGACTGACTCCTGCAGTTTTTAGTCGCATCGATGGTGGTCCTCCAACTGCGTACGAAGGGCCAGGAGATGCAGAAGCATTTCTTAATCTGATGCGTCGCTCCGGGATTCGCAATATGCACAAACTAGGTACTTCCCTTCGTCAGCCCGACGAGGGAGAGAAAAAATGATATTTTTATGTATTGCGAATCTTTTATCTGTAGGGGGCCACTCCCCCCTTTTTATAAATAAAGTCTGATGTTAATCTCATCTGTTGGTATATAGAACTGTTCAGCACATATTTTGACTGCTTCTATGGTTGTTAATTTCCAAAAAACAAACCAACACGTGGCATCTGTCTTGTGGTTACGAGAGCCTTTAAATAGGATCTTCTCCCGAAATAGACTCATACCAATCAGTTTCTTCAGTCTTTATAAATAGCCGAGAATGTTTCATATATTTTCACTCTCATTCTTCTGAAGATAACCTTCTGCAATGTCGTTCTCCAACAAGTGACAATGGCAAAGCTGTCCAACGGTGTTCCTTTGTACGCCCAGTCATTAGACGTAGATTCAACCATCATTAGAGCCAAACCATTTGACTTAAGTGGTAAGTCCGACCGTAAGCAAATATCTGTCTTCGAATTTTCTGTTGGAAACAGGTATTCATGAGCGTAAATTCTTGACGAGCATAAAAAATCCTTGCTGAAGTACTGGCGTAAAAGCCTTGCTGAAGCTCTGGCGTAAAAGCCTTGCTGAAGCACTGGCGTAAAAGCCTTACTGAAGCACTGGCGTAAAAGCCTTGTTGAATCACTGGCGTAAAAGCCTTGTCATCTATTTTTAGTTAGCGTTTAATACGCATCTGATGATACTTCTGTTTAAAACACTTCTTCTTTGTTGTTTTCTACAGAAGTTTGGCTGAACAATTTTTTCAGGACCGACATTGGTGACTTTGACGTTGTGAAGAGCGTTCTTCTGACATCAACATCAGGGAGCTCATGCGCTTTTGACGTAAAAATCAGACAACTCAGAACTCTTCGTGGGATAGAAGGGTCTTCCTCTGTTGGTAGGAAGAGCCTTTATACACGGAGAGTTGGATGGTGGAGTCAACTCTACCCTGAGAAATCGGGTAGTAGAGTTCCTTTCACGGCAGAACTAGGAATCGTATCCCAATGCTGGATGCATTCCTATCTCCTCTGGAAGGCCGTCCCTAATCCACCAGTTGTATTGGCAGCTACACGCCTTCGGGCTGCCATACCCTTGGGTTCTCCTCTCGTCTGAGAGAGAAGACCAGAGTTTAACTCCTACTGTTCTGGTCGCCACTAAGGCTCAGACAACAAAGAATTGACACCAACAACGAATCCGACAAAGATGATCCGAAGAAAAAATAGATCTCCATTAGGTTATCGTTGTGTGTATAGAATGAAAATCCAAGATGAAATAGATTTCTATTATGATTTGTAAGAAAGTCTAAGAAATGTAATAGACTTTTATAATATGAGAATGGAAATGATAATTCTTCTATGCTCAATGATTTGTATCTATCTAGATGAAATATGGACATGATAGATAATAAAATCTTGTTTTCTGTTTTTAGAGTATACAATACTATCAGAGGTAATATGGACATGATAGTATGTAAGAACTCAAAAGAAAATTAGATTAATATCTATACAGAGGTCAAAATGGAAATGATAGATAGAAAAAGAAGGTGGATTTAGAATTTATCCAGAGGTTATAAAAACATAATAAATAACAAATCCCACTTTTTAACCAATTGATAAAATAGAAGATTTAAAATCCCTCTCCCAGGAGACAAGAAATCAGCTTAACCAAACCTTGGTAGCTGGGGACTAAGGAGACAGATGTCATAAGCATATAAGTCCATCTTAATGTATGAATGAATCATAATTTTCGGGAAAAGAAAACATTGATTTGATTTCGTAATTAAATGAATGAACCCGATAGAACGAATGGACAGGTCTTTTCGGGAATGAAAAGTTGTTCTCAATCTCAAAGACCGGTTCATCAACAGTCCTCTTCTACAAATGGGCGAGAACTTTCTGTAATCATTTCATTCTTATTTCTACTTCCCCATTGAAAATGTCTTCCGAGGATGTACCGCAAAAGAATGAAATCTCCAGGAAAATTGAGGACGTCACTGAGATGTGTCCCGTTGAGCCAACAGTGGCAGGCCCGACTCAAGTAGGCAACAGCTCTTCTACGCCCAAGCCACCACAAGATATCCTTGCGTTCTTAGTAGAGCCAGGAAAAACTCCTGAAGAAGAAGCACTGAGGATGGCCGCCTGCAAGTTTTTTATGAATTCAGGCAACAATGCCTTCGAGACATTAACTGACTATGTATTCAATAAGGAAGGCAGTGGTCCTCGTCCTTGACCTTTTGTTTTGAACAAAAATAGTAATAAACGAAACTTTATTTTCATTCTGTCTTCCCCCCCTTTTTTTTATACATAGTATTTCCTAAGAAATTTGCCATTGATTGGCATCATGAGCAGATCTCTATTGGGCTTTGATAACCGATAGGTGCCATTGGAAAATACGGACTCAATTACATAAGGGCCTTCCCATTTTGCTTGGAATTTCCCTTTACTTTTATGAGTCATCACCATCGGCCTCCGAACGGCTAATACAAGTTCGCCAACTTTGAATACCCTCCCTTTAACTTTACGATTGAAAGTTTGAGATATACGGGCTTGATATAGTTCAATGTGCTGTTGTGCTTGAAGACGCTTCTCATCCAATCCTTCAAGTTCTTGGAGTCGTAAGCGATCATTATTCTCTGTAGTTAGCTCATTAGCAATGGCTATTCGTAGAGATGGGATCTGGATTTCCAATGGGAGGACAGCTTCACATCCATAAACCAATAAGAATGGTATAAAACCAGTAGGAGTCTGGACTGTTGTTCGATAAGCCCATAAACACTCTCCAAGTTTCTCATTCCAATCACGTTTATTAGAAGAGACAAACTTTTTGAGAAGTTTAATGATCGTCTTATTGAAAGCTTCGGCTAAACCATTAGCAGCTGGATTATAAGCCGTAGAAGCTAAATTCTGAATTCGATTCTTGTCACAGAATCGATAAAATACCTGACTGGCAAATTGTGGACCATTGTCATGAATTATCCGTCGAGGAATCCCGAAGCGATAAATGACATGGTGCTTGATGAAGCTGATCACATTAGATGTTTTCACTTCCGCAAGGGGAACTGCTTCTGCCCACTTAGAAAAGTAATCTGTTATAGCTAATATGAACCGATGTCCTTTAACAGAAGGAGGATTAATAGGACCAATGACATCCATACCCCAAGCTTCGAAGGGCCAAGAGGCTGCTGTAGGATGTAGAAATTTAGATGGTTGATGAATAAAATCAGCATGAATCTGACATGCTTTACATCTTCTGGCATAGTCTACAGCATTTGCTATCATAGAAGGCCAATAATACCCCATTCTTTGAATGTGGTCTTGTAATTTAGGACCCGGTTGATGAGCACCACAAATACCATCATGAGCTTCTCGCAGTATTTGTTTAGCTTCACTTTCTGAGAGACAATGCAGCAAGAGTCCATCATAGGAACGACGGTATAGCATATGTAAAGACGAATCATAATAAAACCGAAACGATCGTCTTTTGATTGATACAGCTTCTTTTGGATCTTCAGGCAAAATCCCATGGACTGCATAATCAACGAATGGAGTTCTCCAATCCTTATGCTGGAAATTTGACTCTGTAGTATAACTTTGTTCAGTGTATAAATTATTCTTGACATAGAACAAGTCTCGATCCAACAAAGTAATTGTATTTTGCCTTCGGATTGGAACAACTAGGTCTGCAGCTAAACTAGCAAGAGCATCAGCTTCCACATTCTGAGAGCGTGGTACAAACTCAATGAAGAATCCTTTGAATGAAAGGACCAGTTCAACTACCACTTGATGATAAGGAATGAGATCAGGATTTCTGACCTCATAAGTCCCTCTAACTTGGTTAACAATCAGTTGAGAATCTCCATAAGCTTCTAGGAACTCAATATCCAGTTGTTTTGCTATATGGAGATCGATCAATAGAGCATTATATTCTGCTATATTATTAGAGCATGGCTCATTGAGAGAATAGGCACGGTATATGACCATTTTGTCAGGAGAAACCAAGACGATTCCTACCCAGAGACAATATTGCCTTTAGGTCCTACTCGTGATGCCCTATCAAAATATAATTGCCATATGTCATTCTTCAAAGTCAGGTTACAATCCACGACTTTATCTGGAATGTCCTCATATAATTTTGATGTTTCAGGTATAGGGTGAGCAGCTAAGAAATCGGCTAATGCTTGACCCTTTATTGATTTCTGAGGTACATAAACCATGTCATAAAGAGTAAGCAACATCGCCCAGGTGGCCAGCCTGGAGTTAAGAATGCTAGGTTTTCTCAATTCCCGAATGGAATTTATTCTGGAGATGACATGAATAGTCTGTCCTGTCACATAATGTCTTATCTTTTGGACGGCAAAAACCAAAGCTAGACATTCCTTTTCCATAGGAGTATACCTGTGTTCAGCTCCGACCATCATTCTGCTCAGATAATATATTGCTTGCTCATGACCCATATCACTTTTCTGTGCAAGAAGAGCACCAAGTGAATGATCCAAGGCTCGAACATATAGCAAAAATAGCCTTTCTACTATCGGAGGTATCAGAACAGGTGGGTTTGTAAGGTATTGCTTAATGTCATTGAAGGCTTTCTGACACGCTTCATCCCAAACAAAAGATACGCCTTTCTTTAATAGACGGGAGAAAGGTTGACATCTCCCAGAAAGATTAGATATAAATCTTCTAATATAAGCAATACGACCCTGAAAGCCACGGAGTTCTTTCAGATTACGAGGAGGATGCATTTCAAGAATTGCTTTAATCTTATCAGGATCGACGTCGATACCCTGAGAAGTAATGACAAATCCTAAAAATTTGCCACTGGAAACCCCTAAGAAAGACTTAGTAGGGTTTATTTTCAATTGATGCTGGCGCATCAACTCAAATACTGTCCTCAAGTCCTGAATGTGATCATCCTTTGATCGACTTTTAACAACAATGTCATCTACATAGCATTTAGCTATCTTCCGTAGATGTTCTTGAAAGATGTTGCTCATAGCCCGTTGATATGTGGCACCAGCGTTTTTAAGACCAAACGGCATAACCGTATAGCAGTAGACCCCAAGGGGTGTACGAAAAGCGGTATGTTTCTCATCTTCTGGATGCATCTTGATCTGATTGTACCCTGAGAATCCGTCCAAGAAAGACATGCGTTCAAAACCACATGTATTGTTTATCATGACATCAGTAATTGGAAGTGGAAATTTGTCCTTTGGACAAGCTGCATTAAGATCTCGATAATCTATACAAACTCGGACTTTTTCGTTCTTCTTCATGACAGGAACAATATTGGCAACCCAATCTGGGTGTTGCTCTTCACGAACAAATCAACATGTGATCAACTTTTTGACTTCTGTTTCAATTGTATCCATCATATCCGGTCTAAAGCGCCGTTGTTGTTGTTGTTTTACAGCTTGATATTAGGTAAAATATTGAGTTTATGAGTAGCAACTTTAGGATCTAGGCCTGGCATATCCTCATAACTCCATATAAAAATGTCAATATATTCTTTGATAAGTTTTGTCAACTGTTCCTTTTCATCTTCAGAAAGATTCTTACTGATGAATATTGGTTTGGACGTAGTTCCATCTCCAACATCAATCTGGATAACCTCATCCTCTGTAGGTGGCTGTCGCTGTTCAAAACGGAGTTCCCACTGAGTATCCATCTGTTGAGCCCAAGGATCATTCTCAAATAGTACAGATTCATCATCAGTTTGAACCATATTGACTAAAAATACTTGTCCAGATTCATCATATGAGGAACGAGACATATCGGTTTCAATGAATTGGACTTCTTCTGAACCCGATGATTGCGAAGAGCTAGAAGAGAATTCTTCTTGTATATCGTCATAAAATATGTAGGACGGATCATATTCCAACCTATGACGAGTCTTTTGGTAAAATGGATCACCACATAATGGTAGTCGTCTACCCTTGCCTTGATTGAGACCTTGCATAGTCTTCAAATCATATCCCATGTTCTGGACAATCTTGATAGATTGTTGACTATACTTGTCAATTCGGATTCTTTCCTTGTCTTTATCCTTCAGCTCATCTGCCTGAGCAACAGGGATATTTCTAGCCAGGCCAAACACAATTTGGCGCTTATTTTTCTTATCAGACGGAACCACGAAATAAGATTCTTCATGACGTCTAAAAGTTACGCAAGCTTGTGATGAAGCGACCACAGGTAGAAGATAAGGAGAAGATGTTAGGAACCTTTGAGCATAAGGTCCAACATCTACATGAGGAGGGAAAGAATTTTCCTTATGATCGATGTATAAAGTTTCTTCTGGCTCAATGTCGTCTTTATATTGATGACTTTGATTATCAGAAGATAAAGTCATTCTTTCGATAAACTTGACAGCCATATACTCAAAATGGAAATCTTCATTAATATCAAAAAGTATAGAATGATCAATATTTACATCATTTACAATTTGACTGCTACGCTTCGGATTAATCATCAGTGGACCATTATCTATCTTCTGCGTAGTTTTGCCAAGATTGACAATTAATGGTGGTTCTGGATCATTCGTACAAGAAGTACGCCCTTTAACCTTGATCAAAAAAGGTTGAACTTGGCTCTTAGTAGGAATATTTGTTGATTCCTCAGATGAAATTTGAGTTCTTTCTCTAACCTTGATTATCAGAGGTTGATCATTGACAGATTGGGATTGGATTCGTCCCTTGACTATGATCTTCAAAGGTTGCTCCTCTGGCGGATCTTCATTAATAGACTAATCCTCAGTGGGTGATTGATCTTCAGCCATGTCTGATATCTCTTTCACATACTCTTGTTTATAAAGCCTTGAATCAGAAAAATAGGCTTCGACACCCTTGAAAGGATTGATATCAGCAAACTCAGTCTTCACAACTCCCTAGGAATCCACATACTTGAAGCATTGGTGGAGAGTTGAAGGTACAATATTGTGCTCATGAATCCACGGTCTCCCCAAAAGGATATTATAGGAGACGTCTGAGTTGATAACATAGAAAGTTACCATGGTTCGAAGATCACCAATCTGAATCTGCAGATGAATCTTCCCCAATGGTTTGCTCTTGCCAGAGTTGAAACCGACTATCGTAGTACTAGTGTAAGTTAAATCACTAGTAGGAATCCTCAGGGGTCTTAGCATACTCTGAAGAATTATGCTAATTGAGGACCCGGGGTCAATGTAAATCCTGTCAATTTCAGTGGATCCAATATACCCAGTGTAGCACAAAGGTCTGTCATGCTTGTTATGCTTCAACAGCATATCTTCTTGTGTAAAGGTGATGTTGGGAATTGCTTCCATCACACTATGACATTGTGGACTTGACACTAGTATATTATCAGGAGTCTTGAGTTGAGCCAAGCATGAATCTGCTTGAAGTAAAGCTTCACTCAAAGTCTCTCTGCTTTCTCTGGAAAGGTGAAGCAACTCAAATATAGATAGTCTAGCCGGAGTATTGGCCAACTGAGCTAGAATATCAAACTTATAAGGCTTCATCACCACCCCCTAACTAGAAGCAGACTTCAATGGGACGTCGAAGCGTACTGCTTTCTGTTTCCCCTTTTCAATCACAGAAGGTTTAGCCGAAACAGGAGAAGGTTGAGTTGGTAGTGTTTCCACTACGTCTTCTGCTTCTTTAGAAGATCCTTCATAATCTTTGTGGTACTCTTTCCCAGATCTTATACCAGCAAAAGTTTCTTCCTCAGACTTAGGAGAAGGAAGTACCATATTACAGGATTTTCTCTTCCCTCTCTTAGCCTTCTTCTTGTGTGGATTGTTACGAGGAACTTCAGAACCTAATCTAACAGTGGAATTTTGATTTTGAATCTGTAAAGGAAGTCGTATTCCTTTATCATAATTCAAACCTTCTGTCTTTTGAAAGTCATAACCCATCTTCTTTATGAGATGAACAGATTGCTGACTATACAAGTGAGTGGGCAGCAAACTTTTGACAGGTGTTTCAACAGAGAAAGAGAAAGAAGCAAGACCTTCTGTAACCACAGGAGAATGAAGAATAGATATCTCTGTAGTTACAGGAGAAGAAGGATTCGGAATACGAGGAAAAATCCCTGTCGGAGCTTTTTCATAAGCAGCAAAGACTTGTTGTGCCCGATATAAAGGAACACTGTTCATGGCTAACCACTGCTGATGAGTAAGCTTGAGCTTGGTAGGAGGAGTTAGACTTAGAGGACAGATGTTCAGTCCATTCAGTCTATCTTCTAAAGGAAGGCCATCCCATAGATGATCCAAGTCAACAGGATCTGGAATAACATAAAAAATTATGTTGCAGGTTTTGACTTTCTTACCCTTCTTGGATTTTGAAGTTTTATCTTCATTTTCCAACTCAGGCACTAAGTCAGGATATACCCACATGATTTCACCATTCTTTAGTGTGAGCGGCAGTAATCCTACATTTTCTTCTCTGGCAGGCAGGATATTCACGATCTTTATCGTCGCCTTCGGAATTGAGATAATTCCATCTGGGACTTGCTGTGGAGAAAAATCTCCGAACTGAAGAGAAACTATATTGGTTGTAACCGTATGGTCATCATTAGTTAAGGCGATAGCGCCGCCATTTATCAGTTCTTGGATTTTCTTTTTCAAGACATAGCAAGCACTAGTAGGATGATTAATGTATCTATGATAGATACAATATTGGGATTGTCAGTCAGATTTACCTCATTAGGCCTCTTTGGCTCCGGAATCTGAAGTTTACCACTCTTCACCAGACATTGAAATATCCCTGGAATATCACTTTCGTCAAAAGAGTATTCTTCCTTTGGCCTGGAAGATTCTTGATTGTTCGGCGTCGTTTTGTTCTTGGAAAGATTGACCATAAAAGTATCTTTTCCCTTCACATTATGATTGCCAGGATTATTACTAGGATTACTTTTCTTTCCTTTATCTTCTGAAGCGAAAATCATCCCATGCTCTCGAGCCAACCTACCATTGGTCTCGACAGAAACTGCTGCTATGATAAACGAAGCCCAATATGAGAATTGGGAACCCGTGAAAACAGCGATAGATGGTCGTAGATTCATCTTGCATGTATCAATCAACGCTGAATCTGGCATACCAGGAGGCATCTTTAAAGTAGCCTGTCGGAAACGTTCGATGAACGTCCGAGTATCTTCTTTCTTCTTTTGTTTGATTTCTATCAAAGAAGACATGTTCATGTCCATACCTCCTTCATAGAAACGGGAAAGAAATATTGCCTTGAATTCGTCAAAAGACGAAATAGAATTATCGGGTAAACTACGATACCAGTCGAAAGCTGAACCCGTCAGGCACCCGATAAACACTCGAGTGAGAAAAGCATCATTTTTCTGTAAGTGTACAGTCATAATATCAAAGTAATTAATATATTGACTGGGAGATGCTTTTCCATCGAACAAAACCATAGATTGTTGCTTGAATTTCGGTGGAAAGGGTACATCATTCCAATAAGGAGGATAAGGTTGCTTGATCCCTAACCTCTGGAGCTGATCTTTGTGTCTCAAAACTTTAAACTGTGCTTTGAGCTCACGCACTGCTTGAATGGCTTCACTGGTTTGAGGAAGCACATTTGATTGAATGGTTGTTGGATTTACCGTAACCCCGACTGGAGGTGGTACATCTTCAGGAATGATGGGATCCGGAGATGCAGAATTTTGATTAACAACAGGCTCTTGAATATTCAAAAGTATTTCAGCCCCTTGACTATCTTGAGTTTGTGCTGCTACTGGTACTGGTGTTATTACTGTCGGCTGAGCAGTTTGCTGATTCAAAATTTTCTGATGAATGCTTTGCACCATGTTAAGCATATCTTTCAGTGATTGCTCAACGGTAGTGAGACGTTGTTCTGTATTAGCAGATGACGTCTCTGGTTCATCTCCAATAGCGTAGGATTTAACCTCTCTTGAAGATACAGAAGGATTTGTATAGAAGTATGAATCCACATTATCGGTATCAGACTCAAAAGATTGAGTACCCCCAGCTTCTGAATCAGAAGTCTGCAATTGCCTTTGTCTTCTTGATCGAGTATTCTGATATACTCCTTCAAAGGAATCAAGAAGTCTGTTGAACTGTTGTTGACCTGGAGTTTGGGACATGTTCCGTCTCGGACATCGTCCTCTGTTAGTATGAGATGCTATGTTGACTGATGCATATGACAGCTCATGTTCTTGGTCTTCAGCTTGATGTTGAAGCGAATTAAAACTCAATCGATCAAAAACTGACCGTTTTGAAGCCGAACAACAACAATTGATCACAACCTGGTGATATTCACAATGGTGTTTTTCTTGGGGGAATGTCACCGGAGATTGTGTATTCTTACGCTTTTGTATTAGCAATTCACGTAAGTCAGAAGGTGTGTAGGGAGTAGTCTTCTTTATTACATTAGGGGTAGAAAAACGTTTAGTACCCTGTGTATAAAGAAGATTACTGGCCGCATTCGCAGAACCAAATTGAACATTTCTACGCGTTTGGAGTTGTGTGCGTAAATCTTGAGATTTTTTTAGCACGAAGGACTCCATTTTTATTGCGTATAATTTGTAGATTTGGTACTTTGCGTAGAGCAGTATAAGAAGGTTGTTGGTGTAAAACTGAAGTTTTACCAACATTATTTTTACGCTGTATGCGTTTAGGTACATTCACATTAGATATGCAAACATCGTTGTGAATTTTATCTACACTGTTACAGACAGAAGACTTGCCTTTACGCGTAAAATGTAAAAATTGATTATCTACCACGTCGCAGACGAGAGATTTTGTTTTACGCGAGGAGCGTAATTTGTGTGTGTCTACCACGTCACAGACGGGAGACTTATTTTTACACTCAGAAGCATTAGAATCTGCCACATTACAAATGGGAGACTCATTCTTATGCCTTGAGCGTAAAACTTGGTTTTTACCCACTGGGCGTAAAACCTGGTTCTTACGCAGTGGGCGTGGAACCTGATCATCTACACCGTCACAGACGGGAGATAAATTGTCACACTTAGAGAGCGACACCGAAGTAAGGACTGCCTCTTTATGAACTGGAGCCCCTACGACAGGAGTGGGAAGAATTCCCTTGCTATCAGAAGCAACAGAGAGATCAGCAGCTACTTTGGATTTAGGGATCCAAACTTTTCGTACTTTGCGAGACTTTTGAACATTGGAGCAGCGAGAACCACCCCCAGTTCGGAGCATTTCTTCGTAGGCAGTCTGGTCGAAGTGTACAACCAGAGTCTTCTTGGTCGAACTGACCGAAACATCATCATATTGAGCAATTGCCTCCTCTTCAGAGGAGAAGGTCGTCCCCAGCAGAGTCGCCATTTTTGTTTCACTTAACAAAATGCCTTGGGAATTAGCTTTTGAAAATAAAACGAAAAAAAGTACAAGAAGTACAAATTTGATTCTGGGAAAGTATTGCTATGGAAGTCTGATTCGTAAATGATCACTTTGTTCCTTGGACCATATGATGATGATGAAGATCACTGCTTGAAGTAGAACAACTGGAAGAACTAAGTCACCAGAAAGGTATCGACGCACTTGGGCACTGATGGCGAGGCCGAATGCTTTCCTGCTTTGCTTCACTCTGTTCTGAAAGAAAGGTTGAAGAAGAATGCTCTGGAGAATCAAAATCTCTAAGTTCTGATCTCTGTATTCTCTCCTGTCTCTGTGTGTCTGTTATAAGAAAAATAAGTCTATTTATAGACTTGGGCTCTTGTACGTAAAAACTCAGCAAAAGTTCCATCTTTACGCTAACAACTGCCACCCATGATCGAAGCCATCCTCTGCATATGTTGACATGTGTCCCATCATTTCAGTAAGAATATGATGCATGTACACACGTTCTTCGAGAAGAATGGCATGAAAGCTACGTAGACAGACCACGTTCTAAGCTGGTGGAGGAGAATAGGGCATAAAAATAGCCCCAATGTACTCTGAGCGTAAAGCAGTAGATTAGGCGTAGAATAGCCTTGACATAGACTTCCCGCGTAAAGTGGTTGTTAAATAACCTTGAGCGTAAAAGTAGCTCAAATAGACTTTACGCACACATCAGCGGTTGAGCGTAAAAGCTCGTATAGTCTTCGTACGTAAAAGAAGCCATAGTGTGAGCGTAAAGTAGCTCAATCCACATACTAAACGACAACATTGGTCTCTATATAAAACAAATCCCTTTGTGATATATGCCATCATTAATATCTCCATGTCAGAGTTTGCATTAAATGCAAAATTTGACAGCTTTGTCCAGCGTAAGAGTGGATGATCTGTCCTTGGCGTAAAACCATGGGTGTAGACCCGAGCGTAAAATGATCTTCCTGCTTTAGGCGTAAAGTAATTAGCCTTGTCTTGGGCGTAAAGAGATTAACCGCTCTGCTTGGCGTAAAACAGATCACTTATGAATGAAATGATCCATCTCTTTGACTCTTTCTCTGAAGCACTTTTTATGCTCCTACAAGTTCTAAGCAGGATATGAAATGATCAGAGAATGTACTCGCCTGGTATCTGAGTGTCCAATATGAAAGTACTGTCTGAGGAGTGGTGTCTGGCTCCTAATCTGAACAGCACAAGTCACAACAAGTCCAAAATAATATAATGAAGTCCTACTATGCATTCTACATGATTCTAGGTCAACCTTGGCCAATATCAACTCTTGGTCAAATCTGGTCAACCCTAGAAGTCAAACTAGGTCTACCAAGTCTAAATTAGGCCAACTAGCCTACCTTAGCCTAATAAAGTCTAGCTTAGTACTCCTACACAATTACTAGGTCAACTAACATCACACTTACACATTTATTTAGCACCAATATCTATGTACCCCATATGATATCCATACACAAATAGATATTCCTATATATTATTTATTCACAAACATTATAACTTTATAGAAGGCACAACTTTACATTATATATATGGATACATATATTAAAGTATATACTACATATATACTCTACATTAGGAAAATAGGATAGGCATATAGATAGGGGTGTGTGTAATAAAGAGTGAGTGTTGTAAGACTTGTGTAGAGTGAATACATGTGTGTATGTGTGAGTGTCCTGTGGGGTGTGGCAGTGTGCAGGAGGCTCTGAAATCAGTGAGTGTGTGAGAGAAACAGTGAAGAGGGTGAGTGTCCACATGTGTATGTGAAAAATCAGAATTCAGTGAGTGTGTGAATGGTGTACTGAATAGAGTGATATGGTGAGGGTACACTGTAAAACTGGAAATAGTGGCAATCTCAGGTATCCTAAAGTCAGTGTAGGCATTCTTTCCAGGTTTTGAAAGGAACTACAATGCAAAATAAGGTCAAGGCAAAGCCATAGCAACACAGTGAACCCATAAGCATCTTGGTACTCATGAAGCCCAGTTTTCAGTCCCTCTCCATAGCCACAAAACAATTAAACACCAAACCTATTCTCAGATTGTTTAACTGAAACAAAATAACTTTCATAAATCTGAATCCTCAGATTCAGACCACAGGTCCACATCTCAGGGATTCACACAACTAAATATAAAATCCTAATCTCAGGTTTAAGAGTACAAGAACACACTCAATTATACACAAATACTAAACTGTGAAGGAAATAAGGAAACAATGTTACCAACTGAACCAATGTTCAGTCCCCACAATTCCAACCCCCATTTCGACTTCAATATCAATCAAACAAATCCCAAAATCATACACACAGTTAGTTTACATATAGGAGATCTATTTTAGGGTATAAAACCAATAATTAACATCAGTAAAATATGTTTAATTAGCTGCCAAAATTCAATTATTGAAACTAGAAAATAGTAGAAATACCATGTATCAGGATTTTTTGGGAAAATAGAAAAATGCAATAAAAAAACAAACTAAAATTCAAAATCAAGGGTTGGTAATGCATCCTAGGTATGTGCACATGTCATACAGACCAATTCGTGTCCACCACAACGTGACACAATGTGTCCATAACATATAAACCTAAAAGAGCATACACAGACAGTGCAGTCTTGTGCACAAGTGCACGCATGTCGTGCGTACAACACAAACCAAACCAAGACACGTACTTACAAACCTAGGTTCGCCAGGTGTCAGGCTACCCATATGTCACCCTGCACCGCCGTGTCGTGTCGCACAGACGTGTCCACACACACGTATCAGAACCCGATCACACGACTGCACAGTCTGGGTAAAAAACAGTACAGTATCTCGTGTTCCCACGACATGACACGAGAGGTCATGCCACTTGGGGAGTGTCGTATCAGACACTGCCCTAACGTGTGTGTCAAAAATCTCGTGTCCAAGTGTCGTGTCCAAGGAGGATTTGCCCCCGAGTAGCAGGGGACTGCTGTGCGTACGAAAACGTGTGTGTCGCGTGTCCAAAACGAGCCGACACAATACAATCATCAACTCAGTCCACCAGAAACCAATAAACAATACAAAAACCTAATTTTCTATTCAAAGGTTTTCAAAAAACCAGATCAAAATCTCCTTTTGGGCATTTTGACAAACACCTAGACTCTACTACTGATACGTATCCAAATGGACACGAAACCCATGAAACCCGACACGACACCAATGCAGACACTTAGGGGACCCCTAGGGATTCCTAATGATGAAGACAAAACGAAATTTCATGGAGAAACGAAAAAGTTACCTATTCTTGAACCTTCAAGAAAAACCCCTCTTTGTGAGCTCCTCTCTTGATATCCCAATCAAATCAAAACAACCTCAAACTGAGATAAGACCTTAGCAACAACAAGAATAGTCATATTAGGACCTAATGGAATAAATTAGAAGGAAAAAGGAAGAGGAAAGGAGTTCTAGGAATTAAAATACAATAGAAACTAACCTCCTTGAACTTAGAGCTTTTCCTAAGAAAGAGGCAACCCTAGATTTTAGGAGTGTATTTATAGTGGAGGAATCCCTAGGTTAGACAAAGGTGGCCGGCCATCACTTCCTAGGGATTAGGGTTTGCTAATTTGGGCTTTGGGCCAAGTTACATAGGCTATGGTTTGATTTGTTTAATAAGGACTCTAAATCATAAGCCATGACTTATGACTTTCTAATTTCTATTACTAATTAGGTTCTAATGACCAAACCAAAGATTATGCTAGGTTAGACTAGATTCATATATCCTAACCAAGTCCATACTAACTAGGGTTAGCTCCTAGGTTGGTCTACAAGGGTCAACACTAGTCAAAGTCAACCTAGTCCAAACAATTCTAAAATAATTCCTAAAAATTTCCAAAACTTCTAATAAATTCTAATAAATTTAAATTACCCCAAAAATAACAAAAATATCCTCACACTAGAAATATGGTAGTGACAAATCTATCCTCCTTAAAAGAATTTTGTCTTCGAAATTGAAAGGCGAAATACAACTGATGAGAAGGATAGAAAGCATACCTCACGGTCTAAAAAGATAAGGGTAGCGTTCGCGCATCTCATCCTCCCGCTCCCAGGTAGACTCTCCTGGAGAATGATGCCTCCATGCGACGCACACCAAGGGTGTCACCTGGTTCCTCAGAACCTTCTCGCGTCGATCCAGAATCTCCACTGGCTGCTCTGGATAGCTGAGAGAAGGCCCAACCTCTATCACTGAATGATCGAACACATGGCTAGGGTCAGCCACGTACCGTCTGAACTGTGATACATAAAATACATTGTGGACCCCCACTAGTACAGGCGGTAAGTCTAGCCTGTATGCAACTTCACCGACTCTTCCGTTGATAACGAAAGGGCCGATGAAGCGCGGGCTAAGCTTCCCGCCTCCATCGAAACATATCGTACCACGAGTCGGAGATATCCTCAAGAAAACCTGGTCTCTGACCTAATCACAAGCAAGGTCTCAATTAAAAATAATAAACAAACATGATCAAAATCACAAACAAATAAACCTAAATCTAATCCTACTCTAAACTGTACCTCAAACTCCAAGGGCCTCCGGTGGCTATCGGCCCAGTGCCGATGTCTGTCCTGCACCACGCGAAGTCTGTCCCTGATGAGCTTCACCTTTTCGGCCGCATCAACCACCATCTTTGGCCCCAGTAAAGCTCGCTCACCAACATCATCCCAGGATAAGGGTGTACGGCACCTACTCCCGTACAGAGCCTCGAAAGGTGACATCTCGATGCTGGCCAGGAAACTATTGTTGTAGGCAAACTCCACCAAATGAAGATGATCCTCCCAGAAACCTCCAAAGTCCAGGACGCACGTCCGCAGCATATCCTCAAGGGTCTGAATAGTCCGCTCTGAATGTCCGTCTGTCTGGGGGTGGTATGCAGTACTAAACTTGAGCTGAGTGCCCAAGCTGGTCTACAGACTCCTCCAGAAATGGGAAGTAAAATGACTATCCCGATCTAAGACGATGCTGACTGGAACTCCGTGAATCCTGACTATCTGCCGCATATACATCTCCGCCAGCCTCTCTGTAGACGTACCCACCTTGAATGGCAAGAAGTGGGCCGATTTGGTCAACCTGTCAACGATGACCCAAATCACGTCTTTTCTTCCTGGTATGCACGGCAATCCTGATACGAAGTCCATAGTGATATGCTCCCATTTCTACTCGAGAATGGGCAGCGGCTGCAACAATCCATCGGGCCTCTATCTCTCTGCCTTGACCTGCTGACGGACCAAACACCTAGCCACGAAGCGAGCCACCTCTCGCTTCATCCCTGACCACCAAACATGCTCCCACAGATCTCGGTATATCTTGTTGGCACCCGGGTGTATAGAGTACTGAGATCTGTGGGCCTCCTGCATAACCTGCTCTCTGAGATCTCCGTTGGGCACACATAATCTGGAACCGTGCCTCAAGGCACCATCCTCTGCAAGAGAAAACTCGCCCTCCAGCAATCCTGTTCGAACCTGCTCCTGGAGACACCGTAGAGCAATGTCCTCAAACTGTGCCGACTTGATCCTCTCCACCAAGTCTGACTGAATCTGCATCCCCCATAGCTGTATCTGCACTCCGGGCATGATCACCTCAATCCCAAGGCTCTCCAAGTCGGCAAGCAAATGCCGATCCATGGTCAAACACATGGCCGTCGGATACCTACTTAAGGCATCGGCAACCACGTTGGCCTTCCCTGGGTGATACTGAAGTAGGATATCAAAATCCTTCATCATCTCTAGCCATCTGTGCTGTCTCATATTCAACTCCTTCTGAGTGAACACATACTTTAAGCTCTTGTGATCTGTGAAGATTTCCACCCTCTCACCATACAGATAATGCTTCCACAGCTTCAGAGCAAATATCACTGCTGCCACCTCCAGGTCGTGGGTAGGGTAGTTCTTCTCATGGGGACGTAATTGCCTGGAAGCATAGGCAGTCACCTTCCCATGCTGCTTCAAGACGCAATCCAACCCCTTTCCTGAAGCATCACTATAAATAGTAAAACCACCTGATCCTGAAGGCAATGTCAGAATCGGAGCTGTCGTAAGCCGCTTCTTTAACTCATCAAAAGCTGCCTGACACTCCTCTGACCAAATATACTCAGCATCCTTCCGGGTCAACCGAGTCAACGGCTCTGCAACCCGAGAGAAATCCTGCATGAATCTCCGATAGTATCCTGCCAGCCCCAGGAAACTCCTGATCTCTGCAACTGAAGTCGGCGCTGTCCATGCCTCAACTGCTACAATCTTCTTGGGGTCAACTGAGATACCATCTCCAGTCACCACATGCCCCAAGAAGTCTACCCGTTCCAAGAAGAACTCATACTTGGAGAGCTTTCCGTAAAGCTCCTCCTTTCTGAGAGTCTCCAGCACGATCCTCAAATGCTCCTCGTGCTCCTCCTCAGTCTTGGAATATACCACGATGTCATCAATAAACACCACCACAAACTGATCCAGATACTGGTGGAACACCTTGTTCATAAGGTTCATAAACACTGGTTAGCCCAAACGACATAACCAAAAACTCGAACTGCCCGTACCGCGTCCTGAAAGCGGTCTTGGGAATATCTTCCCCCTTCACCTTCACCTGGTGATATCCCGACCTCAGATCAATCTTAGAAAATACCCGAGCTCTGCTCAACTGGTCAAATAGATCGTCGATCCGCGACAATGGGTATTTGTTCTTGATCGTGAGGTTGTTGAGTGCCCTATAGTCAATACACATGCGTACTGACCCATCCTTCTTCGGCACAAACAACACTGCTGCACCCCATGGCGACGAACTCGAGCGGATGAAGCCCTTGTCCTGTAGCTCATCTACTTGCTTCTTCAGCTCCACCAGCTCACTGTTGTTCACCCGATAGACATGCTGAGAGATGGGTTCCGCTTCTGGAACCAAGTCTATCGAGAACTCTATGTCTCTGTCTGGTGGTAATCCCGGCAACTTCTTTGGGAAAACATCCATATACTCTGCTATCAAGGGGTATGGAATCGTCTGCTCCTCGACCGAGACTCCACAGTAGACTCTGCTACTCTGTTTTGCCTGACGTCTGGAGTACTCGAACTCTGGCTCCCCCGGCGCTCTGAAAAGAACTCTACCCCCTCTGCAATCAATGCTGGCGTGGTGCCTGCTAAACCAATTCATGCCTAGTACTATATCGTAGTTTGGCAATGGCATTACGAGCAGGCTCACCTCCAACTCACGGCCTCCCAAAACTACTCTCCGAACCTTACAAACATCACTTACGAGGATAATGCTATCCCCGGTCGTGATCTTGTAAGTCCTAGGCAACGATTCAGCTATGATACCATGTCTAATCGTAAAAGATACTGATATGAAGCTATACGAAGCACCGGAATCGAATAATGCAAAAGCTGGACTGGAGTCGAGAAGAATCGAACCTGCAAACAGCTCTCCTATCACCTCTACATCTTCAGCTGCCATGGTGAAAGCTTGCCCCTGCTGGCCTCTCCTGGCCTGCTGCTGGTGCTGGACAAACCTCTGCTGCTGCGTCGGCAGGGCTGGTCCCCTCTGCTGGCCTGCTGGAGCACTGACTGCTGCTCCCTGGGCTGCTCGTCCCATGCGGCACTCCTTCATCTGGTGGTCTGCTGAGCCACACACCAGGCACTGGCCCAGCCTCTTCCGGCACTCATTGAAGGTGTGCCCAGGCTTCTTGCAGTAGGCACAAGTACCACCCTGTCTCTGACCCTGCTGGTGCTGCCTCGGCTGCTGCTGCTGGTGAACTGGCCTCTGCTGAATCGGCTGCGGCTGAAACTGCCTCAGCTGCTGGTGCTAAAAGTGGGGCCTCTTGGCCTGGCCTCCGCTGCTGCTATCTCCAACTGGGTCTCTCCCCCTCTTGAGCCTAAGCTCAAGATCATCCTCTGCTAGCAAGGCTCCTGTCAAGATCTCTTCGAACGTAGCATCCCGGTTGCCCTTGGTCAAGGACTTGACCTCCTTGACTAGACCCTTCCGGAACCTCTGGGCCTTCGTCGTCTCGCTCAAGCCCTCTACAAACCTGCCGAGGTGGCCGAACTCTCCGGCGTACTCCTCCACTGAGAGACTCCCCTGGACCAGGCTCTCGAACTGCGACTCCAAGGCTCTGAGTGCTGAATCTGGGAAGAACTTCTTCTTGAAGAAGCCCTTGAACTGCTCCCAAGTCTGTCCAGCTACCTCCACCCTGGGGTCTGACTGATACCAGGTGCATGCAAGATCTCGCATCCGGCTAGCTGCGGCCTCGATCTGAAGGTCTGCTGGAATCCTGGCCAAGCAGAAGATCTCCTCTATATGCTCGATCCACTCATCGACATATAGGATCCCCTCTGTCCCCAGAAAGTCTCTGGGGCTCATCTTCTGAAACTGCTCGATCCCCGGTGTCTTCGGCTGCTGCACCACTGGTCGAGCTGCGGCTGTCGTGACGGCCAACTCCATGCCCCTGTCCTGTCGAACCTGCTGTCGGTCCATAAATTGCTGGAAATATGTGAACATCTGAGCTACGTCCACGTATCCTGGAGGCGGCTGCTGGAAGGGATCCTCTGGAATGACCGGGTCCTGCCTCCGAGCAGGTGGATGCATACCCCCTGCTACGGCTGCCGAGGTCTCAATACGAGCTGAGGTGGCAGGAGCTGCAGTCTCCTGGCCTCGTCGTACTGGCTGAGAGGTAGCAGTCCCCTCTATAGCATCCTCATGAATGGCATGCTACGATCTAGTCTCTATCATCCTGAAGATAGACAAACAAGAGTATCAATTTCTGAGAAAGAAGCGAAATAATAAAGACGGACAGTTAAAAATTCAAAGGATCAGCTGACAATAAGGATTTAGATGGCAAATAAAAGAATTTTTCCCAAAGTGATTGAGTACCTTAAAATTAATGTCCTATATCCTACTGCAGGCTGTAGTGATACTCTAATTCGAATACCACTACACTTCTAGTCTTGACCTGCATGGGCCACCACTAAAAACGTGTCACGACCAGTACCCTAGAGTAAGGGCACGAGACGTGGGTATGTCCAGCCTACGCTGCAGTGTCGGCGGTAGAACGCTGTCCTAGGTCAACAATCATCTAGCAATATATCTCTAAATAGTTTATACTCCCCGAATGGGGGTGACACAGCAGTAAAACTCAATCACAAGTAAGGAAGAGATAGTACGATGTGAAATAAAACTCAAGAAAATAAATAGATGAAAAGTAGTCTAAGATAATCCCAGCAATATCCAGAAGTACATGGTCTCAGATGCAGAATAAAAGAATATATACAACTCTGAACTCCAAATAAAGTCTAGCTAAAACATGACTCATGACTACGAAAGAAGATAAGCCTAACTAGTCTAGTCTAGGCAATCGGGGTGATATCCTCAGCTAGAGCTGGGTCCTCCTGAGGGTCCAGCTCGCAGGTGTCATCTAAGGCTGCCCCGTAGTAAGTATCCAGACCAGCCTCCTCCTCATCCTCTGTAATATTTTCAACAGGTCCAGTCAGGACAGGAGCGAGTACAGTATATCTCAACAGTTCATAGCAGGTTAGAAGATATAATCATACAGTAAAGTAAGATACAAGTACTGAAAGAAGTACAGTATGTAAACAGAGAGAGAAAGCTGTAATAGAAATATCTACTATAAATAGAGAGCTAACATGTGACTAGTGAGCCAGAGTACAATATAGACATGTAAATGGCATAGGAGATTCTGATGCTACACTATGGAAGATATTCTGATACTACACTACTTGGATAGTATTCACATGTCTATTTCTACTCCCCCGTACCCCCAATCAGTGCACAAGGATCCAACCAGGTTATGTTATGATACTATGTAAGGCCTCCGAAGGGTGATAACCCCCTGAAGGGTGGAAAGCCTCCGAAAGGTGATAAGCCCCCGAAGGGTGATACATAGTAGACCCACAAATAGGATAAGGATTCCAGGAAGACTCTGTGATCATAAGAGTATATGTCACAAGTGATCGAAGAATCAACGAAGCATAGTGCTATGCCATGTAAGTGAAACGCACAGAACATAGAGTACCCGATGCTCCCTAGGATAACATCTCAAGAAGGGATCCATATAGTACCAATCCGTGTGACCAACGTGACAGTACAAGTAAAGTAATCTACTGCAGGAAATAGTTCTAAGCAGGATATGAAATGATCAGAGAATGTACTCGCCTGGTATCTGAGTGTCTAATATGAAAGTACTGTCCGAGGAGTGGTATCTGGCTCCTAATCAGAACAGCACAAGTCACAACAAGTCCAAAATAGTATAATGAAGTCCTACTATGCATTCTACATGATTCTAGGTCAACCTAGGCCAAAGTCAACTCTTGGTCAACTCTGGTCTGTAGGAACGAAATCGTAAAGCACAATACTCTAGAGGGAGGGTGAATAGAGTAGGCAGCGGAATATTGCTAATTAAAAAATGTTAGCAACAAGATCACAGAATAATAATCACAACTAAGTAAAGTAAAGGCAGAGATAAGAAAGCAAACGCAAAGACAGCGATGTATACTGGTTTCCCTCTATTGAGGACTAATCCAGTCGGTAGAACTCTTGCTACCAGTTGAATCCACTATTGGAAAAATCGCAAGTTTTCTTACGAAGTCCTTGCAACTTCTATAATGCGAGCTTTGATACGAAGAACTCGTCCAACTTCAAATGTGAAGAGGTATTCTTCAAACAAGCCTTCTGATTACAATCTCTCAGAAACTTCTAGACCGTACCGCACTGGCAAATCGACTAGAGGATTGTAATTGGCTTGGGATCTGAAATATAAAGCTCAAGAAAACTCTTTGGAAGACTGAAAGCTTTATATAGAGAGAAGATTGAAAGTGAATGAGTGAGTTAAAATGATCGAAATCCTTCTCTATTTAAAGGAATTCCAAAGACAGAATTCTGGCAGAATTCGGGCAGAGTTCGGGCAGAACTCGATGAGGAAATCTCGGTCAAATCCGCAACTGCAGGAGGACCAAGTTCCAGAGAATTCAAAAATCAAACGGCCACCAACCGAACTCTGGCCGAACTCTGGCCGAGTTCTGTCAGGGTTAGGTTAGGGTTTTAAAATCAATTTTTGGGGATTTTTTAAAACCTTTTTGAAGCTTTTGTTTAAAGGAATGTTTTTCAAAACAAAGAACATTTTAAATGTATTTTGAAAACATTTTAGAATAGCCTATTTGCCAGTACGACTCGGTGTACAACGTATTCCTAGACTCAATAAAATAAAAAATACATTGCTTAAAGGAAATACAGACTCGAGCAGGCAAACATAACTTCGGTCTTGAACTGTGTAGATAGCTGTTCTTGTTCATGTCCAAGAGTCCGATACATCCTGACTACCTTCATATATCCAGACAGAGTTTGATCAATTATTAAAATCAGGTTGACCATATGACCAATGGGCCAACAATCTCCCCCATTTTGATAATTGACAAACTATGAATGATATAACATTTAAGCTTGAAATAAAATCAAAAAATAGTTCATGTCCTGTATTTTCTAAAAAAAATGTTAGATCTTTATTTTTCTCCCCCGTTGTCACTTAGCAAAATAATTACAAAAGAGGAAAAACTCCCCCGCAATCAATACATAAATAACAAATAGTGAAGAAACACAAGAAAATACATATGATAAATGATAGTAAAGAAAATTTGAATGACATCACAGGCATATATTTGTACTCAGGCAGTTTATAATAAACAAAGAGTTATATCACAGGCAGTTTATAGTTGAGAAGCAGATAAAAAATGCTAAGTAAATAAACTGATGTGAATCATAAAGTACGAATCTCATAAAGATAAAGATAAAGATGTTCAGATGACATTAAATAAAACAAATCCAGTACAAGTCCTCAAAAATACTGATAATAAAGTCTGAAAATAGAAAAACTTGGAATGTCAGAGCATTTCCAAGTATACAGTAGATAATGTCTAAGTCTCATATCAACTAACATATCACAACTCCTCCTCCTCCTCATCATCATTAGTATGATGACCAGCATGTCCAGAAGGACCAGCTCTAGAGGTACCCGCGCCAGAAGGGTGAGGAGGAGCGCCAGTGTAAAACTCACCAACATAATCACGAGTAGGAGCACGGTCAGAACGGTACCAATCATATGCGTTACCGGGCTGGAAGTAGGCATGAACAACCTCATCCTCACAGCGGTAACCAGAGAAAGCTAGATCTCTAGGGATGGAACCGGCTGAATGACCAGTCTGGGCGAAACGAAGATCAGCTAATGAGTTTGCAATCGCCTGATAACGGGTGACGTCGCGGAACTCACGTTCG
This sequence comes from Iris pallida, assembly GCA_029216955.1. Taxonomy (NCBI): domain Eukaryota; kingdom Viridiplantae; phylum Streptophyta; class Magnoliopsida; order Asparagales; family Iridaceae; genus Iris; species Iris pallida. The sequence goes on along the minus strand of JANAVB010006391.1, from coordinate 3,013,987 downwards.
TGAGCCATGTCCGTCATGGAGGCGTGCAAATCTGAAAGGTGCTGGTGTATGCCCTCAAATGTCATAGCATACTGCTGAGGAGGTAGGGGAGGTAGAGCAGTAGCAGGAGCAGGAGGAGGAGCAGATGCAGTCATGCTGCGACGAGATAACATGAGAACCTTGGGCTCAGGGTCTTGAGCACAAGTAGATAAATCATTGTCGAAATGCTGAAAGATGCGTGAAAGAATCATCGTATAAGAGAGATTTTTATCTCTTGCACGAGAACGTCCCATCATCTGAATAATGGTCTTAGGGGCAGAAAAGGGAATCCCCTTAAGAATGTGATACATAGCAGATAATTCAAGAGACGTGACATCATCCTTCGAAGTAGATTTTGGAAGGAGAGTAGAATAAATGATACGGTGCAATTCATAATTAAACAAGTTCAGGTTGTTTGCCTTGAACTTTCCAGAGCGAACTCTATCAGGTGCACAAAGTTCAGCTTTGAAACTTGTAAGTGTCATGCCTTCGGGGAAATCAAACTCAGTGATGTCAACAAGCGGTTCACCTTCGTTGGGAATACCAAGGATCTCCGCTAAGAGAACATCATTGAAATTGATATCTAATCCTCCAACACGTGTGCTTACATCAAAAGTGTTTAATATGATATTACAGTAAAATAGTCTAATGGCATTAGTTGCTACGGGAAAACAGAGTTTAATAAAATAATGTAACCCTAATGCCTCAAAGAAATGGCGATGATCAGGAAATACAGTCCACTTGATGGGTGCGCCTGTGCATATGGATCTCATGGAGAAGTATCCATACCACAGTAAGGCTTGGTCTAGGGTTTGAAAGTAAAACCCGTCGAATGTGCCGTCGCTAGATTGGACTGGCGAAAATAGGGAATTGTTGGTGGATCCGAAGATGAACCTTCCTCACTTGGATTGGTTGTCTTCTTCCTCTTAAAGGGGTTGAATCCCTTAGGTGCCATTTGTGCAAATAGAAGTAAATATGCACTAATTGAAAAGTGGAGAAAGATGGAGTTATACCTCCCGAAATCAAAGTATGTCGAAGAGAACGACGAACTCCGCACGAATCCAAAGTTTGGATTGATTTCACCACTTGGATTAGAAGATAGGGGGTGGTGAAGAACTAGGGTTCGGGGCTCCTTCGCGGCTGCTGTTGCTGGTTATGATGTAGTTTAGAAGCAATGAGGAAGAAAGGCTCTCGGGTTCTGGTATATATAACCTGACACCCTCAACCGAACTAAGGCCTAATTCGGTCCGAAGTCTGGCCGAATTCGCCTGGGTTTGGTTTGAAATACTTTCTTTTTCATTGGCTCATTTCAAATATTTAATTCAAAGATTAGTAATTTCAACCTTCAATTAACATAATTAATATTATTTTATAGATTAAATATTATTACACAGCGACTGTTTCAGATTAGCTGTGGGAGTACTGTCCCAGCTGACGGAGGTTCACCGGGGGACTCTTAAGTACCGCTTCGCTTCAACCGTAGTTGTGGTGACAGACAGACTCTTTATTGGCTTGTCTCTAACACAGTTTTTGCATATTGAAATAAAATCATAAAACAAAATTAATTAATATTATTGACGTCCAAAATTCCTAATTCTCGACGTAAATAATTGAAACGATCTTCTGCTAGAGGTTTTGTGAAAATATCAGCTAATTGATTCTCAGTATCTATGTATACAAGGTCAATATCTCCATTTTGATGATGATCTCTAAGAAAATGATGTCTAATCTCGATATATTTTGTACGAGAATGACATACAGGATTCTTAGTCAAATTAATAGTGCTTGTGTTATCACAGAAAATGGGAATATGTGTATAAAATAAATCATAGTCTTCCAAGGTTTGTTTCATCCACAAAATCTGAGCGCAACAACGTCCTGCGGCGATATACTCAGCCTCTGTTGTTGATAGGGCTACAGAATTTTGCTTTTTACTAAACCATGAGACTAAAGCTTTGCCTAAGAAATGATATGTGCCACTGGTACTTTTTCTATCAACTTTGCATCCAGCAAAATCTGCATCCGAATAACCAGTAAGGTCAAAGGACTTAGTTTTGGGATACCACAAGCCAACAGAAGAAGTGCCCATAAGGTATCGAAAGATACGCTTAGCTGCGCACAGATGTGATTCCTTTGGATTAGCTTGAAAACGTGCACACAGGCAAACACTAAACATTATATCTGGACGACTAGCAATTAAATAAAGTAAACTACCGATCATACTTCGATACTTACGTGTGTCGACCGGCTTGCCTTGTTCATTAATATCAAACTTTGTTGAAGTTGCCATCGGAGTGCCAATAGGTTTGATATTGTCCAGATCGAACTTCTTTAGCAAATCTTTTGTGTACTTGGCTTGATTTATGAACGTCGCATTGTCAGTTTGTTTGATTTGCAATTCGAGAAAGAATTTCAGCTCTTCCATCATGCTCATCTCAAACTCATTCTACATACACTTAGAAAATTCTTGACACATAGATTCATCAGTAGATACAAATATGATATCATCTATATAGACTTGTATTAAAAGAAGCTTACCATTAAAGGACTTAATAAAAAGTGTAGTGTTAACCTTGCCTTTTGAAAAACCATTGTCAAGTAGAAAAGAGCTTAGACGATCATACCAAGCACGAGGGGCTTGTTTCAAACCGTATAAAGCTTTCTTCAACTTGAAAATATGATCAGGGTTTTTAAAATCTGTGAAACCTGGAGGTTGTGCTACAAAAACTTCTTCTTTTATAAAACCATTTAAAAATGCACTCTTGACATCCATTTGAAATAATTTAAAATTATGAAAACATGCAAATGCACATAACATGCGAATGGATTCTAATCTCGCAACTGGGGTATAAGTCTCATCGTAGTCGATACCTTCTTCTTGATTGTATCCTTGAGCTACGAGTCGAGCCTTATTACGAGTCACTAAACCATTCTCATTCAGTTTATTTCGGAATACCCAACGGGTGCCAATGACCGAACGATCAATAGGCTTGGGAACAAGTTTCCAAACTTGATTCCGTTCAAATTGGTTTAATTCCTCTTGTATAGCATCTATCCAAAAACTATCACTACATGCTTCATCAATAGTTTTGGGTTCTAGCTGTAAAATAAATGCAACACTAGAAACAATATCTCTACTGGATGTACGAGTACTTACACCTTTGGTAATGTCACCAATTACCAAATCCTTTGGATGATCAGCTGTGAATTTTAATCTTTTCGGCAGACTCCGAAGGTAGCTGGTTCCTGGATCTTCTCTAGGAGGATCAACTAGTGCCGAGCTTGGTTGAGAATCAGCTGTTGTTGAGCTTGGTATAGTTAGATCTTCGTCATTGTCATCGATAGTCATTTGATTCAGTTCATCAAAAGTGACGTTGATTGACTCTTCGATGATCATGGTTCGTTTGTTGAAGACTCTGTATCCTTTGCTCTTGGCCGCATAACCTAAAAATATACCTTTATCGGCCTTTTCGTCAAACTTTCCCAAATTGTCTTTTGTATTAAGAATAAAGCATTTATAACCAAATATTCTAAAATATGAAACAGATGGAATTCTATCAAACCATAACTCAAATAGAGTCTTCTTCGATTTGGATCAAATTAGAACTCTATTGAGAACAAAGCAAGCTGTATTGACAGCTTCAGCCCAGAAATATTTGGGTAGACTAAACTGGTTTAACATCACTCTGGCCATTTCGGATAGAGTTCTGTTCTTACGTTCCACAACTCCATTTTGTTGTGGAGTCCTAGGACAGGAGAACTCGTGTAAAAAACCGTGTGTGTCACAAAAATGCTCAAACTCTGCATTCTCAAATTCGCCACCATGATCGCTTCTAATACGAGTGATCATGTAACCTTTTTCATTCTGAACTTTCTTGTAAAAGGCGACAAATTCGGATAATGCATCATTCTTACGTGTCAAGAAGTATACCCACGTGTATCTAGAGAAATCATCTACAATTACAAAAGCATAAAGTTTACCTCCGAGGCTAGCAACTCTGCTAGGACCAAATAAGTCCATATGAAGCAATTGTAGAGGTCTAGTAGTACATACTGCGTTTACTGACTTGAATGTGGATCTGGTAGCTTTGTTCTTTTCATATTGGCTGTATACCGAATCCTTCTTGAATGTAATGTCCGGTAAACCGCGTACTAGCTTCTTTGTGGATAATCTTGATATTGTGTCCATATTTGTGTGACCGAGTCTCATATGCCACAGATGACTCTCATCGCTTTTAGCCATTAAGCATCTACCTGAAATGTTAGTTTCTTCCAACAAATAGAAAACATATATGTTGTCTTTCCTGATACCTTCAAAGATAGTACTACCAGTTGAGCTATCAACTATAGTACATTTGTCTTTTCCAAAGTTGATGCCATAACCATGATCAGCTAAATGACTTACGCTGAGTATATTATGTTTCAACTCGGTAACCAGACAGACATCCTTAATCACAGGATATGGAGACTTACCAACATCACCGATATCAATAATATACCCTTTCAAGTTATTACCGAAGGAAACATAGCCTTCCTTCTTTTTCTTCGACAATGTTGCAAATAGTGTAGCGTCACCGGTCATATGCCGTGAGCAACCGCTGTCGAGGATCCATTTGTTTCTAGCATATGAAAGGTGTTCCACCTACAAAACAGTTTGCAGATGAATCTTTTGGTACCCATTTCTTGTAGGGTCTTGAAATGTTAGCCTTTGGTATCCAAGCATAAATATTTAAATCAACAAGCTTTCTGATTCTACATGCAGATAAAATATGACCAATGAGGCCACAATAATAACATTGTGCATGTCGAGTGTTGAAAGCTGAGTGGTGTGCATGGTTGGTAGGTTTAGGTTTTCTAGTATAGAAGAAAGCATGCCTATAATCCTGTTTGGGCTTAACCTTTTGGGGTAAAGGTTTGATAGGGTTAGGTCTGACAGTGTTTGGCTTGGGAATGTTCCGATTTTTCGGTAAGTGACACGTGTTAGGATAGGAAGCAGCAGGCTCAGGCTGTTTTCCTAACCTAATTTCTAATCTTTTGGAAGTGTCATACAACTTAGTATAATCAGAAGTGAGTGTTTCCATTCTGATTTGTGCACTTTGAAGACTTTTCTTCTCTTTAGAAAGTTCTTCCTTGAGTTGGTCAATAACTTTGTCTTTCTCTTCAGATGACTTGGTAGTCTCGTGTAATAAGAGCTTTATTGAAGAAAGCTCACCAGACTCACTAACATTATTTCTAACCTCGGCTAGTAGGTCGGTAAGTCTACCTATTTCACCTTTGTACTCTTTGAGTACCTTCTTAGAGGTCGGATACTTGCTACGCAGTTTCCTGTAATCAGTCATCAGTTCACTAAAGGCATCTCCTAATTGCTCAAAGGTGAAGTCATCATAAGTATCAACTACAGGTTCAGTAGGTACCTGATCGGATGCCATAAAGCATACGTTTGCAGCGTCTTCTGATTGTTCGTCTTCTGAGTCGCTGGCTTCATTTTTATGCCATATGCTGGTATTGGCATATCTCCTAGATGTTGATCTCTTCAGGTTCCCTTTTTCATACCTGTTGCTCTTCTTGCTTGATAATGAGTTTGTAGGACAATCCTTCTTTATGTGTCCCTTCTTCTTGCAATCGTAGCAGACAGCATCATCTTGATACCAGTTGTTGCTGCTGTTATTTTCTTTGGCTCTCTTCTCATATCTTATGAATCTTTTGAATTTTCTTGCTAGGAGTGCTTGATCTTCAGCATCAGATTCACTGTTGTCTGAGTCACCTTCAGCAGCTTTTCTGTACTGAGCCTTGAAAGCGATCGTCTTCTCCTTTGGTGTAGGCTCTTCAAAATCTTGTAGCTCCAGTTCATGAGTGAGTAGCTTACCCATGAGTACTTCGAGGGACATAGTTGTGAGGTCGTTCCCTTCAATGATTGCAGTAGCCTTCGAAATCCAGTTCTTGGTAAGTGCTCGCAGGAGTTTGCGAATCTTTTCATGGTTACTGTACTTTTTGCCTAGGGAGGACAAAGGATTTACAATATCCAAGAATCTTTCGAACATTTGTGTAACTATTTCGTTGGGCTTCATCTTGAATACCTCATACTCTTGAGTAAGTCTGCTGACTTTAGATTCTTTGACTTGAGTCGTGCCTTCGTGTGTGACTTCAAGTAGCTTCCACACTTCATTAGTCGTTGTGCAGATAGACACCCTGTTAAATTCAGTTTTGTCTAAAGCACAAAATAGAGCGTTAATAGCACGTGCGTCAAGACTGGCCTTTTTTTTTCTCCTTTGTATATCTGCTATGGGGTTTTTCAACTAAAACTCCATCAACATTTATACGAGGTGGCTTTTGATAGCCATCAATAACAATAGACCATAAATCAAAGTCAAGAGATTTCAAGAAGAAACTCATCCGTGTTTTCTAATAGGTATAGTTCGTACCATCAAACAGTGGAGGTCTGTTTGTGGCCTGGCCTTCACTTGTGAATTTTACAGTTGTCATGTGTTGTGCTGTGATCTATATAACAGTTAATTAAAATGAATAAATAATTGTACTGTTACCTTTGCTTTACCTGTAATACCCGCTCTGATACCAATTGTAGGAACAAAATCGTAAAACACAATACTCTAGAGGGGGGGTGAATAGAGTAGGCAGCGGAATATTGCTAATTAAAAAATATTAGCAGCAAGATTACAGAATAATAATCACAACTAAGTAAAGTAAAGGAAGAGATAAGAAAGCAAACGCAAAGACAGCGATGTATACTGGTTTTCCTCTGTTGAGGACTAATCCAGTCGGTAGAACTCTTGCTACCAGTTGAATCCACTATTGGAAAAACTGCAAGTTTTCTTACGAAGTCCTTGCAACTTCTACAACGCGAGCTTTGATACGAAGAACTCGTCCAACTTCAAATGTGAAGAGGTATTCTTCAATCAAGCCTTCTGATTACAATCTCTCAGAAACTTCTAGACCGTACCGTACTGGCAAATCGACTAGAGGATTGTAATTGGCTTGGGATCTGAAATATAAAGCTCAAGAAAACTCTTTGGAAGACTGAAAGCTTTAGATAGAGAGAAGATTGAAAGTGAATGAGTGAGTTGAAATGATCGAAATCCTTCTCTATTTAAAGGAATTCCAAAGACAGAATTCTGGCAGAATTCGGGCAGAGTTCGGGCAGAACTCGATGAAGAAATCTTGGTCAAATCCGCAACTGCAGGAGGACCAAGTTCCAGAGAATTCAAAAATCAAACGGCCACCAACCAAACTCTGGCCAAACACTGGCCGAGTTCTGTCAGGGTTAGGTTAGGGTTTTAAAATCAATTTTTAGGGATTTTTGAAAACCTTTTTGAAGCTTTTGTTTAAAGGAATGTTTTTCAAAACAAAGGACATTTTAAAAGTATTTTGAAAACATTTTAGAATAGTCTATTTGCCAGTAGGACTCGGTGTACAACGTATTCCTAGACTCAATAAAATAAGAAATACATTGCTTAAAGGAAATACAGACTCGAGGAGGCAAACATAGCTTCGGTCTTGAACTGTGTAGATAGCTGTTCTTGTTCATGTCCAAGAGTCCGATACATCCTGACTAGCTTCATATATCCAGACAGAGTTTGATCAATTATTAAAATCAGGTTGACCATATGACCAATGGGCCAACAATCAACCCTAGAAGTCAAACTAGGTCTACCAAGTCTAAATTAGGCCAACTAGCCTACCTTAGCCTAATCAAGTCTAACTTAGTACTCCTACACAATTACTAGGTCAACTAACATCACACTTACACATTTATTTAGCACCAATATCTATGTACCCCATATGATATCCATACACAAATAGATATTCCTATATATTATTTATTCACAAACATTATAACTATATAGAAGGCACAACTTTACATTATATATATGGATACATATATTAAAGTATATACTACATATATACTCTACATTAGGAAAATAGGATAGGCATATAGATAGGGGTGTGTGTAATAAAGAGTGAGTGTTGTGAGACTTGTGTAGAGTGAATACATGTGTGTATGTATGAGTGTCCTATGGGGTGTGGCAGTGTACAGGAGGCTCTGAAATCAGTGAGTGTGTGAGAGGAACAATGAAGAGGGTGAGTGTCCACATGTGTATGTGAAAAATCAAAAATCAGTGAGTGTGTGAATGGTGTACTGAATAGAGTGATATGGTGAGGGTGCACTGTAAACTGGAAACAGTGGCAATCTCAGGTATCCTAAAGTCAGTGTAGGCATTCTTTCCAGGTTTTGCAAGGAACTACAATGCAAAATAAGGTCAAGGCAAAGCCATAGCAACACATTGAACCCATAAGCATCTTGGTACTCATGAAGCCCAGTTTTCAGTCCCTCCCCACAGCCACAAAACAATTAAACACCAAACCTATTCTCAGATTGTTTAACTGAAACAAAATAACTTTCATAAATCTGAATCTAAGATTCAGACCACAGGTCCACATCTCAGGGATTCACACAACTAAATATAAAATCCTAATCTCAGGTTTAAGAGTATAAGAACACACTCAATCATACACAAATACTAAACTGTGAAGGAAATAAGGAAACAATGTTACCAACTGAACCAATGTTCAGTCCCCACAATTCCAACCCCCATTTCGACTTCAATATCAATCAAACAAATCCCAAAATCATACACACAGTTAGTTTACATGTAGGAGATCTATTTTAGGGTATAAAACCAATAATTAACATCAGTAAAATAGGTTTAATTAGCTGCCAAAATTCAATTATTGAAACTGGAAAATATTGGAAATACCATGTATCAGGACTTTTAGGGAAAATAGAAAAATGCAATAAAAAAACAAACTAAAATTCAAAATCTAGGGTTAGTAATGCATCCTAGGTATGTACACGTGTCATACAGACCAATTTGTGTCCACCATAACGTGACACAACGTGTCCATAACATATAAACCTAAAACAACATACATAGACAGTGTAGTCTCGTGCACAAGTGCACGCGTGTCGTGCGCACAACATAAACCAAACCAAGACACGTACTTACAAACCTAGGTTCGCCAGGTGTCAGGCTACCCATATGTTATCCTGTACCGCCGTGTCGTGTCGCACAGACGTGTCCACACACACGTATCAGAACCCGATCACACGACTGCACAGTCTGTGTAAAAAATAATGCAGTGTCTCGTGTTCCCACGACACGACACGAGAGGTCGTGCCACTTGGGGAGTATCGTGTTAGACACTGCCCCAATGTGTGTGTCAAAAATCTCGTGTCCAAGTGTCGTGTCCAAGAAGGATTTGCCCCCGAATAGCAGGGGACTGCTGTGCGTACGAAAACGTGTGTGTCGCGTGTCCAAAATGACCCGACACAAAACAATCATCAACTCAGTCCACCAGAAACCAATAAACAATACAAAAACCTAATTTTCTATTCAAAGGTTTTCCAAAAACCAGATCGAAATCCCCTTTTGGGCATTTCGACAAACACTTAGACTCTGCTACTGATACGTGTCCAAATAGACACGAAACCTATGAAACCCGACACGACACCAATACAGACACTAGGGACTTCCTAATGATGAAGACAAAACAAAATTTCATGGAGAAACGAGAAAGTTACCTATTCTTGAACCTTCAAGAAAAACCCCTCTTTGTGAGCTCCTCTCTTGATATCCCAATCAAATCAAAACAACCTCAAACTGAGATGAGACCTTAGCAACAACAAGAATAGTCATATTAGGACCTAATGGAATAAATTAGAAAGAAAAAGGAAGAGGAAAGGAGTTCTAGGAATTAAAATACAATAGAAACTAACCTCCTTAAACTTAGAGCTTTTCCTAAGAAAGAGGCAACCCTAGATTTTAGGAGTGTATTTATAGTGGAGGAATCCCTAGGTTAGACTAAGGTGGCTAGCCATCACTTCCTAGGGATTAGGGTTTGCTAATTTGGGCTTTGGGCCAAGTTACATAGGCTATGGTTTGATTTGATTAATAAGGACTCTAAATCATAAGCCATGACTTATGACTTTCTAATTTCTATTACTAATTAGGTTCTAATGACCAAACCAAAGATTAGGCTAGGTTAGACTAGAGTCATATATCCTAACCAAGTCCATACTAACTAGGGTTAGCTCCTAGGTTGGTCTACAAGGGTCAACACTAGTCAAAGTCAAACTAGTCCAAATAATTCCAAAATAATTCCTAAAAATTCCCAAAAATTCTAATAAATTCTAATAAATTTAAATTACCACAAAAATGACAAAAATACCCTTATACTAGAAATGTGGTAGTGACATCTAAACAGCAGTAGCAGCAGCCGAAGGTCCTCCCAAATCCTAGCTCTTCTCCACTCCTTTTCTTCCAATCTACGTAGAGAAATCAATCCAAACTTTGGATTCGTGCAGAAAATTCATCCCTCTACAATATACTTGAATTTCAAAAAGTATAACTCCTTCTTTCGTCCATTTTCAAATTCTTAGGGTTATCAAGTTTTGGGAAATAACGCATAAGGGATTCAATCCTTTCAAGAGAAAGAAGACTAATGCCAGTGAAGAGGCATCATCTTCCGATCCGAACACGGATTCACTCTTTTCCTTGGTCCTATCGGGTGATGGTGTGTCAGATGAGTTTTACTTCAAAAATCATGACCAAGCTTTGCTATGGTATGCCGACTTTGCCATACGTACAATATGCACAGGCGCTCCGATCAAATGGACTATATTTCTAGATTATCGTCCTTTGTTTGAGGCATTAGGGTTACACTGTCTCGTTACCCAATAATTCCCTATAGCTACTAATGCCCTTCGACTATTTTACTGTAACTTCGACACTTTTACCACAAAAACTCGTGTTGGCGGGATCGATATCGAGTTCGATGATATATTGCTAGCAAAAATCCTTGGTATTCCAAACGAAGGTGCCCCGCTCGATGACATCACCAAATTTGACTTTTTCGAGGGTACGACTCTTGTTAGTTTTAAGAATGAGCTTTGTGTGCCAGCACGTGCTCGTCTTAGAAAGTTCAAGGCCAATAACTTGAACTTGTTTAATTATGAGTTACATTGCATCATCTATTCCACTATTCTTCCAAAATTCACTTCAAAAGATGATGTCACTGCATTAGTGCTATCTGCCCTCTATCATATTCTTAAGGGGATTCATTTTTCTGCCCCTAAGACTATCATCCAGATGATGGAAAGATGTCGCGGAAGAGACTGCAATCTCTCTTATGTGATGCTCATCTCTTACATCTTTTTGCGTTTTGATATCGATTTATCCACTTGTGCACTGGACCCTGAGCTTAAGTATCTTCAGCTTTCTCGTCGCGGTACTGCCACTGCTCATGCACCTCTTACTCCTGCTCCTTCTCCTACTGCCCCTGTTCCTCCTCAGACCTACCCTATGACTTTTGAGGGTATCCATCAGCACCTTTCGGATATGCAGACATTCTTTGTTGACACATCCAGAGAACATGAGTTTCGTGACGTGACTCAATTCCAGGCTATTGCCAACTCGTTTCTCGATCTTCGATTTGCTCAGACGGGTCATTCTGCCAGTTCTTTTCCTAGAGACCCAGCTATATCTAGTTACTGCATTGAGGATGAGGCAATCTATTCTCTGTTCCAACCAGGGAATACTTACGATTGGTACTGTGGTTCGGGTGCTACTCCACACACCTATGGAGCTGGCACATCTGGAGCTGGTCCTTCTGGAGATTGTGGTCGTGCTACAACTACTATTGATGATGATAAGGAGGAGGATGATATGTGATTTAGACATTTTTGTCTAGTTTTCGTACTATTGTGACTGTTTATTATCTTTGTTTTCTTGGAAATGCTCCTACATTCCAAGCTAGTATCAGTACTTTTATTTGTGCTAGTTTTAGAACTTTTGGTGATATTTTCTGTGATGTTTGTCTGTTAAACATCATTTTCTATTCTCTACTTCATAGATTTATATCAGTTTAGTTTTATTTAGCTAACCTTTTATTTATTAGGCTTCAATTTAAACTGCTTGTGAAATATTTTCTGCTTGTCACATTTTTTTACTGTCTATGACATTTATACCATACCTGTGAATAATATCAAACTGTCTGTGATAAATTTTTCATATATATAATTTTTGTGTTTCTTCATTGATTGTTGCTTATGCATATATTCACGGGGAGCTTCCTCTTTTGCAATTATTTTGCTAAGTGACAATGGAGGATAAATAAGATCTAACATCTTTTCTTTGCATGATTACAGGAACAATTTTTTTTTATCGAAATTTATTTTTGTCTTATCGAAGATACCAAAGATATTATATCAGTCAAGGTTTGTCAATTATCAAAATAGAGAAGATTGTTGGCCCATTAGTCATGGTCAAACCTGATTTTAATAATTGATCAAACTCTATCTCGAAATACGGAGCTACTCAGATGTTTACGTAAGACATTTTGGACACTTGGACACTGATCAAGATCGGATATCTACTCAGTTCAAGACTGAAGCTATATTTGCCACTCGAGACAGTATTTCTTTATACAATGTAATTTTTTTTACTTTTATTGAGTCTAGTAATATATTGTACATCGAGTCATACTATAAATAGGCTATCCAAAATCGTTTTTAAAAATGACCTATGTTTTTGAAAAACATCCCTTATTTACAAAAGCTTCTGAAGGATTTTAAAAAAACCCAAAAATCATTTTTAAAATAACCCTGACAGAACTCGGCCAGAGTTCGTCCATAGTTTGGTTAGTAATCGTTTAATTTTTGAACGTTTAAAAAACTTGGTCTTCCTTCAGTTGCGACTTGTTACATAGAGTTATGTCCAAATTTTGTCCAAAATTTGCCAGAGTTCTGCCTTTGGAAAAACTATAAATAGAGAAGAATTCTGATCATTTAAAATAACTCATTAACTTTCATCTCTTCTCTTCTAAGCTTACGTTTCTTTCCAAAGTGTTCTAAAAAGCTTTCATTTTCAAATCCTAAGCCAGTTACAATTCTCTAGTCAATTTGCCGATACGGTACGGTCTAGAAGATTTTAAAGAAATTGTAATCAGAGGCTTGATTGAAGAAAGACTCTTCAAAATTGAAGTTGGTCGAGTTCTTCGTATCAAAGCTCGCGTCTGTAGAAGTTGCAAGGACTTCGTATAAAAACTTGCGAGATTTTCCAATAGTAGATTCAACTGGAAGCTAGAGTTCTTCCGACCGAACTAGTCCTCACAAGAGGAAAACTAGTATACATCGTTGTGTTTGCGTTTGCCTTTTGATCTCATTTCTTTCACAGTTATTATTTTGTGATTATCGATTTAATTCTGTGATCTAACTGCTAACAAGTTTTTAATTAGCAATATTCCGCTGCCTACTCTATTCACGACTTCGTTCCTACATTCTTCTTCGCTTCTAACATCTCTACACTACTACGAAAAGCCTAACCCTGACCCTAAATTCCTTCACCCCTTTTTTTACTTTCCTCTCCGAAGTGAAGAAGCCCTAACCCTAATCCTTTTATTTTTCTTTATCTTCTTCTTCTTCTTCTTCTTCTTCGTACCTAGCATTGAGATCAAACTCGAGATCGAACTCGAGTTCCAATATGGGCGGAGCCACCCACGCCCCTGACCTAGCTGATCGTGTACTAAGGGCATCGACACCCTTGTTGGTCGAGTAGACCTAGGTAACCTCCCTCGCCACCCCCTCGGGATCCCTCCTATATCGTACCCTACTTCAACTCTGGCGCCGCACAGGGAAGCGTCAACAACCCCGCGGTTGGCACGACGCCCTCAGCCAGTGCACGTCATCGTATAGCACTACTTGCTAGTCCATCGATTGGCTAGTTTTGGATCGCCACTCTATGACGACCAACTAGGTCCCGTCAAGATTGTCCTTGTCGACTTCCATCAAGTCTGTCATTGCCGTCGCTAATAGCAACAGAAACGGCAACAACTGCATCAGAACCTCAAAGACACCATCCTCATACTGTTATATTATTGCTAGCGACCCCGTCGTGGCCCCAGGTTCGTCAATCGTCGCCTCAGCCTTGCAAGGTCACCGTCTTACCCTGAGGTACTCGAGAACGACCCAACATCCGTATCTTTGAAAATTCCTATGTTGCGTACTACTCTAATTTTGTTGACTCTTATAGTATGTTGATAAAGCACCAACAGCAGTATGAGGATCTGACCCCCACCTCAACAACTTGGACTTTATCTCATTTTCTTCTTGCCTGAGTCGTATCGGCATCGATGCAAAGATTTTGGACCAACAGAGCATCACTTGATCTTGGGTGTAGAACCATATTGCTTCGTGTCTAGTCCTTTATCGTAGCTGACATAGTTCTGCATCTCCGCATCCTGGACCCGGTGTAATCCCTTCCCTAGTTTCTTCGTGTATGATGTATTACCATTTCATATATTTATTATTTAGTTGGATTATTCCAAGGTTTATGTGGTTATGCCATTAGTCGAGTAGAGCATGGAGCGGACTAGAGCGTCATAACCGAAGACAAGATTGAGCTTTATATCCTCAGGCGACTAGTCACTCGTATCTCGTAACAGTATATTAAAGTCAATTATATCTACACTTGTCTTTATCATATTTCAGATTTGGACTTAATGACTAATTAAGTTAACAGGATAATCAAGTAAATTGAACAAGCTATACTTATTTGCTTTCATCCAGAATAGTATGGATAATGGATTATTTTTCACAAATCTAGTCTAAACTCTTTACCTTGCATGCTAGTTAGACATCACACTTGTTGCATCCTTTCTTGATGTATGAATCTCAACTTAGATTGATTTCGTATCTTATAGTCGGATTCTTATTTACCATGAATCTCTCTCCTTCGTGATAGGCAAACACATATATGCTTGATATTACTAATATAAATTCTTACATTCATTTACTTGCGTTCTTTTATTTATTTGGGCTCTTTTGTACCGACTTGTCTGTGTGTCCGACGGGTTGCGTCGTGACTTGGATTATTGTGGGGATGTAGTTTTATAAGTCCGATGGGTTGTGCCGTAGACATAGATTGGGTATGGAGTGGAGCATAGTCTTTATTTGTGTGTTCGCAGGTTTGGGAATATAGGAAATATAGGGGAGACTCAGCCAAAATTTTTGGAAAAATCCTTGGAATAAATATAGAACGTAGTTGCAGGGCTAGATTGGTAGTAGTACTAGTTACCCTATATTGTAGCAAGAAACCCCCCTCGACACCTGTAAAGAGCACCTTGGGTTGAGATAATACTACCTTTTATGGTTTAAATTAGTAGTTGTATAATGTTAGGACTCTTCTTTCATGTCTTAGCCGTTTGTTTGGATCGTATTTATAATAACTAGTCGGTTTCCCTTAATTTATAATTAGAACACCATGTTTTATTTGTAATTAGAAACTGAGTGATTTGTGGTTTGGAACAGCTTGCATGTCTTGTGTTCTAGAACATCTTGCCTGACTTGTATTTTGAACAGCTTGCCCGAACCATAGTTCGTGATGGTTTTCCATGATTTTATGGTTGCAGATGACTTGATTCCATGAGTGTTTTTTATATTGGCGTTTCGCTATGATACACGTGTTAAATTATTTACATTCATTTTGGGTATAGGTATTACTTTTATGTAGCTCATATGCTGGTACATCAGCACGCTAGTATGACCCTCCCACTTAAATTCTTAACTTACGTCTTTAGTTACATTATTTCTATTTCGTACATGTGTGTTGATGTATCTTGTTCTCCTTCTGTTAAAATGTCATGATGGACTTAGTTACATATCTATATATATATATATATATATATATATATATATATATATATTGCGTTTGATGTACTATTATGAGTGTGACTTCCATCGGATCCTCGCTCTCCAGAATTAACGGGCTGGATTTGTCTATCCAGGTTTTGGGAAAGCGAGTGACATAGGATTAAGGATTTTAGCTTAGAAGACACCAAGGAGTTAGGTTGAGGCGCCAGTACCCGAGCAACTGTGGGTACCCTCACCTTATATCATTTATCATTATCTTTCACATTTTCTTTTAGTATCTTCTTCATGAGGAGCGACATGTGCTACCCATGCTATTTCTACTCTTATGAGTTTAGTTTTATATGTTCATGTCTTGTATGTTTCGAACATAAATGCTATCGGTGGCCAACTTTAGTATTTTATGTTCTTTCTTGCTTTTATTACTCTTGTGGATTGAGGTACAGTAATATGCCAACCATAGGTTATGCATGCTAGAATACCCAACTATAGACAACTTATACGTATATCGTTGGGTAAGAGTCCATGGTAGATGTAGCTGGCCGTTGTCAAATTACTCGGTCCTATGTATTTTGGGGCTGGGGCGTGATAGTGTGTTTTTAATACCTTTCGACATATGAACGGCTAGGCTAATATGATACATCATATAGATGGCTATCCACAAGAAAAGGTACGGCTAACCCATACGTGATGTGTATGACTTAACTATCCATAATAACAATAATTGAGATTTATTTTATATATATGAGTTAAATATCCATAATAACAATAATTGGGGTTTATTTCACATATCCATTGAGTATTTCCCCTCCTAACTCACTAAACAGCAATAACGGTCAATGATGCAACAAGCCTATCGTGTCACAATCGTGTCTCAACTGGATACCAAATAAAAACACAATGAGGAATATTATTGTATTTACGAAAGTCTATATTTTGTTGCTTCTATCTTCTTGACGAGTTTACCTGTTGGACGTCGTCAAATAGTAGCTCAATCATCAGAAAAGTATTCCTTGCCAATATATTTTATTTATTTACTGTCATTTCAGTATGTCCATTTTATTATTTATTTATTTTTATTATTTTATATTAAAATGTGCTTCCAAGTCATTCTTAGGTGTAAGTGGTTGAGTTAGTCATTTCTATTGCTTTTATTTATTTTATGCATGTCGACCTAGTTTTAGAGGACCATCCTATTATTGTAAGGTATTTGTGTCACGACCCGCGTCCGCATGATCGGGTACGAGTGCGTGGATATGTCCAGCCTACGCCGCAGAATCGACGGTAGTTAGATTTCTAAACATTGATAATCATCAATGTGATATGTCTAGTCTTCCTACAACCATAACAGATAGTCTCTTCTTTATTGCTTTCTTGATAATCTTTCTTCTTTCAGTTTGATTTCTCAAACCTCAAGAATTTCTTGAATTTCTTTACAAGAAGAGTTTGTTCCTCAACATCTGAAACTTTATCATCCTTGTCTTCGCTTGAGACTCTTTTAGCATGAACTTTGAAGGTGATAGAATTTTCTTTTTCAGTAGATCCTTCCATGTCTTGTAAGTCTTGCTCATGAGTCATCAGTTTGCCCATGAGTGTCTTCAGTGACATTGTGGTGAGATCGTTTCCTTGTATGATCGTAGTGGCTTTTGGGTTCTAGTTCTTTGTTAGTCACTTGAGCACTTTACAAATCTTTTCGTAATTTGAGTCATCTTTGCCAAGAGATGATAAAGGATTAATAATATCAAGAAAATATGTAAATATCTAAGTGATTGATTCATTTGGCTTTATCTTAAAAGCCTCATAGTCTTGTGTTAATTTATTTATCTTGGATTCTTTCACTTGTGAAGTATCTTCAGGAATTATCTCAAGATGTTTCTAAATGTCGTATGATGTGACACATATAGATACTCTATTAAACTCAGTCTTGTCAATGGCACAGAACAGTGCATTGATCGATGTTGCATTTGTTATCCCAGTGATTATATCGTATTTTTGAATATGGCTAATCAATTAAGTTTAACACAATGATGTCACTAATATTCATATACTCACTATCATGTTGCCACTTAAAATTAGCATTGTCCTAATTGTTCTATATCATATTGTCATACTTGTATCGTACTGCTAATATTGTTTTGCTCGCCTAACATGTACTTGTAGACATGCAGTAAGCATGACCAAACATGATCAAACTAGGACATATGTATTGAAGAATTAATGATGAGCCAAAATCGACGTCATACAAGAAGATTTCTCTGAACTGCCTAACGACCTATCCGGGGCCTCGTATCGGGGGTTCTGCTCAAATATCAGAAGAAAGCTGTCATCAAAGGGCTCTTGGTTTTCCCATTTATTTTAAGTCTGTAATCTTCAATTTATTAAGTCTAGGAGAATGTATACATTAAGTCACACTGTGTCATCTCAAACCCGGACATATCTCTCCAAGCTCTACCATACAAACAGACCAATTCCTGAACCAAACCAAGCCACCATAGCCCATTGAGAACTTCTGTCCCAAGGGAGACAGAGTTCGGGCTGAACTCTGTCTAAGGCAGAGTTTGGGCCGAACTCTTCCCCCTGATTTTTAGCGCCCTAATTTTTAGGGTCTGCTTGCTACAGGCTGTCTCAAAAATTAGAATTATTGGGACAGAATTCGGGCCAAACTCTGCCTCCCCAGAGTAGTATAAATAGAGATTGAATTCTCTCATTTCAAATCATCTCTTACCTTCAAATATTCAAGCCTTCTATGCTCTACTACTCCAAGCCTTATTCTTCATATCTTTTAAGCCACAACTCTCCTTAGCCCAAGGTGCTCAGTGCGATATCAACTAGAAGTTTGTGTGCAAGAGTTTCAAAAGAAGTCACTTGGATAATTTCAAGTTTCACCATCCGCGAATCTGTAAGAAGTTGGCATGCACTTCTGAGTAAAGGCACGTGGTTGTACGCTATTTCACAAATAGTAGATTTGAATCCTGAGCAAGAGTTCTCAGGCTTGGACTAGTCCTCCACGAAGGAAACAAGGTTAAAATTGCTGTGTTTGAGTTTGCTTCTCTGAACTATTTTATTTTCATATTATTTATATCTGATCATATATATTATCTTAGTAGTTGTTTCTAGACTTATCACATAGTTATTTTTATTGGTCATTATTGACACAGACTCTGTTTAACCCCCTCTAGAGGTGCCTCCACGTTACTTCAATTAGTATCAGAGCAAGGACTCTATTGTTAGGCTTAACATCCTTAGAGTAGATCCTTGTTTATTTGTGTATGGCATCGTATTCCTCCTCCTCAGATAAAAAGGATTTTACTTCTAGTAGCATGGACAATCATGTTTCCTCTAAATGCAAGAAATACTCTAAGCAAAAATCTATGGCTAAACAATCCTTAAAGATTCTTGAGGACTTTCATTCTACAAATGAAGAAATTTTAGAAAAGGTCATTCATTTAGAAGAATCTAATGAGTTTTTGAGAAATAAAAACAATAATTTAATATCTAGACTTGACTCTCAAAACTCATCTTGTGTTTCTTTAAAGAGTTTGAATGATTCTTTAATTTTAAAAATCAAATCTCTTTCCTCATCAATAGAAGATCTTAAGAGGCAAACACATACGCTAAATCATTTGCATGATTCTTCTATTGACTCTTTAAAGAAACAAAATGATAATTTTATTTCTAGAATTGCTTTATTTGAAAAAGAGAATTATGCTTTAAATGCTAAATTTAATTCTCTTACTTGTTTGCATAATGATTTGTTATTAGAACATGATATTCTTAAGACCAAATCTATGCATGCTCACTCTAGATATATTTATCATTCTAGTATATCACATGTTCATAATCATGCTCATTCCGATACATGTGCACACACTAGTATTAGGTGCTTCTATTGCTCTCGCATTGGACACATGAGTGTAACTTGTCCTATTCGTAGGAATTTTTCTACCGATGCTGAAGTAAATAGTATATGGGTCCCTAAAGCTAACAAATGTGGATCCAAGTTTATTTGGATACCAAAGTCTTTGTCTACTAGTGTAGGTGCAGCTACCTGTATCGGGACATAGCACCAAGGAGCGTGTTGGTGGTTGCAAAGCTCAAAGGTCATCTTTCAAGCAATTGCACCAACACAAGAATACTAGAGCTACTTTGGTAACATGATAAACGATTCTCTTTAAATGGTTTATATTTGTTGAATCTAGCATGTTTCTCTTGATGTCTTGCTACTAGCTCACGTTGATATTCTTCAGTTGCTTTTTATATAAATCAATGTGAGATATAATACTAGCATGCTTAGTTGATTTTCTTTTTATTTCCTTTATCTAGCATGACTAGTTACTTAGCTTAAATGATTAGTTCACACTATGTAGTTTATCACTCATTTTCTATTAGTGTGACATATTTATATATGCATACTCATTATTCCTAATCTTTATTTTATAAAGCTTGCATATCACTCTAGTCCATGGGACCTTGGTTTTGATTTAAGTTAATATGATTTTAACTCTCCATCTTTAAAAGTTTTGAGATAGTTACTTCTTGCCGATTTGTATTTAATATGTCGAATTTATCTTAATCGGTATTTGTGAATATATGTGTTTAGCATAAGCTTCTTACCACTTGACAAGTATACACTTATACTTCCATATTAACCTTGTGCTTACATAATATATTCATTATTGATTTTCATGTTTTATTTTGATTAAACCTCTTATGAATCAATTATGTATTTGCCTAATAATGTCTATTTATACGTGTTTTTGAATTTGTGATAGTTTTTTAAACATTCATTAAGGATACATGACTATATTCATTAAATCTCCATTTACATGTAGATCATGTATTTCTTATATTGATATATATTTTTGTATAAATAACTTTTTGTGGGCATATGAGTTAAGTTTCAGTTTTATATTGTTTTGAAGAATATTTAATTATACTTGCTTCCTTCAAACTTGGGCTTATCCTATACTTTAGCTATTGATTCCTTGACCAAATTTGTGCATCTCTTCTTGAATCAATTAGCTTCTTCCTTAATGTCTTCTTTTGATGATATCTTCTTGGCTTCTTTTTGGTTGACTTTATGGATACGTGCCTTTAATTAATTTTTGATCTTTTCATGTATGACTATTTGTGATATATATATATATATATATATATATATATATATATATATATATATATATATATATATATATATATATATATATATATATATAATATATATATATTAATGATTCCTAACTTCTGATATTTATTTATTTTACTTCTTCAAGTTAGGATGTTGAAAGAAAATGTTTATTAGTATCTTGCTCTTGACTATTTATGGAAGTTTTTTTAAGGATCACATGATTTTGTGTTTTACCTTGCTTGTTAATTTTACCTCCTTAATTAGTGCACACTTTCTAGTCTATTTCTTTATATTTCACTATGGTGCACTATGAAAGCTTTATAAAAAAAATTGTGTCTCTTACTATCTTTAGCTCTTAATTAGCTTTATTGATCTTAATTAACTTTTTTTGCTCATTCCTTGGACATATATTTCTTTTGAATTATTGTTGTCCAATGATGTTTTTGCAGCACATAAGAATACATGTAATTGATACATCATATTTCTTATGTCTTTAGCTACTATGTGTTGAGCTCTTGCGTTAAGATTTTCCATTTCTAGAGAAACTCTTTCATAATGGCTATAATTTTGTATTCTCTAGATCAATCTATTATTTCATTATCTTGGGTTAATCTCAATACTTGGCAAAGAGATTTGTTCTATTATGTTTTCATGAACATCTCTTTTGTCGATGAGAGTCTAATTTATTTACTTGCTATCTTATACTCTTATCCTTGCTTAATAAAGAGTATATAAAATTATTTTGATCATTCAAAATGTATTATCCTTATTGTGAACTCTATGCTTAAGCATGTATCTTTAGTGTTAGTGACTTAAGATTTAATGAGCACATTTATATTGTTAATGGCCTACCTCATTAATCTTAATTAGTTATGTAGCTTGCTTATTTGCGATGTATTGTTAAGCTACCTAATTTTTGTTCACTTTCACTCATCCAGCTATCTTCTTGAATTTCAATCTATATGTGATATGCTAGTTTACAAAAACAAAATTTATGAATTTTCTTGATGAGATTTGTATTCTATTTTAGATACATATGTTTGGTCTTTAAAATTAGTTTGACAATTTTTTTTACTTAATCTTGTTTCCATTCAGGTTTGTGATTCATCGCTTTAACTTCCTTCTATACTAGTCATTGGTAAGCATCTCTTAAATTTCTCTCATTTTTGAGTCATAATTTTATCATATTATCATATTACATCTCTTTGCATTAAATCTGTAATAATTTAAATAAGATTGACTCTTTCTCTATATTTTTTATCGATTTATAAGATTTTATTATAAATATGGATTTAGGATTTTTCTCTTGATAAGATTTGTTGGATCATGTTTACTTTTATTGATAAATGATCCTAATGGTTGAGTAGTCCTATATTATCTAATTATGTGGTTATCAAGTTAATTTATTACTCTACTTTGACTACTCATGGATTATCACATATGCACTTTGCTATTTGAAATTCATTGGTTTCTCATTTAGTATTAGCAAGGTTGGATTATTACCCGTTGATAGGTACATATGTGGTAAAACATACATAGTCCATGCATAGTAGTAAATTGGTTGATTCGTTTCTTAATTAGATATTCATGGACATGATTTTTGACTTTTAATTTTGTTTTGCTATATTTTGATTCTCATTAGGATTGTTTTAATGGACCTTATTTCTTTTCATGAAGACCTTCTTCTCAAAAGGTAACATGTATTGATATATCATATTTAATTCTTCTATAGGCTAATGTATGTCTCTTTTGATTAAATGTGCTTAATTGGAATATTATTTTGGCTATTAATTGGATATCTCTTCTTAACTAAAGATGACATTATTTATTTTATGATGATGTTATAGCCTTATATGCATTGAGCAAGGAAGAGAAATCCATAGTTGATTTACCCCTAGATCTTGAAGTTATCAATTTTTTTTATGTTATAAGTGCTTTAGAACTAGATGTGCATATTTTGAGGGGGAGCACATTAATTTGTCCAATTTATTTATACCGTTTAATATGTCGTATACCTAATTCATCATAGACCCATATTTTTATAATTATTCATATCTTAGTGATTGAGGTCATGACACTGTTATTCCGTGAAAGGTTTATGAGAGTATATGCAATTGTCTTCATCATCTTATCTCTCTCTTTTATATGAGTTAAATAAGTCATCTCGTTAATATTAACTTTCGTATCTTATCTTGATGACTATTGTGCTTTCATTGATTTGGCTTTCCTTGTATGCTTAATTGATTTGGCTTTTCTTGTTGAGGACTTACCCAAAATTCATGATTTTATCTATATTGGTAATAGTTTGAGGGGGAGCATTCAAGTAAACTGAATTTTCCTTTCTCAAACATTTTCTTCTCCTTTACCTTCATATTTATCTACAGGGTACTCATATAGCATGATAAGGTAATTGAGTTCAAATGCATGATCAATTTTGGATAAGCAAATAGATTTGCAAATAATGAGATCATTTTATATCAATTGCTTTATTTTACATTGATCATTCCTTTATTTTGTTCCACTATTTATCTATGGACAATTGTGACTATTATAGTTTCATTGATCAATGTTTCAAGTTTATTTATTTCAATTGATATCTTGTTTATATATTTCAATATCTCAATTGGTATCTTTCTTCTTTGATATCTATTATTTACAATTATCTAATCCCCATGGTTTTTGACTGAAATACTTCATTTCATAATTCTCTTCCACAACTAGAGCAATATTTCATATCAAACTATGTTTTTGGATGTCTTTCTTGGATTTTATGTTGGTAAACTATCTATTTATTATTTTTAAATTCTTTTAGTTTTAGCAACTATTTGTGTTTTGACCAGCTATTTTCTATTTGCCACTCCACATTTGGTATGTAGTTTCTATACTTGTCTTTACACACTTCTCCCATTATTCCTCATTTAGTATATCTTGATCATGATTGTCTATGCCTTCCTCCTTTACTTATGCTTCAGTTCGTTTTATTTCTTATTACATGGGAGCTTTTTTTTATCATGTCAAAGGGGAAGAAATAATTTTAAGTTAGCACACAATATATGTTTATTAGTGATACATGCATATATTGTATTTGTCTTAAACTTAACCGATTTGCCATAATCAAAAAAGAGGAGATTGGTAGCCTAATAATTACATCATGTTTTTGAATATGGCTAATCAATTAAGTTTAACATAATACGGTCACTAATATTCATATACTCACTATCATGTTGCTACTTAAACTTAGCATTATCCTAATTGTTCTATATCATATTATCAAGCTTGTATCGTTCTGCAAATATTGTTTTGCTCGCCTAACATGTATTTGTAGACATGCAGTAAGCATGATCAAACATGACCAAACCAGGACATATGTATTGAAGAATTAATGATGAGGCAAAGTCGGCACCATACAAGAAGATTTCTCTGAACCGTCTAGCGATTTATCCGGGACCTCGCATCGGGGGTTTCGCTCAAATATCAGAAGAAAGGCGTCATCAAAGGGATCTTTGTTTTCCTATTAGTTTTAAGTCTGTAATCTTCAATTTATTGAGTCTAGGAGAATGTATACGTTGAGTCGCACTGTGTCATCTCAAACCCGGACATATCTCTCCAATCTCTACCATACCAATAGACCAATTCCTGAACCAAATAAACCACCTAGCCCATTGAGAACTTTTGTCCCAAGGGAAACAGATTTCGGGCCGAACTCTGCCCCCCCTGATTTTCAGCACCCTAATTTTTAGGGCCTGCTTGGTACAAGCTGTCCAACGTTCAAAACTTTGTATTCTTGGGACATAATTCGGGCCGAACTCTGCCTCCCTAGAGTAGTATAAATAGAGCTTGAATTCTCTCATTTCAAATCATCTCTTACCTTCAAATATTCAAGCCTTCTAAGCTCTACTACTCCAAGCTTCATTCTTCCATATCCCCTAAGCCACAACTCTCCTTAGCCCAAGGTGCTCAGTACTATATCAGTTAGAAGTTTGTGTGCAAGAGTTTCAAAAGAAGTCATTTGGATAATTCTATGTTTCGCCATCCGCAAATCTGTAAGAAGTTGGCGTGCTCTTCTAAGCAAAGGCACGTGGTTGTACGCTATTTCACAAATAGTGGATTTGAATCCTGAGCAAGAGTTCTCAGGCCTGGACTAGTCCTCCATGAAGGAAACCAGGTTAAAATTGTTATGTTTGAGTTTGCTTCTCTTAACTCTTTTATTTTCGTATTATTTATCTCTGATCATATATATTATCTTAGTAATTGTTTCTAGACTTAGCACATAGTTATTTTTATTGGTCATTATTGACACAGACTCTATTCACCCCCCTCTAGAATTGCCTTCACGTTACTTTAGCATCAAGCCTGGATTATGTCTTTTCTAGATCCGTGTATCTATCATATAGCTTGTCTACATGATTACTATGAATCATTATTTTAGGTAGCTTTTTGTAGTCTTCTATGACTCAAGACCAAAGATCAAAGTCAAGAGATTTTAGGAATAAACTCATTCGTGTTTTCCAGTAGGTATATTTTATTTTATCAATTAGTGGGGGTCTATTTGTAGACTACCCTTCACCGATGAATATAGATTTCATGGCTGACGTATGTATTCTCCCCCAATTTGATAATCATCTTTCTTTATTAGAGAAGCAAATTCAAACACCAAGGTTTGAATCTACTATCTCGTGAAGCACAAGCTTTGAATTTGAAGCGCTTGCAGCTCCTTACAATACGTGCTTTTTATCCGAAGAGTACTACTTCAACTTGCAAGCCTTTTATCCGAAGGACTTGTCGACTTTAGGAACAGTATAAAGTTTTCAAGCCTTGTGTGCAACTCGACTAAACTTCTAGATTCAACCGAAACTGGCACCGGCTTGGCTAGGAGTTGTAAAGCTCTTTTTAAAGTAAAAAAGCTCTTTGAAATCACTTGAATGGATAGGGAAGAGAATGTTGGTCCATTGGTCATGGTCGAACTGGATTTTAATAATTGATCTAACCATGTCTCGATATAAGGGCTACTTGGACGAACTGCTAGAACTGCTACTACTACCTTTCAAGACTTGGATCCGTCATTATCATTGCATCTATATTTTCATTTATTCAATATATTTTTCATATTTTATTGAGTTTAGGAAATACAATGTACACCCAGTCCTACTGTCGAATAGGCTGCCCAAAAATATTTTCAAAAATACCTATCTGTTTTGAAAACAAGCCTAAAACCAAAAGCCCTAACTGTTTGAACATTCGAAAGCCCAAAACTTGAGTTTCAAAACCCATATTTACCAATCCTGACCTAGAAAATTTTACCACGAATTCGCTCCAAATTTGCCACAATTTGCCCTACATTTGGCTAGTGGTATGTTGCTTTTTAAACTCAGTCTTCTCGCAGTTACGGATGCAACGGCTATATGCTGAGATCCTTTCATAGAATTCTGTCCAAATTCTGTCCGAATTCTCTCTTTGGAAATCCTATAAATAGAGAAGAATTTCTACCATTTTAACACACTAATTCACTTTCTCATCTCTTCTCTCTAAGCTTACTACGTTCTTCCAAAGCCTTATAAGCTTTTTTTTTCAAATCCTAAGCCGGTTACAATCCTCTAGTGAATTTACCAGTATGGTACGGTCTAGATGCTCAGAATGATTGTAATCAAGGGGCTTGACAAGAAGTATGACACTTTATAATTGAAGTTGGTCGAGTGCTTCGGATCAAAGCTCGCGTCTGTAGAAGTTGCAAGGACTTCGTACGAAAACTTGCAATTTTCCATATTGGATTTCAACCGGGAGCTAGAGTTCTCTTGACTGGATTCGTCCTCACAAGAGGGAGACCAGTATACATTGCCGTGTTTGCGTTTGCTCTCTGCTCATTATTTTTTTTCATTTTTATATCTGCGATATATTTCTGTGATCTTGCTACTAACATTTTTTAATAGCTAATATTTCGCTGCCTACTATATTCACCCCTAGAGTATATCGCTTTACATTTCGTTCCTATAGAGAAGATATGATTGAGTGAATATAATGAAGAATTCTAATCTATTTATAGTATTTTTTTGGACAGAACTCAGGCAGAATTCGGTAGTCCAACGTTTAAAAATCTGAATGTTTGGAGCCTATTCTTCAGGATGACCTCATACCTCAGGAACTGGGTCAGGGTGGCCGAGTTTGGTTCGAGTTTGGGTAGAACTCGGTCCGAGTTATGTTGCCCTATTTCCAAAAAGGGTTCATGAAGAATGGGCTTGGGTTTGTGGCCTTTTGAATTGTGGACTGGATTTTGTGGATTGATCAAAGGGCAGATTGGGTAGACTATTTTGTAAGTGGATTTATAGATGAGCCAGGTGCCAATCTCGTTCAACCGTACATTTTTTCTAGACTCAATAAATTGGAAATACATAATAACATAAAAATAAATGTCTTGATCAATGACGCAGTTATTATTGCAAAGAATAGTTGAATGTAGCAACATGGTAGTAGTCGTTTAATAGTAGTACCGTACCTGTATATTATTTATGTATATTGAATGTTAGTTTTTGTCGGTAATCAAAATCAGGTGTGAACAGACCAATGGGCCAACAATGGTACTTAAACCAACACTTTTATGAACTCCATCGGATTATTATGATTTCTATTTTGCCCAAAACGTGATCTACCGATGAGATCATGTATTTAAAAATGTCTGCATTATATCATATTCATTTTGGGATTCCTTTTCAGTCTTTCCAAAACTATGATGGCGGCTATGGTCAATTGTAAGAAGGCCAGTCGAAACCTTATCTATCCTATGATACTTACTATCATCTTTCAGAGATATGACATACATTTGGATTCTTGTCCCATTTATGACACTCAATCAGAACTCCATAGGTCTCCTAGGTTTTCTCTTCCTTCTGTAGTTGGTGTCGGAGGTGTTCCACATGTCGTTCAGGTTCCTTAGCATGATCTCGCCCATATGATGTCCATCATGCTCACACCAGAGATCAGCTCCATGCCTTGATGACTTTTTAGTGCGAGTATTTTGAGCCTCTTTGTACTCTTGAGGATGAGTGTATCAGGCAGAGCGCATTCATCAGAGAGACGCTGACTACCATATCACCTACCAACTCCAGACCTTACGGAATGGTAGCTGATACTTAATAGACTCTGACCCGTCATCCTTTTTGTCCCACTCCTTTGCTCCGTCGTTTAGACTTTGATGGACCCTAATTTGATGACCATCAGCCTCGGAGATATTTTAATCCCATTGCAGTTTATGTTGATCCGAACCGGCCTGCTGACACTGGTGGCGATGCTAGCTGAAGTGTTGTTTGGACTTTTGGTTTTGTGAGACTAATGCTGATGATGATGGTGTTTAGTAGCTTTTTTTACATTATGTAGTATGGATTAGACCTTGATTATGCATTTATTTTCTAGTTACGGTGAAGTCTCTTTTAGACTTCCATATTATTTTAGTGGTTTTATGTACTTTCATGCTTTTGCTTCTGTTGTTTGGTTTAGTTCTACTACTTATTGTTGGCCTTATCATTACTATGTTTATTGGTATTGTTATTTTTCTATGTGTGATGTTTATGCTCACTATTTGCGGGGGAACATCCATTTTGTACAAAAGACAAAGGGGGGAGAAAGAGTTAAAGAATACCAAATACAAAGACATCGAGTCAAAGGTTTAAATTTTCAAGTTTAGTTTGATATTATTTGGTATAAACTCAAAGTTTGTCAATTATCAAAATAGGGGAGATTGTTGGCCCATTAGTCATAGTCACCCCTGATTTTCATAATCAACATAAACTTTGGTCAGTACGCAAATAATATGCAGCTACAGGTACAAATGCAAAACGTCTAGTTCCATACTGCTACTATTTATTATCTTCGTCAAACAAAGATTGCAGATGTTGATCAAGATATTTTTTGGATCTTTATTTTGTATTTTACACTTTATTGAGTCTAGAAAAATGTGCGGTCGATCGGATTAGCAACTGGCAATGTTACTAAAGTCTATTTTCAAAATAGCCTACCTATCCACAAAATATATGTTCGACATCACTTCTGAGCTTGAGAGTGGGCTTCTGTTAAGATTGCGAACAATAATGCAAAGAGGAACTCCCAAATAGGAATCCCTTATCGTACTTTATTTTTTATATGGATTGTGACGGTGGAGGGTTGTTTCTTTACTCCGTTGATGATCTGACTATCAGGGAGAACTGATTGGCTCAACTTCACTGCCTGAGGGGAGCAGCAAGGACTCTCTCTAGAAATGTTCGGGAACTCTTGAAGAATCAGGAACTGGTGGGTTTAGAGGAGGAAAGCTCCTCTTATTTATAGATAAAAGGGAGAGGGCTGCATGCGTTTGGAGGCTGACAGGCACATAGGCCTTCAACTGCCATATGGCGTCGCTAAGCAGGTGTTGGTTATAACCAGAGCCACGTAGCAGATATGCTGTTAGAGAGGATCTTGAACTCCTCAAGACTCATTCTGTGGCGTAATTGTACGTGGCACGCACTTGGCTTACCATAGCCAAAAAGAAACACACGCGCCTGGAAATCACTGTTCTAGGTAGCGTGCTGTTCGTATTGGGGAGAACTGTAGTCGTGGGTGGAAGTTCATACGCTCATGAAGGAGTCTGATGGCACGCGCCTGATAAAGCAGATTAATACGCTCCTTTATGCATTTGTATAACTTGTACCTAGACAACACGTGCCTGTTTTATACTGTTTTTAATATGGATGTACTCCACTCTTCTAGGTTCATCCCTGGCACGAGAGTCGTAGGGTTCGATTTGGCATCTCGAAGAAGATTTTGACTCATTCAATGCAGTCTTGGGAACGGAAGTGATCATGAGGGTGTTGGCCCATTAGTCATGGTCAAACCTGATTTTAATAATTGATCTAATCTTGTCTCGATATAAGGGCTACTTGGAAAACTGCTGAGATCTGCTACTGCTACTATTCAAGACTGAAGCCGTTTTGCCACATGAGTCTGTATTTCCATATTTAATGTAATTTTCATATTTTATTGAGTCTACGAATATGATGTACACTGAGTCATACTGGAAAATAGGCTACCCAAAAATGTTTTCAAAAATATTCTTTGTTTCTGAAAATAGCCCATTTACAAAAAGCTCCTAAACTGCCTGACTTTTCAAAAATCCCAAAAAGCAAATTACAAAAATCCTAACAGAACTCCAAGGGAATTTGGCCAGAGTTCGGCCCGAATTCTTTCCGAGTTCGGTTGGTGCCCGATGGATTTTGAACTTGGTCATCCTGCAGTTACGGATGCAACGGCAATTTGTCGAGATTCGATTAAAGAATTTCGCCTGAATTCTCCCTTTGGAAAAACTATAAATGTAGAAGAATTTTCCACGTTTCAACACATCTCTGTCTTCTCTTCTCTCTAAGCTTAATACGTTCTTTCAAAGTGTTCTGAGTTATTCATTTTCAAATTCCAGGCCAGTTAGAATCCTCTAGTCGATTTGCCAGTGTCGTACGGTCTAGAAGTTTCAGAGTGATTGTAATGGGAGGTTTGATTGAAGAAAGATACTTCACAATTGAAGTTGGTCGAGTACTTCGGATCAAAACTCGCGTTGTAGAAGTTGCAAGAACTTCGGAGGAAAACTTATGGCATTTTTCTATAGTAGATTTCAACTGGAAGCTAGAGTTCTTCCGACTGGAATAGTCCTCACAAGAGGGAAACCAATATACATCCTTGTGTTTGAGTTTGCTCTATGCTCTCTACTTTTTATTTGCATATCTGTGTTATATATTCTATGATCTTGCTGCTAACAATTTTTAATAGCTAAATTTCTGCTGCCTACTCTATTTACCCTCCACCCCCTCTAGTATATAATACTTTACATTTCGTTCCTACAATTGGTATCAGAGCGGGTTATACAGGAAAAGCGAGGTAACATTGTTATTATATTCTTATTTATACTGCTGTTACATAGATCACTGTATCACACATAGTAACTGTGAAATTCACAAGTGAAGGCCAGGCCACAAACAGACCCCTATTGTTTGATGGTACAAATTATACATACTGAAAAACACGCATGAGTTTCTTCTTGAAATCTCTAGATTTTGAGTTATGGTCTATTATGATTGATGGCTGTAAAAATCCTTCATGTAGGTTGGTTGAGAAACCCCATGACAAGTATACTGAAGCTGAAAAGAAATAAGCCAGTCTTGACACATGTACTATTAATGCTTTGTTTTGTGCCTTAGACAGGACTAAATTTAACAGGGCGTCTACATGCACGACATCAAATAAAGTATGAAAACTTCTCGAAGTTACTCACGAAGGCACGACACAAGTCAAGGAGTCAAAGATCAGCAGATTTACTCTGGTGTATGAGGCGTTCAAGATGAAGCCAAACGAATTCGTCACTTAGATGTTTACAAGATTTTTGGATATTGTAAACCCTCTGTCTTCCTTAGGCAAGGAATACCGTAGCCATGAGAAGATTCGTAAACTTCTACGACCTCTCACGAAGACTAGATTCCAAAGGCTACTGCAATTATTGAAGGAAACAAGCACACTACTATGTCTCTTGAAACACTCATGGGTAAGCTACTCACTCACGAGCTGGAACTTCAAGACTTTGAAGAAGTTGCACCAAAGGAGAAGTCGATCGCCCACAAAGCTAAACACAGAAGATATGTCGAAGATGTTTCCGACGATAGTGACTCTGATTCTGAAGATCAAGCTCCTTGTAAACAAGTTCAAGAAGTTCATGAGATTCAATAGAAGAACAAAAGAGCACAACAGCAACAATAACAACAATAAAGAAGATCCAATCTCCTATGGTTGCAAGAAGAAAGGCCACATCAAGAAGGACGGTCCAACAGCATCATCATCAACCAGGAAAAGCAACAAGTATGAAAAGGGTTACTTGAAGAAGTCACCATCCAGAAGGTATGCCAACACAAGCATATGGCATGAAAGTGAAGCCAACGACTCAGAAGATGAACAATCAGACACGCTGTAAATGTATGCTTAATGGCATTTGATCAGGTGGAACACTCTACGTATGGTAGAAGCAAGTGGGTCCTCGATAGTGGTTGCTCATGGCATATGACCGATGATGCTTTATTATTCGCGACACTATTGAAGAAAAAGGAATGATACGTCTACTTCGGTAATAATCTTAAAGGACAATATTGGTAAGGCTCCCTATCCTGTGATTAAAAATGTCTGTCTAGTAACCGATTTAAAACATAATCGACTCAGCATAAGCCATTTAGCTAACCATGGTTATGGTATTAACTTTGTCAAAGACAAATGTACTATAGTTGATAGTACAATCTTTGAAGGAATTAGGGAAGACAATATATATATTTTCTATATGTTGGAAGAGGCTAAAAAAGTAGGTAGATGCTTAATCGCCAAGAATGATGAGAGTCAACTATGGCATATGGGGCTCGGTCATGCAAACATGGACACAATTTTAAGACTATCCACAAAGAAGTTGGTACGAGGCTTACCGGACATCACCTTCAAGAAAGATACGGTATATAGTGAATGTGAAAAGGACAAAGATACCCTATCCACATTTAAGTCCAAGAACATTATAAGTACTACTAGACCTCTACAATTACTGCATATGGATTTATTTGGGCCTAGTAGAATTGCTAGCCTAGGTGGTAAGTTATATGCTTTTGTAATAGTAGATGATTTTTCTAGATACACGTGGGTATATTTTCTTGCATATACAAATGATGCATTGTCTGAATTCCTCTCCTTTTGTAAGAAAGTTCAGAATGAAAAAGTATTCATGATTACTCGTATTCGAAATGATCATTGCGACAAATTTGAGAATGCAGAGTTTGAGCAATTTTGTGACACACACGGTTATCTGCATGAGTTTTCCAGCCCTAGGATTCCATAACAAAATGGAGTTGTAGAACGTAAGAACAAAACTATATCTGAAATGGCTAGAGTTATGTTAAACCAGTTTAGTCTACCTAAATACTTTTGGGCTGAAGCTGTCAATACAGCTTGTTATGTTCTCAATAGGGTTCTAATTCGAACTAAATCGAAGAAGACTTCCCATGAGTTATGGTTTGATAGAACACCATATGTTTCTTATTTCAAAATATTTGGATGCAAATTCTTTATTCTTAATACTAAAGATAATTTGGGAAAGTTTGACGAAAAGGCTGATAAAGGTATATTTCTAGGTTATGCGGCCGAAAGCAAAGGGTACCGAGTCTTCAGCAAAATGACTATAATCATCGAAGAGTCAATAAATGTCACTTTTGATGAACTAAATCAACAACAATCGATGATGATGATGAAGACGTCAGTACACCAAGTATAGCACCTGCAGAACCTTCAAGCACAACCGCTACAAATCCTCTAAGTAGAGCACGTACAGAACAAGAAGCCGAAACCAGCTACCTTGAGAGTCTTCCAAAAAGAATAAAGTTTATGGCTGACCAACCCAAGGACTTTGTAATAGGTGAGATTACCAGGGGTGTAAGTACTTGTTCCTCCAATAGAGATATAGTTTCTTGTGTTGCATTTATTTCACAATTTGAACCCAAAACTATTGAAGAAGAATGTAGCAATAACTTTTGGTTAGATGCTATACAAGAGGAATTAAACCAATTTGAACGGAATCAAGTTTGGGAACTTATTCCAAAGCCCATTGATCATTCGGTCATTGGCACCCGCTGGGTATTCCGAAATAAACTCAATGAGAATGTGTAAGTTACTCGTAACAAGGCCCGACTCGTAGCGTAAGGATACAACCAAGATGAAGATATCGACTATGATGAGGCCTATGTCCCAGTTGCGAGATTAGAATCCATTCACATGTTATGTGCATGTTTTCATAATTTTAAGCTTTTTAAATGGACGTTAAGAGTGCATTTCTTAATAGTTTTATAAAAGAAGAAGTTTATGTAGCTCAATCTTCAGGTTTTACTGATTTCAAATATCTCGATTATGTTTTCAAGTTGAAGAAAGCCTTATACAGTCTGAAACAAGCCCCTCGTGCTTGGTGCGATTGTTTAAGCTCTTTTCTACTTTATAATGATTTTATAAAAAAGGAAGGTTAACACTACACTGTTTATAAAATCTTTTAAAGGAAATCTTCATTTAATTCAGATTTATGTTGGCGATATTATATTTGGATCTACTGATGAATCTCTTTGTCAAAAAATTTTAAAGTGTATGCAGAATGAATTTAAGATGAGCATGATGGGAGAACTCAAATTCTTCCTTGGACTGTAAATCAAACAAACCAACAATAGTATGTTCATTAATCAAGCCAAGTACACAAAAGACTTACTAAAGAAGTTCGATCTAAAAACCGTCAAACCTTTTGGCACTCCGATGGCAACTTAAACCAAGCTTGATATTGATGAACAAGGCAAACCGGTCAACATACGTAAATATCAAGGTACGATTGGTAGTTTACTGTATTTTACTTCTAGTCGTCCTGATATAATGTTTAGTGTTTTCTTGTGTGGACGTTTCCAAGCTAATCCTAAGAAATCACACTTGTGCACGGTTAAGCGTATCTTTCGATACCTTAAAGACACTTCTTCTGTCGGCTTATGGTATCCCAAAACTATGTCCTTTGACCTAACCGGTTACTCAAATACAAATTTTGCTGGATGCAAAGTAGATAAAAAAAAAGTACTAGCGGCACGTGTCATTTCCTAGGTAAGGCTCTAGTCTCTTGGTTTAGCAAAAAATAAAATTCTGTCGCATTATCAACTACTGAGACTGAGTATATCACCGTAGGACGTTGTTGTGCACAAATTTTATGGATGAAACAAACCTTAGAAGACTTTTGTTTACAGTATTCACACATACCCATTTTCTATGATAACACTAGCACTATTAATCTAAGTAAGAATCCTGTATGTCACTCTCGCACTAAGCATATTGAGATTCGATATTATTTTCTTAGAGATCATCAAAAAAATGGAGATATAAACCTTGTATATGTAGACACAAAGAACCAATTAGCTGACATCTTTAGCAAACCATTAGCAAAAAATCATTTCAATTATTTATGTCAAGATTAGGAATTTTAGATGTCAATAATATTAATTAATTTTGTTTTATTAATTATATTTCAATATGCAAAAACTATTTTCGAGATAAGCATACAAAGGGTCTGTCTGTCACCACGAAAAAGGTCGAAGCGAAATGGTATTTAAGCATTCTCCGGTGAACCTCCGTTAGCTGGGACAGTACCCCTACAGCTAATCTAAGGCAGTCGCTGTGTAACGAAATTTAATTTATAAAATAAAATTAATTATATTAATTGAAATTTAAAATAAATAAACTTGGAATTAAATAATTGAAAAAGGATTGATGAATATAAAGTGGCATTGCATTTATTTCTGTTCAAAAATACCTCAACAGAGCCCCAGGCGATCTCTGACCGAATTCAGTCTGAGTTCTGCCTGAGTTCTGTTGGTGTCGGGTGTTTTAAGTCAGAACCAAAGTGGCCCCTTCCTATTCATCACCTCCATCTCCTCAAAACACAGTAGTAACCGCGCCCGAGAGCTTCAAACCCTATATTTTAATCCCTTTATTTCTCTCAAATCATTTAGAGTTTTTAATCCAAATTTTGGATTCGTGCGTAGAATCCCGTTATCCTCCACATACTCAAATCTCAGAAGGTATAACCTCCTCCTTCTCTCTATTTTAATTTCGTAAATTTTTATACTTTTTATAGAAATCATGCCTAAGAAATTCAACCCCTTCAAGAGGAACAAGACGGCGGCTAGTAAAAAGGCCTCATCTTCGGATCCCATCCAAGTATCAATCTTTTTTCCCATCTAATCGGACAACGGGGTGTTCAGTGGGTTATTCTTCGAAACCCATGATCAATTATTTTTATGGTATGCAAATTTCTCGGTTCGCAACATATTCTCCGGCACACTGAATAAGTGGACTATCTTTCCATCCCACCGGACTTACTTTGAAGCATTAGGATTGCATAACCTTGTTACTCATTCATATCCTATCGCAACTAATGTTGTTCATTTATTTTATTGCTTTTTCACTTTTGACACTTCTACTGTTAAAAGTCGTCTTGCTGGCATTTATATTCAGTTCAATGATGTCGACATAGCAAAAATTCTTAATATTCTAAATGAAGGTGCTCCGCTAGACGATATCATGGAATTTGAATTTTTAGGAGACACGACCTTAAACAGTTTCAAGAATGAACTTTGCCCTCCTGATCGAGTTCGTTTTGGTAAGATCAAATCGGCTAATTTGAACTTATTTTACTATGAATTGTGTCATATCGTCTAGTCAACTATCTTACCCGAATCTACATCCAAATGTGATGTGACTAACCTTGAAATTTCTGGTTTATACCATATTTGTAATGGAATTCCATCTTTTGTCTCTAAAACGATTATTCAAATGATGGGTCATTGTCGCAAAAGGCACAAAAACCTTGCTTACGCGATGATTCTCCTAATCATCTTTCAGTACTTTGACATTGATCTATCCACTTGTGCTCGTGACTCTGAGCCCAAGTTGTTGCCCCGTTGGTCATGGTCAAACTTGATTTTAGTAATTTATTTAACCTTGTCTCGATAGAAGGGCTACTTTGACTACTTGGACAACTGCTACCTATCTGCTACCTATATGTTCAAGACTGAAGCCGTGTTTGCCGTATGAGTCTATATTTCTATGTTTGATTTTTATGCTCACTATTTATGGGGGAACATCCATTTTATACAAAAGACAAAGGGGGAGAAAGAGTTAAAGAATACCAAATACAAAGACATCGAGTCAAAGGTATAAAATTTCAAATTTAGTTTGATATTATTTGGGTATAAACTTAAAGTTTGTCAATTATCAAAATAGGAGAGATTGTTGGCCCATTAGTCATAGTCACACCTGATTTTGATAATCAACATAAACTTTGGTCGATATGCAAATAATATGCAGCTACAGGTATAAATGCAGAACGTGTAGTTCCACACTGCTACTATTTATTATCTTCGTCAAACAAAGATTGCAGATGTTGATCAAGATATTTTTTGATCTTTATTCTGCATTTTACACTTTATTGAGTCTAGAAAAATGTTCGATCGATCAGATTAGCAACTGGCAATGTTACTAAAGTCTATTTTCAAAATAACCTACCTATCCACAAAATATATGTTCGACATCACTTCTGAGCTTGAGAGTGGGCTTCTGTGAAGATTGCGAACGAGAATACAAAGAGGAACTCCCAAGTAGGATTCCCTTATCGTACTTTGTTTTTTATCTGGGTCGTGATGGTGGGGGTTATTTCTTTACTCCATTGACGATCTGACTATCAGGGATGCTGGCCTCAACTTTACTGGCTGAGGGGAGCAACAAGGACTCTATCTAGAAATGCTCGGGAACTCTTGATAAATCAGGAACCGGGGGGTTTAGAGGAGGATAGCTCCTCTTATTTATAGATGAGAGTGAGAGGGGTGCATGCGCCTGGAGGCTGATAGGGGTATAGGCCTTCAACTGCCATGTGGCGATGCTAAGCAGGGGTTGGTTGTAACCAGAGCCACGTAGCAGATATGCTGTTAGAGAGGATCTCGAACTCCTCACGACTCGTTTTGTGGCTTGATTGTACGTGGCACGCACCTGGGCTTCCCATAGCCAAAAAGAAACACATGGGCCTAGAAATCACTGTTCTAGGTAGCGTGTTGTTCGTATTGGAGAGAACTATATGTTTGGGGAGGAAGTTCATAAGCTCAAGAAGGAGTCTGATGTCATGTACCTGATAAAGCAGATTAATACGCTCCTTTATGCATTTGGATAACTCGTACCTCGATAACACGCACCTGTTTTACACTGTTTCAAAGGTGGATGTACTCCACTCTTCTAGGTTCATCCCTGGCACGAGAGTCAAAGCGTTCGGTTTGGCATCTAGAAGAAGATTTTGACTCATTCAATGCAGTCTTGGGAACGAAAGTGATCATGAGGGTGTTGGTCCATTAGTCATGGTCAAACCTGATTTTAATCATTGATCTAACCATGTCTCGATATAAGGGCTACTTGGACAACTGCTGAGATCTGCTACTGCTACAATTCAAGACTGAAGCCATTTTGCCACATGAGTCTGTATTTCTATATTCAATGTAATTTTCATCTTTTATTGATTCTAGGAATACGATGTACACTGAGTCATACTGGAAAATAGGCAACCCCAAAATGTTTTCAAAAATATTCATTATTTTTGAAAATAGCCTATTTACAAAAAGCTCCTAAACTGCCTAACTTCTCAAAAATCCTAAAAACCAATTTGTAAAAACCCTAACAGAACTCCAAGGGAATTTAGCCCGAATTCGGCCCGAAATCTTCCCGAGTTCGGTTGGTGCCCGTCGGATTTTAAACTTGGTCATCCTGCAGTTACGATGCAACAGCGATTTGCCGAGATTCGCTTAAAGAATTCTGCCCGAATTCTTCCTTTGGAAAATCTATAAATGGAGAAGTTTTTTCTCATTTCAACACACCTCTCTCTTCTCTTCTCTCTAAGCTTAATACGTTCTTACAAAGTATTATGAGCTATTTATTTTCAAATTTCAGGCCAGTTACAATCCTCTAGTCGATTTGCCAGTACGATACGGTCTAGAAGTTTCAGAGTGATTGTAATTAGAGGTTTGATTGAAGAAAGACACTTCACAATTGAAGTTCGTCGAGTATTTCGAATCGAAACTCGCGTTGTAGAAGTCGCAAGAACTTCGGAGGAAAACATACGACATTTTTTCATAGTAGATTTCAACTGGAAGCTAGAGTTTATCCAACTGGAATAGTCCTCACAAGAGGGAAACCAGTATACATCCTTGTGTTTGAGTTTGCTCTCTGCTCTCTACTTTTCATTTACATATCTGTGATATATATTCTGTGATCTTGCTGCTAACAATTTTTAATAACTAAATTTCTCCTACCTACTCTATTCATCCCCCTCTAGCATATAATGCTTTACATTTTTTCCCTATAATTGGTATCAGAGCGGATTATACTGGTAAAGCGAGCTAACATTGTTATTTTATTATTATTTATACTGCTGTTACATGGATCACTGTATCACGTATAACAACTGTAAAATTCATAAGTGAAGGCCAGGCCACAAACAGACCCCTACTGTTTGATGGTACAAATTACATATACTGGAAAACACGCATGAGTTTCTTCTTGAAATCTCTAGATTTTGAATTATGGTCTATTGTTATTGATGGCTGTAAAAATCCAGCACGTAAGTTGGTTGAGAAATCCTATGACAAGTATACTGAAGCTGAAAAGAAATATGTCAGTCTTAACGCATGTGCTATTAATGCTTTGTTTTGTGCCTTAGACATGACTGAATTTAATAGGGCATCTACATGCACAACATCAAATAATGTATGGAAACTTCTCGAAGTTACTCACGAAGGCACGACACAAATCAAGTAGTCAAAGATCAGCAGACTTACTCAGGAGTATGTGGCGTTCAAGATATAGCCAAACGAATCTGTTACTTAGATGTTTACAAGATTTTTGGATATTATAAACCCTCTGTCTTCATTAGGCAAGGAATACAACTACCATGAGAAGATTCGTAAAATTCTACAAGCTGTCACGAAGAACTGGATTCCAAAGGCTACTGCAATTATTGAAGGAAACAAGCTCACTACTATGTATCTTGAAACACTCATGGGTAAGCTACTCACTCATGAGCTGGAACATCAAGACTTTGAAGAAGTTGCACAAAAGAAGAAGTCGATCACCCACAAAGCTCAACTCAGAAGATCTATCGAAGATGATTCCGACGATAGTGTCTCTGACTCTGAACATCAAGCTCTCCTGGTAAGGAAGTTCAAAAAGTTTATGAGATTTAATAGAAGAACAAAAGAACACAACAACAACAATAGTAATAATGAAGAAGATCCAATCTCCTAAGTTTGCAAGAAGAAAGGACACATCAAGAAGGACGGTCCAAGAGCATCATCATCAACTAGGAAAAGCAACAAGTATGAAAAGGGTTACTTGAAGAAGTCAACATCCAGAAGGTATGCCAACACAAGCATGTGGCATAAAAGTGAAGCCAGCGACTCAGAAGATGAACAATCAGACACGCTGTAAATGTATGCTTAATGGCATTTGATCAGGTGGAACCCCCTACACATGCTAGAAGCGAGTGGATCATCGACAGTGGTTGCTCACGGCACATGACTGTTTGTCATTGATTGTAAAAGTACAGAACAATTATATAGGAGGACTGGACTTAGACTCATAATACAAACTTGCTCGGACAAAGAAAGCCTAGGGACGAAAACCTAGGTACAACTGTCTAAGTACGATTGTTTATTTTAGATTCTGGGGGGTGACGGTAGAGGCTCGGGAAAGCGACGGCCGCTCTGCCTTACTCCTTGGACGATCAGACGTAGCCTTGGCTCCGGTGAAGAACTGCTCTCAAGATGGGAAGACTCTTCTGTGCGCGCCTTTGTCTCTCTGTGTGTCCAGCCGGGTGGAGAGGATCTCTCTTGCAAGGGAATGGCACCTTGCTATATTTCTTTCTTTCTCTGGATCCGATCTCTCCTTCTTTTTCTCCTGAATTCTCCAGTGGTCTTTTTGCAAGGGAATGGCACCTTGCTATTTATAGAAGTGGAGGTGTGATCATTAAGGTTTGTAATGATTCCCCCTTGAAACGTCGACGGCCAATCATCTGGACCATTCATCTTGATTGTATTACATCTGGGCAGGTAATTCTTGATTGCGCCAAATCCGTACGGGCAATTAATACTGATTGTGTAAAATCCGTATGGGCAATCAATGTTGATCGTCATGAATCTTGGGAAGTTCGGATCTCCTGCCACGTGTTTAATCCATGTGATTGCCATAAATCTATTTTGATTTGGACAATTATGATGATTGTACTAAATCAAGTTGTTGGGATTTGTTGATAACTCTTGATTGATTTAGTGCCACGTGGGAAACTGATCTTCTGCCACGTGTCATAACCGTGAGCCACAGCTACATGAGGGTAGCTTCTTAGGTTTTTGACTGCATGAATGTAGCAGTCGTATAGGTGAAGTCTCTGAAATCTGAGCCGCATGGGGGTAGTTTTCAATTGAGCCGCATAGGACTTGCCACGTGTCAAGGCTGCATGGGCGTGAGCCGCATGGAGATGATCTTCATGACCCGAGCCGCATAAGAACAGCAGCCGCATAGGGTGACTGTTCATAATTTGAGCCGCATGACAAGGGTCTTCATGCTCCGAGCCGCATGCGAGCATCAGCCGCATGGGATGGTGGCGGCAGCATAGGGGGCTTTGTCGTTGATGGATCGTGCCAGCTGTAGAGGAGATTTTCTCCGTTTCCCGAGAAATACGTCGTCATATCGAAGTTCATCATTTCAACTTTAGTGTCAGAGTTATTGCTTTATGTCAGAATATTTAATGGGAGCAGTCACTTCATGGCCAGCTGTAAAGCTGCATAGGGTCACGTGATTCTCGTTTGAGCCGCATGAGGCTATTGAAGGGTTTCTGAGCCGTATGAGGCTCCTTCTGCTTTAAGCCGCATGAGCTTCTTCTATTTTGAGCCGTATGGGCTTCTTCTGTTCTTTTCCATGCTTCTACAAGACCCCCTTCAAAGTTTTCAATTTGAAAAATTGGAATACTTTGAATAAGAAGCTTGGCTATATGAGCTCCGCTGGCCGCATAGGATGTTCTTGGCCGCATGGCTTGTCTGGCCGTATGGCTTGTCTGGCCGCATAAACTCCCTAGCCGCATGAACTGCTCTAGTCGCATGTTGTTCTCTCTGCCACGTAGGCGGCATTAATTGCTCTTGATTCGTTATAATTTGGAGCCGTCTTTAGGGGGGAATCCCAAGAGTCGGTTTATTAAATATTTGGATTTCGTGCTTTGATGAATCTTCTTTATGAAAGAGGGGGCAAAATCCGAGGAGTTGGTTTTGCCTGCAGCACACGGCTCGAAGCGATTTATCGGTCCACGTGCCCCCCTATGTCGGCCTATAAATAGGGTGCTGTTAGGATAGAGAAACTTCTTTGCTTTCCTTTATTTTCCTCTTCTCTTGCCCTAAGCTGTTCTCCTTTCTCCGATCATCATCACCAATGGCCCCGAAAGCTTCCACAGCCGCTGCGAAGGGAAAGGGCGTGTCTTTTTCGTCAGCCCCGGCGCCTGAAGTCCACCCCGACGTTCATCCTTCCATTGTTGGTAAGGGTTTGGGGCAGATCGTATCTTTTTAAAACCAAGACGGCTTTGTTGCATGCTTTATGCACAAGCCTTTAATTCGTTCCCGGTTCTCGTCGGCTCTGTTCAATTTGTTTAGGCCACATGTACGTCCCATGTCCGAGTCGTATGGGGTATATCCCATGTCCGAGCCATATGGGAGTCGTCTAGTAGCCGCCTAGACGCTTCACGAACTGGACCGTATGGTGACCCTTCGAACAAAGCCGCATGAGTCCCTCTTTGGACTGTGCCGCATAAGGCCCTGACCATCTTTTGACTTTGTTTCTTTTTATCTTTGATTCTTGTAGCAACCCTGCCGAAGGCTGTGATCATTATGAAGGAAGAGTTGCTGCCCCCTTTCAAACAAGA
Source organism: Iris pallida (assembly GCA_029216955.1). NCBI lineage: Eukaryota > Viridiplantae > Streptophyta > Magnoliopsida > Asparagales > Iridaceae > Iris > Iris pallida. The sequence continues at coordinate 2,971,567 of JANAVB010006391.1, read as the reverse complement.
ATCATCACTTGTTAAGGAGGAGGTAACACCAGAAGCGAAGGAACAGAAAGGAGAGCTGGCGCCCATTGCTGTAAAGGAGGAGCCCCAGTCTGACGGCGGTAGTACTGGGAGTTCTGACCTTCCTACTTCGGACGAGGATTTTGCTCAAGTACATCCTTCATATGCAAAATGGTTAAGGGATTGGTATATGCGCCCCCGCAACTAGGATTCACGGGCTCTCACAAATGTCCGTCTTTTGTCTTAATATTTCTGTCTATCTTTAGCTGTAGTTTGTGTTTTGCTTCTTTTGGACATTAATGTAATCTTTTTTCTTTTTGGTCTGAATGAAATAATAGAGGACTTTTTTGGCTTGCTCATGAGATGTAGTCATGTGAATGTAACTGATCTTGAATGAACAGAATACATTCGCTCTACTTTTTGCTTGTAGTAATTGCCCCAATGGGGGACTTTTTGTGGACCTATTATCCTTGGCGTACCCTAGTTCTGGATACGGATAATAAGTTGGGAGAGAACCAACATACTTACTCGGAGGTAATGAGGACATGGCAAATATGAGGGTTTCTTCGATGGAGCCTTCCCACTCATAGGTAATGAGGACATGGCAAGAGTGGGCTCCATGAAGGGAATATAGAACAACTCAGAGGTAATGAGGACATGAAGGTTCTATGTGACGGGCGATTTATTTTTCATGGAAGGAAAACAACTCAGAGGTAACATCGACGTGGTTGTTTCGGAAATTTGTGGATCTGTTACCCTTTTTGTGCACTGAAAGTGCAGGTATTAGATCATAAGAAGGAAGCTCTTTTAGGAGGAAAGTTCAGAGGTATGATCATACATGACTTACTACCTAGGAGAGGCGATATAGATTTATCTGTAGTGACCAGATTGTAAGTTCAGCGGTACCTGCAGGTATATAACTCGATAATCTGGGAGAGTTGGAGTCGGCATGTGAGTTCAGTGGTACGAAAGAGTACATGACTCGTCATTCTGGAAGATTTATAGTAGGGATGTGAGTTCAGCGGTACGAGAGAGTACATGACTCGTTATTCTGGAAGATTTGTAGTAGGGATGTGAGTTTAGCGGTACGAGAGAGTACATGACTCGTTATCTTGGAGGATGCGTAGTCGGGATGTGAATTTAGCAGTACGAGAGAGTATATGACTCGTCATTCTGGAAGATTTGTAGTAGGGATGTGAGTTCAGCGGTACGAGAGAGTACATGACTCGTCATTCTGGAAGATTTATAGCCGGGATGTTGTTGGCCCATTGGTCATATGGTCAAACTGATTTTAATAATTGATCAAACTCTGTCTGGATATATGAAGCTAGTCAGGATATCTCGGACTCTTGGACATGATCAAGAATGGCTATCTACTCAGTTCAAGACCGAAGCAATGTTTGCCTGTTCGAGTCTGTATTTCTTTGAGCAATGTATTTTTTATTTTATTGAGTCTAGGAATACGTTGTACACCGAGTCGTACTGGCAAATAGGCTATTCCAAAATGATTTCAAAATGTTTTTAAAATGTTCTTAGTTTTTGAAAAACATTCATATTAACAAAAGCTTCAAAAAGGTTTTCAAAAATCCCCAAAAACTAATTTTAAAAACCTAACCTAACCCTGACAGAACTCGGCCAGAGTTCGGCCAGAGTTCGGTTAGTGGCCGTTTTGATTTTTGAATTCTCTGAAACTTGGTCCTCCTGTAGTTGCGGATTTGACCGAGATTTCCTCATCGAGTTCTGCCCGAAATCTGCCCGAATTCTGCCAGAATTCTGTCTTTGGAATTCCTATAAATAGAGAAGGATTTCGATCATTTTAAGTCACTCATTCACTTTCAATCTTCTCTCTTCTAAAAAGCTTTCAGTCTTCCAAAGAGTTTTCTCGAGCTTCAAATTTTAGATCCCAAGCCAATTACAATCCTCTAGTCGATTTGCCAGTACGGTACGGTCTAGAAGTTTTTGAGTGATTGTAATCAGAAGGCTTGATAGAAGATTCAACTCTTCACAATTGAAGTTGGACGAGTTCTTCGTATCAAAGCTCGCGTTGTAGAAGTTGCAAGGACTTCGTAAGAAAATTTGCGGTTTTGCCAATAGTGGATTCAACTGGTAGCAAGAGTTCTACCGACTGGATTAGTCCTCAACAGAGGGAAACTAGTATACATCACTGTCTTTGCGTTTGCTTTCTTATCTCTGCCTTTACATTACTTAGTTGTGATTAATATTCTGTGATCTTGCTGCTAACATTTTTTAATTAGCATTATTCCGCTGCCAACTCTATTTACCCCCCTCTAGAGTATTGTGCTTTACGATTTCGTTCCTACAATTGATATCAGAACGGGTGTTACAGGTAAAGCAAGGTAACATTGAAATTATTTATTTATTTAATTAATTGTTATATAGATTACAGCACAACACATGGCAACTGTGAAATTCACAAGTGAAGGCCAGGCCACAAACAGACCTCCACTGTTTGATGGTACGAACTATACCTATTGGAAAACACGGATGAGTTTCTTCTTAAAATCTCTTGACTTTGATTTATGGTCTATTGTTATTGATGGCTATCAAAAGCCACATCGTATAAATGTTGATGGAGTTCTAGTTGAAAAACCCCATAACAAATATATAGAGGAGGAAAAGAAAAAGGCCAGTCTTGACGCACGTGCTATTAACGCTTTATTTTGTGCTTTAGACAGAACTGAATTTAACAGGGTGTCTATCTGCACAACTGCTAATGAAGTGTGGAAGCTTCTTGAAGTCACACATGAAGGTACGACTCAAGTCAAAGAATCAAAGGTCAGCAGACTTACTCAAGAGTATGAGGTGTTCAAGATAAAGCCCAACGAAACAGTTACTCAGATGTTCGAAAGATTCTTGGATATTGTAAATCCTTTGTCCTCCCTAGGCAAAGAGTACAGTAACCATGAAAAGATTCACAAACTCCTGCGAGCAGTTAACAAGAACTGGATTCCAAAGGCTACTGCGATCATTGAAGGGAACGACCTCATAACTATGTCCCTCGAAGTACTCATGGGTAAGCTACTCACTCATGAACTGGAGCTACAAGATTTAGTAGAGCTTACACCAAAGGAGAAGACGATCGCTTTCAAGGCTCAGTACAGAAAAGCTGCTGAATGTGATTCAGACAGCAGTGAATCTGATGCTGAAGATCAAGCACTCCTAGCAAGGAAATTCAAAAGATTCATGAGATATGAGAAGAAAGCCAAAGAAAATAATAGCAGCAACAACTGGTATCAAGATGATGCTGTCTGCTATGGCTGCAAGAAGAAGGGACACATGAAGAAGGATTATCCTACAAACTCATCATGAAGCAAGAAGAGCAACAGGTATGAAAAAGGGAACCTGAAGAAATCAACATCTCGTAGATATGCCAACACCAGTATATGGCATGAAAGTAAAGCCAGCGATTCAGAAGATGAACAATCAGAAGACGCTGCAAACGTATGCTTTATGGAATCCGATCAGGTACCTACTGAACCTATAGTTGATACATATGATGACTTCACCTTTGAGCAATTAGGAAATGCCTTCAGTGAACTGATAAGTGATTACAGAAAACTGCGTAGCAAATATCAGACCTCTAAGAAGGTACTCAAAGAGTACAAAAGAGAAATAATAAGACTTACCGACCTACTAGCTGAGGTTAGAAATAATGTTAGTGAGTCTGGTGAGCTTTCCTCTATTAAGCTCTTATTACACGAGACTACCAAGTCATCTGAAGAGAAAGATAAGGTTATTAACCAACTGAAAGAATAACTTTCTAAAGAGAAGAAAAGTCTTCAAAGTGCACAAATCAGAATGGAAACACTCACTTCTGATTATACTAAGTTGTATGACACTTCCAAAAGATTAGAAATTAGGTTAGGAAAACAGCCTGAGACTGCTGCTTTCTACTCTAACACGTGTCACTTACCAAAAAATCGAAACATTTCTAAGCCAAATACTGTCAGACCTAACCCTATCAAACCTCTACCCAAAAGGTTAAGCCTAAACAGGATTATAGGTATGCTTTCTTCTATACTAGAAAACCTAAACCTACCAACCGTGCACATCACTCAGCTTTCAACACTAAACATGCACAATGTCATTATTGTGGCCTCATTGGTCATATTTCATCTGTATGTAGAATCAGAAAGCTTGTTGATTTAAATATTTATGCATGGATACCAAAAGCTAACATTTCAGGACCCTACAAGAAATGGGTACCAAAAGTTTCATCTGCAAACTGTTTTGTAGGTGGAACACCTTTCACATTCTAAAAGCAAATGGATCCTCGACAGCGATTGTTCACGGCATATGACCGGTGACGCTATACTATTTGCAACACTGTCGAAGAAAAAGAAGGAAGGTTATGTCTCCTTCGGTAATAACTTGAAAGGGTATATCATTGGTATCGGTGATGTTGGTAAGTCTCCCTATCCTGTGATTAAGGATATCTGTCTGGTTACCGAGTTGAAACATAATCTACTCAGCGTTAGTCATCTAGCTGATCATGGTTATAGCATCAACTTTGGCAAAGACAAATGTACTATAGTTGATACCTCAACTGGTAGTACTATCTTTGAAGGTATCAGGGAAGACAACATATATGTTTTCTATTTGTTGGAAGAAACTAACATTTCAGGTAGATGCTTAATGGCTAAAAGTGATGAGAGTCATCTGTGGCATATAAGACTCGGTCACGCAAATATGGACACAATCTCAAGATTATCCACAAAGAAGCTAGTACGCGGCTTACCGAACATAACATTCAAGAAGGATTCGATATGCAGCCAATGTAAAAAGAACAAAGCTACCAGATCCACATTCAAGTCAGTAAATGTAGTATGTACTACTAGACCTCTACAATTGCTACATATGGACTTATTTGGTCTTACCAGAGTTGCTAGCCTCGGAGGTAAGCTATATGCTTTTGTAATTGTAGATGATTACTCTAGATACATGTGGGTATACTTCTTGACACACAAGAATGATGCATTATCCGAATTTGTCGCCTTTTGCAAGAAAGTACAGAATAAAAAAGGTTACATGATCACTCGTATTAGAAGCGATCATGGTGGCGAATTCGAGAATGCAGAGTTTGAGCAATTTTGTGACACATACGATTTTGTACACGAGTTCTCCTGCCCTAGGACTCTATAACAAAATGGAGTTGTGGAACGTAAGAACAGAACTCTATCCGAAATGGCCAGAGTAATGTTAAACCAGTTTAGTCTACCCAAATATTTCAGGACTGAAGCTGTCAATACAGCTTGTTTTGTTCTCAATAGAGTTCTAATTCGACCCAAATCGAAGAAGACTCCATTTGAGTTATGGTTCGATAGAATTCCCTCAGTTTCATATTTTAGAATATTTGGTTGTAAGTGCTTTATTCTTAATACAAAAGACAATTTGGAAAAGTTTAACGAAAAGGCCGATGAAGGTATATTTTTAGGTTATGCGGCCAAGAGCAAAGGATACAGAGTCTTTAACAAACGAACCATGATCATCAAAGAGGCAATCAACGTCACTTTTGATGAACTGAATCAAATGACTATCGATGATGATGACGAAGATTCAACTGTACCAAGCTCAACAACAGCTGATTCTTAACCAAGCTCGGCACTAGCTGATCCTCCTAGAGAAGATCTAGGAACCAGCTACCTTCAGAGTCTGCCGAAAAGATTAAAATTTACGGCTGATTATCCAAAGGATTTGGTAATTGGTGATATTACCAAAGGTGTAAGTACTCATACATCCAGTAGAGATATTGTTTCTAGTGTTGCATTCATTTCACAGCTAGAACCCAAAACTATTGATGAAGCATATAGTGATAGTTTTTGGATAGATGCTATGCAAGAGAAATTAAACCAATTTGAACGGAATCAAGTTTGGGAACTTGTTCCCAACCCTATTGATCATCCGGTCATTGGCACCCGTTGGGTATTCCGAAATAAACTGAATGAGAATGGTTTAGTGACTCATAATAAGGCTCGACTCGTAGCTCAAGGATATAATCAGGAAGAAGGTATCGACTACGATGAGACTTATGCCCCAGTTGCGAGATTAGAATCCATTCGCATGTTATGTGCATTTGCATGTTTTCATAATTTCAAATTATTTCAAATAGATGTCAAGAGTGCATTTTTAAATGGTTTTATAAAAGAAGAAGTTTTTGTAGCACAACCTCCAGGTTTTACAGATTTTAAAAACCCTGATCATGTTTTCAAGTGGAAGAAAGCTTTATACGGTCTGAAACAAGCCCCTCGTGCTTGGTATGATCGTCTAAGCTCTTTCCTACTTGACAACGGTTTTTCAAAAAGCAAGGTTGACACTACACTTTTTATTAAGTCCTTTAATGGTAAGCTTCTCATAATACAAGTCTATGTTGATGATATTATGTTTGGATCTACTGATGAATCTCTATGTCAAGAATTCTCTAAGTGTATACAGAATAAGTTTGAGATAAGCATGATAGGAGAGCTGAAATTCTTTCTCGGACTGCAAATCAAATAAACTGACAATGGGACATTCATAAATCAAGCCAAGTACACAAAAGATTTGCTAAAGAAGTTTGATCTGGACAATGTCAAACCAATTGGCACTCCGATGGCAACTTCAACAAAGCTTGATATTGATGAACAAGGCAAGCCGTTCGACACACGTAAGTATCGATATATGGTCGGTAGTTTACTTTATTTAACTGCTAGTCGTCCAGATATTATGTTTAGTGTTTGCCTGTGTGCACGTTTTCAAGCTAATCCAAAGGAATCACATCTGTGCGCAGTTAAGCGTATCTTTTGATACCTTAAGGGCACTTCTTCTGTTGGCTTATGGTATCCCAAAAATAAGTCCTTTGACATTATTGGTTACTCGGATGCAGATTTTGCTGGATACAAAGTTGATAAAAAAAGTACCAGCGGTACATGTCATTTCTTAGGCAAGGCTTTAGTCTCATGGTTTAGTAAAAAGCAAAATTCTGTAGCCCTATAAATAATAGAGGCTGAGTATATCGTCGCAGGACGTTGTTGTGCTCAGATTTTGTGGATAAAACAAACCTTAGAAGACTATGATGTATTTTATACACATATTCTTATTTTCTGTGATAACACGAGCACTATTAATTTGACTAAGAATCCAGTATGTCATTCTCGTACTAAGCATATCGAGATCCGACATCATTTTTTTAGAGATCATCATCAAAATGGAGATATTGACCTTGTGTACATAGATACTGAGAATCAATTAGCTGACATTTTCACAAAACCTCTAGCAGAAGATCGTTTCAATTATTTACGTCGAGAATTGGGAATTTCGGACGTCAATAATGTTAATTAAATTTATTTTATGATTTTATTTCAATATGCAAAAACTGTGTTAGAGACAAGCCAATAAAGAGTCTGTCTGTCATCACAACTACGGTTGAAGCAAAGCGGTATTTAAGAGTTCCCTGGTGAACCTTCGCCAGCTGGGACAGTACTCCTACAGCTAATCTGAAACAGTCGCTGTGTAACCAAATTTAATTTATAAAATAACATTAATTATATTATTTTAATGTCAAAATTACTAATCTTTGAATTAAATATTTGAAATGAGCCAATGAAAAAGAAAGTGTTTCAAACCAACCCCAGGCGAATTCGGCCAGACTTCGGACCGAATTCGGCCCGAGTTCGGTTGAAGGTATCAGGTTATATAACCAGAACCCGAGAGCCTTTCTTCTTCATTACTTCTAAACTACATCAAAACAGCAACAGCAGTTGCACGAGAGCAGCCCTAACCTTATTTCTTCACCACCCCTTCTCTTCCAATCCAAGTGGTGAAATCAATCCAAACTTTGGATTCGTACGGAGTTCGTTGTTCTCTACAACATATTCGAATCTCGGGAGGTATAACTCCTTATTTCCCCTCATTTCAATTTCGTGCTTTTTAATTTAATTGCACAAATGGCACCTAAGGGATTTAACCCCTTCAAGAGGAAGAAGACAATCAATCCTAGTGAGGAAGGTTCATCTTCGAATCCACCCACGGATTTCCTCTTTTCGCAAGTCCAATCTAGCGATGGCGCGTTCGATGAGTTTTACTTTCAAACCCTAGATCAAGCCCTACTGTGGTATGGAGACTTCTCCATGAGATCCATATGCACAGGTGCTCCTATCAAGTGGACTGTGTTTCCAGAACACCGCCCTTTCTTTGAGGCATTAGGGTTACAATATTTTGTTAAACTTTATTTTCCAGTAGCAACTAATGCCATTAGACTGTTCTACTGCAATATCATATTAAACACGTTTGACGTAAGTACTCGTGTCGGAGGATTAGATATCAATTTCAATGATGTTGTCTTAGCAGAAATCTTTGGTATTCCCAACGAAGGTGAACCGTTTGTTGATATCACTGAATTTGATTTCCCCGATGGTACGACACTTACTAGTTTCAAAGCAGAACTCTATGCACCTGATCGAGTTCGCTCTGGAAAGTTCAAGACAAACAACTTGAACTTGTTTAATTATGAATTGCACCGTATCATTTACTCCACTCTCCTTCCGAAGTCTACTTCAAAGATCATTATCCAGATGATGGGACGTTGTCGTACAAGAGATAGAAATCTCTCTTATGCGATGATTCTTCCACGCATCTTTCAGTATTTCGACATTGATTTATCAACTTGTACTCAAGACCCTGAGCCCAAGTTTCTGAAGTTATCTCGTCGCAGTATGACTGCTGCTGCTCCTCCTACTGCCCTGCTACTGCTCCACCTCCTACACCTCCTCAGCAGTATGCCATGACATTTGAGGGCATACACCAGCACCTTTCGGATTTGCACGTCTCGATGACGGATATGGCTCACGAACATGAGTTCCGTGACGTCACTCGTTATCAGACGATTGCAAATTCTTTAGCTAATCTTCGATTTGCCCAGACTGGACATTCTGCCGGTTCCATTCCTAGAGATTCAGCTTTCTCTGGTTACCGCTGTGAGGATGAGGCTGTTCATGCCTACTTTCAGCCTGGTAACGCATATGATTGGTACCATTCTGACCGTGCTCCTCCTCGAGACTGTGTCGGTGAGTTTTACACTGGCGCCCCTCCTCATCCTTCTGGCGCTGGTACCTCTGCAGCTGGTTCTTATGGACATGCCGGTCATGCTGCTGATGATGATGATGAGGATATGTGATATGTTATCTGATGTTTGAGACTTAGATATTATCTACTGTATACTTGGAAATGCTCCGACATTCCAAGTTTTTCTTTTTAGACTTTATTATCAGTATTTCTTTTGAGGACTTGTACTGGGTATTTTTATGTCTCTTCGACATCATTTCATCTTTATAGATTTTATAGTTTATCTTTCACATCAGTTTATTTATTTACTTAGCATCTTTATCTGCTTCTTTATTATAAACTGCCTGTGAAATAATTTTATGTTTCTGCCTGAGACAAATATATGCCTGTGATGTTATTTTTTTACTGTCTCTACCATCTGTTATAATTTTTTATAATTTTTATTTTGTGTTTCTTCACTGTTTGTTACTTATGCATTGATTGCGGGAGAGTTTTTCTCTTTTGCAATTATTTTGCTAAGTGACAACGGGGGAGAAATAAAGATCTAACATTCTTTTGAGATTTGAGAAAATGCATACAGGATATGAACAATTTTACTTTACTATTTTTGATTTGATTCCAAGCTTAGATGTTATTTCATTCATAGTTTGTCAATTATCAAAATGGGAGAGATTGTTGGCCCATTGGTCATATGGTCAAACTGATTTTAATAATTGATCAAACTCTGTCTGGATATATAAAGCTAGTCAGGATATCTCGAACTCTTGGACATGATCAAGAATGGCTATCTACTCATTTCAAGACCGAAGCAATGTTTGCCTGTTCGAGTCTGTATTTCTTCGAGCAATGTATTTTTTATTTTCTTGAGTCTAGGAATACGTTATACACTGAATCGTACTGGCAAATAGGCTATTCCAAAATGATTTCAAAATGTTTTTAAAATGTCCTTAGTTTTTGAAAAACATTCATATTAACAAAAGCTTCAAAAAGGTTTTCAAAAAGGTTTTCAAAAATCCCCAAAAACTAATTTTAAAAACCTAACCTAACCCTGACAGAACTCGGCCAGAGTTCGGCCAGAGTTCGATTAGTGGCCGTTTTGATTTTTGAATTCTCTGGAACTTGGTCCTCCTGCAGTTGCGAATTTGACCGAGATTTCCTGATCGAGTTCTGCCCAAATTCTGTCCGAATTCTGCCAGAATTCTGTCTTTGGAATTCCTATAAATAGAGAAGGATTCGATCATTTTAACTCACTCATTCACTTTCAATCTTCTCTCTTCTAAAAATCTTTCAGTCTTCCAAAGAGTTTTCTCGAGCTTCATATTTCAGATCCCAAGCCAATTACAATCCTCTAGTCAATTTGCCAGTGTGGTATGGTCTAGAAGTTTTTGAGTGATTGTAATCAGAAGGCTTGATAGAAGATTCAACTCTTCACAATTGAAGTTGGACGAGTTCTTCGTATCAAAGCTCGTGTTATAGAAGTTGCAAGGACTTCGTAAGAAAACTTACGGTTTTGCCAATAGTGGATTCAACTGGTAGCAAGAGTTCTACCGACTGGATTAGTCCTCAACAGAGGGAAACCAGTATTCATCGCTGTCTTTGCGTTTGCTTTCTTATCTCTGCCTTTACATTACTTAGTTGTGATTATTATTCTGTGATCTTGCTGCTAACATTTTTTAATTAGCATTATTTCGCTGCCAACTCTATTCACCCCCTCTAGAGTATTGTGCTTTATGATTTCGTTCCTACAGATGTGAGTTCAACGGTACGAGAGAGTACATGACTCGTCATTCTGGAAGATTTGTAGTCGGGATGTGAGTTTAGCGGTACGAGAGAGTACATGACTCATCACCCTGGAGGATGTCGTTTTAGACGTAATACTTCTTTAGAAACTTGTCGTTGATGGGCAACATGAGCAATTCTCTGTTTGTTTTGCGAGGCGGTAAGCTCCATTGGAGAATACAACATCAATGATGAACGGGCCTTCCCACTTTGGCTGGAACTTGCCGACGGTTTTGTGAGTCATAACCATCGGCCTCCGAACTGCCAGAACGAGGTCGCCCACTTGGAATGTTCTGGTTTTAACCTTCTTGTTAAAAGCTCCGGAGATACGTGACTGGTATAGCTCGATTCGTTATTGGGCTAGTAGGCACTTCTCATCTAGAGCCTCCAATTCTTGTAGTCTGCGATGGTGATTATCATCCGTCGTCAATCTGTATGTGAGAGCAACGTAGAGTGAGGGGATTTGAGTCTCCAGTAGGAGAATTGCCTTACTTCCGTATACTAGAGAGAATGGTGTGTTCCCGGTGGCGATCCGTACTGTGGTACGGTACGCCCATAAGCATTCACCGAGCTTTTTATTCCAGTCGCATTTGTTTGATAAAACAAACTTCTTGAGAAGCTTGATGATTGTTTTGTTGAATGCTTCAGCCAGACCATTAGCCGCTGGGTTGTATGGTGTTAAAGCAATATTCTGGATGCGGTATTTGTCACAGAACCGATAGAAGGCGTGGCTTGTGAACTGCGAACCATTATCATGGATGATCCTTCGGGGCAGTCCAATGCGGTAGATGACGTGATGCTTGAGGAAGCTGATCACATTTGAAGTCTTTACTTCTGCAAGCGGAACAGCCTCCGCCCATTTGGAGAAGTAATCTGTGATTGCGAGTATGAAGCGATGTCCTCGGGATGAAAGCGGAGTTATCGGACCGATGATGTCCATTCCCCACGCTTCGAAGGGCCAGGATGCCACCGTCGGGTGTAGAAACTCGGATGGCTGGTAGATGAAATCTGCATGGACTTGACAGGCTTTGCATTTTCGTGCATAGTCTATTGCGTCTGCAACCATTGTGGGCCAGTAGTAACCATTTCGACGAAGACGATCTTGTAGTTTCGGGCCAGGCTGATGGGCCCCACAGATGCCATTATGAGCTTCACGCACGGCTTCTTTGGCTTCTGTATTTGACAGACATCAAAGCAGTAATCCATCGTATGATTGCCGATATAGCATTTTTGTTTCTGTATTATAGAAGAATCTGAGGGAACGTCTTCTAATAGAAGTGGCTTCCTTCGGATTCTCCGGCAGGATGTCGTAGACTACGAAGTCGATGAACGGTTGTCTCCAGTCTGGTGCTTCGTCGACTGCCAGGGCGGAGTAGCTCTTGGCATACTGAACATTATTCCTGGGACAGACCAACTCACGGCCTATGATGTCAACTAGATAATGAGCATAATTCAGAACTGCTAAGGAAGCGGCTAGGCCTGGTAGGGCATCGGCTTCAATGTTCTGGAGCCTGGGAACGTGTTCTATGAAGAACCCTTCCAAGGACGAGATGATGTCAATCGCTGTTTGGTGATAGGGGATCATGTCTTCATGACGTACTTCGTACGAGCCCAGATTTGATTGACGATTAGCTGCGAATCGCAGTATGCTTCAAGTTGCTCTACCCTCAGCTCTTTTGCAAGTCGGAGGCCAATGACCAAAGCGTTGTACTTGGCCATGTTATTTGAACAGGGCTCCGTGAGGGAATAAGCTCGATTGATCACCAATCCGATGGAAGAAATTAGCACTATTCCGACTCCAGCGACGATGTTGCTCTTGGGCCCAGTTCTAGAAGCACCGTCGAAGAATATTCGCCATATGGTACCATGAGAGGACATATTTGAAGTGGCAACCTCATCTGGAATCTTTTCGTTTATTCGGGTTGACTTCGAACCTGGATGAGCTACTAAAAAGTCTGCCAGAGCTTGACCTTTAACAGCCTTTTGCGGAACGAAGATCATGTGGTAGAGGGACAATAATATCGCCCAGGTAGCGAGACGAGAGCTGAGTGCGCTTGGTTTAGTCATGAGGACCCTGAGGGTGTTAACTCTTGATATGACATGAATGGTTTGTCCTGTCACGTAGTGTCGCGTCTTCTGAATGGCGAAAACTAGAGCTAGGTACTCTTTCTCTACAGCAGTGTATCGATGTTCCGGCCCCATCATCATTCGGCTGAGGTAATATATAGCTTGTTCGTGGCCTGCCTCGTTGTTTTGTGCTAGCAGAGCACCGAGAGAATGTTCCATCGCTCGTATATAGTACAAGAATGGTCTTTCTGCAATCGGGGCTACCAGAACTGGAGGGTTCGTCAGATATTCTTTGATGATGTCGAAGGTACATTGGTATTCTTTATCCCATACGAATGAGACGCCCTTCTTCATGAGGTAAGTGAATGGCTGACATCGTCCGGAGAGGTTGGAGATAAACCTCCTGATATTGGCTAGCCTCCCTTGAAGGCCTCGAAGTTCACGAAGATTTCTCGGAGGACCAATCTCCATGATCGCCTTCGTCTTCTCAGGGTCTACGTGGATACCCTGGGAGGTAATGATGAAACCTAAGAACTTCCCGCTGGATACGCCCAAGAAGGATTTTGTGGGGTTCATTTTTAAATTGTGCGTTCGCATCAGGTCGAATACTGTCCTTAGATCATGCAGATGATCTTCCTTAGAGCGGCTTTTGACGGTGATGTCGTCAATGTAGCATTCTACTATTTTGCGCAAGTGGTCTCTAAAGATGATGCTCATAGCTCTTTGATATGTGGCACCAGTATTCTTTAGACCGAAAGGCATGACCGTGTAGCAGAATATGCCAATTGGTGTTCGGAATGATGTATGCTTTTCGTCGTCAGGGAACATCTTGATCTGGTTGTACCCCGAGAATCCATCCATGAATGACATACATTCAAAGCCGCAGGTGTTGTCAATCATAATGTCCGTGATAGGGAGAGGGAACTCATCCTTAGGACAAGCCTCATTCAGATTGCGAAAGTCGATGCAGATTCGAATCTTTCCACTCTTCTTGAGGACTGGAACTATGTTGGCGACCCAGTCAGGATGCTGTTCCTCACGGATGAAGCCGTTGGCAATCAGTTTGTTTACCTCGGCTTCAATAGTATTCATGACGTCAGGACGGAATCGACGTTGCTGTTGCTTGACTGGTTTTGTGTTTGGACGGATATTGAGTTTATGAAGTGCAATCTCGGGGTTTAGTCCCGGCATATCTTCGTAGCTCCAGACGAATACGTCGATATATTCTCTGACAAGTTGTAGTAGTGATTCTCGCTCTTCGTCGGTCAGATTTTTACTAATGAACATGGGCTTTGGAGAGGATTCATCACCTATATTGACTTGTACAACCTCATCCTCGGTGGGAGGCTCTCTTTGTTCGAACCGTTTCTTCTACTGCGCATCGAGTTGTTGTGTCCATGGCTCTAGCTCAAGAAGTTCAGAAATGTCTTCATCTTCTTCGTAGGCATCGGCAAGTGCCATATTGATGGACCAGACTTGCCTGAGCATATCTCCGATGCTGATATCTGAATCGGAAGTAGGTGATCCGATTGAGTGTGAGTGCCAGTCGCACTCTTCGTCTGAGCTTTCAGGTGTCGTCGTGGGTGTGACATAACCTAGCCCACATCTGGTTTTATTGTAGTAGTCTCATAGTTTCCCAGCCGGGACCGACGATTGTAAGGGTAATCGCCGTCCAGTGCCGTAGTTCAAGCCTGGTGTAGTTTCCAGATTATACCCTTGTTTTTGCATAAGGTACTTGGATTGGGGACTATACAGATAAATGGGCAATCTCCCGGTGTCGGGTTCGAGCTCAACTTCTTCTATCTTGAAGGGTCGTGGATCATTCTTCCGACCGAAGATGATTGGGTGATCCCCTCCCTCGATTATACGGTAAGCATCTTCCACTGGAGTAAGTTGGTTCGCGGTGTAGACATTTGTCACTTGTGTGTACAAGTGAGCGCCTATACCATGTTCTATAGCATACATTGTACAAAGCTTGTTAAGCTCGAGGTAATTCAAAGATAGCCCTTTATTGATGAAATAAGGTATCTTTTCCAGTGGGATTACATCATCTGCAGATGGAACATCAGTGTCAGCAGCCACATACTTGGCCAGCTCTGACTCTTCTTCAGTCACCCCCTGTGTAAATGCAGACTGAGAGGATGACTTGGGCAACTTGATTATCAGGGAATCCATGGGTGGAGCAGAACGTAGAGTTATTGGCAAACTAGCTACCCCCAGTTTGGTGTTCGGTGCTGGAAAGAGAGTTGTTGGCTGGCTAGCAGTCCCTGGCTTAATGCTCAGTTGCCGATTTATTCTGGAAAGATGAATTGTTATTGGTTTGACAGAGGGACTGAGCTCCTCTACTTGTGGCCGGCTAGCTTTAAACAGCCTGATTGTCAGTGGCTCTGTCGTAGGTATTGGAACTTGGCCAGACTTTGGCAGTCGTATTATCATCTGTTCCTCCTGTATAGAGAGGCCTACTGCGTCCTTAAGCAGAGTGGCTGTAAGGGGCGCAGTTATGCCAGGCTTGCTGGCTTGGAGGTAGATCGTCAGAGGTTCTTCTGATCCAGATACTGCTTCGGTTTGAGCTTGAGTATTTCCTTCGGCGAGATGCTCCTTCGACTTCTCATACAAGCACGAGTCTGAGTAGTAGGACTCGACCCCTTTGAAGGGATCGATGTCGGCAAATTCTGTTCTCACGAAGCCGTACTTGTCGACATACTTGAAGCACTGGTGCAGTGTGGAGGGCACGATCATGTAATCGTGTATCTAAGGACGCCCCAGGAGAATATTGTAGGAAATGCCCGCATCTATGACATAACAGGTTACTTCTGACTGAAGGTCACCGATTTGGCACTTTAGGCAAATCTTCTCGATCGGGTAGCTCCTGTCCGAATTGAAACTGCTGATGGCGGTGCTTGTCGGCGTCAGGCGATGCATCGGAATACGCAGATGGTGTAGTAGGCTCTTCGAGATGATGCTTATGGAGGACCCGGGGTCAATATGCATTCGATCGACCTTGATATCGCCAATGTACCCAGTATAATATAGAGGGCGATCGTGCAGGTTAGTTTTGATAAGCATATCCTGTGGAGTGAAGATAATGTTTGGCATTGACCCTGTGCAAGCGATGTCCTGGAGGTCTGCCGGCGAGTCCTCTCCAGTGCGATTGGACTGAGCTAGGTATGCGTCGGCATTCTGGAGTGCTTCACTTAGTGCGATGCGAACATCCTTGGAGAGCCTCAGGAGCTCATATAGCGACAATTTGGCCGGTGTGTTGGCCAATTGTGACAGGATGTCAAATTTGTATGGCCTCTCTTGTCCATGAGACGTCTCTCTTCGGAGTGGTTTGTCGAAGCGAGTCTCCTTCGGCCTAGGCTTATCGGTCGTCGAAGGCTGCGGAGGTCCTGGAGCATCAGCAGCTGTCGGTTGCTGATCTTCAGCTGAGTTACCTGGTGGAGGTTGGGTTTGTGCATCAGAGCGGGTAACAACAGCAACAGCCTCTCCGACCTCTCTCGAGATCGTGCGGCATGATTTGACTTTACCATTCTTCTTCTTACTGGTAGAGGAAGACGCGGACTGAGTCACCTCAGGTACCAAGTCCGGATGGACCCACATGATCTTCCCTCGTGATGTGGTAAGGGGTACTAGACCAGCAGCTTGGTCTCGATGAGGTAGACGGTTACCGACCTCCATCCTTGCTCGGGGGACAGGTACTACTCTGTCTTGAGTCCTTGTCGGAGGAAAGTTGCTGAATTGTACTGACACCATGTTGGCTGCTACGGTTACTTCTTCAAAATAAATGGCCAAGGCCTTAGAATCGATGAGATGTTGGATGCATCGCTTCAGCTGATAGCAGTCTTGTGTAGCATGATAAACATAGTGATGGTAATAGCAGTACTTGGGGCTCTTTATATCTGCAGGACGAGGCTCACGCCTGGAAAGAGGGAGCTGAATTCGTCCTCCTTGGATGAGCATGTCTAAGATGGGTTTAACATGGCCATCCTCGAAGGAGTAGGTCATCTGAGGCTACTACTTTTCCGCCGGCGTTGATTCGAGCTTTGGGGCTGTGTCGGTCACCATAGCCTATTTGCCCTTGTTGTCTCGATTGTTGGAGGAATTACCACCGTTGTTGTTGTTGACGTTAGGGCGTTTGCCCCAGTCTGCCCCTTCCGAGATGTGTAATCCCAGTTGGCGGGTTTTCTTCACCTTGTCTTCTGCGCTAGTGGCACTGATGATGAACGTCTTCCAATCCTTGAATTAACTTTCGCCCATCCAGAGGCTGATTGTGGGAAGCAGTCTCTTTTGGCAAATTTCAATCAGGGAGGAATCAAGGTTGCCAGAGGGCAGCTTCATCGCGGTTTGGCAAAACCGCTCGATATAATTTTTTGTTAGCTCCTTTTCTCCCTGAACAACGTCCATGAGAGTGGACATTGTCACGTCTTGTCCTACTTCATAGAACCTCTCTAGGAACATGCGTTTGAAGCCGATGAAGAAGTGGATGCAATTATCCGGCAAGTTGCAGTACCAGTCGAAGGCGACCCCTTCCAAGGCTCCGATGAACAACCGCGTAAGGATGGCATCGTCATGAGGCAGATGGTCGGTTGTGACTTCGAAGTAGGTGATGTACCTGTTTGCAGATGTCTTGCCATCATTTGGATTGATGTGGAATGGTTTATATTTTGGTGGGAAGGGAACATCTTTCCACGCAGCGGGATACGGTTGTCGTATCCGGAGGTCTTGGCAGTTTTCTCGGGCATGGAACATGGCCCGGAGCTCCTGGACCTCTCTTCTTGCCTTTCTGGCCTCGTCTGCAGCGGTAGGAGCCGATATTTCAGGAGGACTATCGCCCGGGTTTGGTGCAGCTGAGTTCGAGTCCGCATTGACCGCGGGACCCAAGCTTGTTTGGCCAGGCGTCTTTCCTTACAGAGTTGGAAGGGCTGCTTTGATCTCGTCCACAGACTTGACCAAAGCATGTAGTATGGCCTCCAGAGTGTCGATGCATTGGCGATCACTCGAACCTTCTTGGTTGCTGTCTGTCATGAACACCGTCCTCGCATGAGGAGAGATGGAAGGAACGGTAGAGAACGTGCCCTCTGAGTCATACCCTTGTATAGAGAAGTCGTCCGAGTATGTGGGAATGCCCTCCTCTGGTTCTAACTCAGAAAGAGTGGTACCTCCAGCTTCAGAGCTTGCCTCGTCTTGGGAATTGTGGACGTCCTCGGGGACGTCGGGATCTGCTGCATCTGTTGGGTAAATTATTTCCTCCGTACTATCTTCTAGGAACACCGAGTTATTATGGATATTTGGAGGAATGCTACCCCCGGCTCCAGTGTCTCCCATAGATGTGGACGAATCTTCCAGTACGGCAGATTTTGTCTTTGAGCAGATACCTTGGTAAACTCCTCCTGCAACGGTGGTAGACAGCCGTTCAGAAGAAATTTTCTTGGATACGCCGGTTGAAATTTTTGGGCTGGAGACATTTATTTTCTTTCCTCTTTCGCTGCCAGGAATCTTCAGAGCAGAACTGCAAGAGGCGACGAGAAGCGCCTCATCTTCGGAGTTTGGGTGTTACAACCTTTGAAAGACGGACCGCCGGTCTTTTTGTGTTGTTGCCTTGTTGCAGCAACAGTTGACTATGACTTGGGTTCATTGATGTCTTTGACAGGACTCTTTGTACGTCAAATCTTCGTCTCTTTTCTTGCGCTTGTGAAGAATCACATTGCGCGGGTTACCTGCTTTGTGGGCTGATGAGTGCGTTGGCCTCTTGTCTGCTCCTTGATGTGGGGATAGCGTGAGTACTTGCCCCCGATCCTTGTTAGGAGATTCTTGATAACTATCCCATTCGTTGGCCGCCGGGGGCTGGACACGGGTAGTTCTGTACAACTTCCCATCAGGGGCCCGAGTAATAGTCATCGGGAGGCCCTAGTAGTCAGAAGTCGGGGCAGCCGACTGAGCTCGTCAAGCCCGCGCTGCCTGAGACTTCTTCCTCCTAGCATCTGAGAGTGCGTAGTAGGAAGAGTCCAAGCTGGTCACAATAGAGTCTGGCATATGCTCCAGGGAGCCTTCATGGTCAGGACCGTATGAGAGGCGGTCAAAGACTGACCGCGAGCCGCATGGACTAGATGGCATGCGGCTAGGATCGATGGCCGTACAGGCTGTCTGCATGCGGCTGGTATGTGTAGCCGTGCAGGCTGTCTGCATGCGGCTATCCTTTATGGTCGTATGAACTTTCTGTATGCGGCTAGAAGTCATGGCCGTGCAGGCTGTCTGCATGCGGCTGGGAGTTC
Organism: Iris pallida; assembly: GCA_029216955.1. Taxonomy (NCBI): domain Eukaryota; kingdom Viridiplantae; phylum Streptophyta; class Magnoliopsida; order Asparagales; family Iridaceae; genus Iris; species Iris pallida. Next base: position 2,952,392 of record JANAVB010006391.1, on the reverse strand, counting down.
TGGCCGCATGAGTTTTCTCTATGCGGTCGAAGTTACGGCCGCATGAGCTTCCCCATGCGGTTAGCGCCCTTATGCGGCTTGGATTGCACAAAGTTCCTCTTTGCCCCTGCAAGTCCAGCATCATAGTATTTTCTTCTGCCGGACATGGAGACAGCAGAGTCCTCTGTGGTCTGGAATGGAGCCGCAAGCGAGACTTCTCCGCTGTCTCGGGCAACAGAGAGTACTTCTTCGAGAGCTTGGAGAGGTGCAAAATTTTTGGGTCTCCACTCCCTGCAGGCCTTCTTTGTGTGGGCTCGTCGCTGGACCGGGCCAGCGCTCCCGTCGGAGAGCATTTCTTCAAACGCCTGTTGGTCGAACCGGGCGACCAGCATTTGTTGAGTGGAGCCAAGTTTGGTTGCGTCTGATTGCGTCACCAACTCCTCAGTCGTGGAGAAGTTAGTCCCCAGCAGAGTCGCCATCGTATTTGTCATTTATTGTAAAAGTACAGAACAATTATATAGGAGGACTGGACTTAGACTCACAATACAAACTCGCTCTTACAAAGAAAGCCGAGGGACGAAAATCTAGGTACAGCAGTCTAAGTACGATTGTTTATTTTAGATTCTGGAGGGTGACGGTAGAGGCTTGGGAAAGCGACGGCCGCTCTGCCTTACTCCTTGGACGATCAGACGTAGCCTTGGCTCCGGTAAAGAACTGCTCTCAAGATGGGAAGACTCTTCTGTGTGCGCCTTTGTCTCTCTGTGTGTCCAGCCGGGTGGAGAGGATCTCTCTTGCAAGGGAATGGCACCTTGCTATATTTCTTTCTTTCTCTGGATCCGATCTCTCCTGCTTTTTTCTTCTGAATTCTCCAATGGTCTTTTTGCAAGGGAATGGCACCTTGCTATTTATAGAAGTGGAGGTATGATCAATAGCGTTTGTAATGATTCCTCTTTTGAAAAGTCGACGGCCAATCATCTGGACCATTCATCTTGATTGCATTATATCGGGGCAGTTAATTCTTGATTGCGCCAAATCCGTATGGGTAATTAATGCTGATTGTGTAAAATCCGTATGGGCAATCAATGTTGATCGTCATGAATCTTGTGGAGCACGGATCTCCTGCCACGTGTTTAATCCATGTGATTGTCATAAATCTGTTTTGATTTGGGCAATTATGATGATTACACTAAATCAGGTTGTTGGGATTTGTTGATAACTCTTGATTGATTTAGTGCCACGTGGGAAACTGATCTTCTGCCACTTGTCATAACCACGAGCCACAGCCGCATGAGGGTAGCTTCTTAGGTTTTGGACTGCATGAAGGTGGCAGCCGCATAGGTGAAGTCTCTAAAATCTGAGCCGCATAGGGGTAGTTTTCAATTAAGCCGCATAGGACTTACCACATGTCAAGGCTGCATGGGTGTGAGCCGCATGGAGATGATCCTCATGACCCGAGCTGCATGAGAACAGCAGCCGTATAGGGTAACTGTTCATAATTTGAGCCGTATGACAATGGTCTTCATGCTCCGAGCCGCATACGAGCATCAGCCGCATGGGATGGTGGCGGCCGCATAGGGGGCTTTGTAGTTGGTGGATCGTGCCAGCTGTAGAGGAGATTTTCTCCGTTTCCCGAGAAATACGCCGTCATATCGAAGTTCATCATTTCAGCTTTAGTGTCAGAGTTATTGCTTTATGTCAGAGTATTTCATAGGAGCAGTCACTTCATGGCCAGCTGTAAAGCTGCATAGGGTCACGTGATTCTCGCTTGAGCCGCATGAGGCTATTGAAGGGTTTCTGAGTTCCTGAGCCGCATGAGGCTCCTTCTGCTTTAAGCCACATGGGCTTCTTCTATTTTGAGCCGCATGGGCTTCTTCTGTTCTTTTCCATGCTTCTACAATGACCGATGACACTTTATTATTTGCAACACTGTTGAAGAATAAGGAAGGATACGTCTACTTCGGTAATAATATTAAAGAACAAAATTGGTAAGGCTTCCTATCCTGTGGCTGAAAATATCTGTCTAGTAATCGAGTTAAAACATAACCGACTCAGCATAAGCCATTTAGCGGACCATGGTTATGGTATTAACTTTGTCAAAGACAAATGTACTATAGTTGATAGTACAATCTTTGAAGGTATTAGGGAAGACAATATATATATGTTTTCTATCTGTTGGAAGAGGCTAAAAAAGCAGGTAGATGCTTAATCGCCAAGAATGATGAGAGTCTACTATGGCATATGAGGCTCGGTCATGCAAATATGGACACAATTTCAAGACTATCCACAAAGAAGTTGGTACGAGGCTTACCGGACATCACCTTCAAAAAGGATACAGTATGTAGTGAATGTGAAAAGGACAAAGATACCCGATCCATATTTAAGTCCAAGAACGATGTAAGTACTACTAGACATCTACAATTACTACATATGGATTTATTTGGGCCTAGTAGAATTACTTGCCTAGGTGGTAAGTTATATGCTTTTGTAATAGTAGATGATTTTTCTAGATACACGTGGGTATATTTTCTTGCACACAAAAATGATGCATTGTCTGAATTTTTCTCCTTTTGCAAGAAAGTTCAGAATGAAAAAGGATCCATGATCACTCGTATTCGAAGTGATCATGGCGGCAAATTTGAGAATGCAGAGTTTGAGCAATTTTGTGACACACACGGTTATCTGTATGAGCTCTCCTGCCGTAGGATTCCATAACAAAATAGAGTTATGGAACGTAAGAACAAAAATCTATCTGAAATGGCTAGAGTTATGTTAAACCAGTTTAGTCTACCTAAATACTTTTGGGCTGAAGCTGTAATACAGCTTGTTATATTCTCAATAGGGTTCTAATTCGATCTAAATCGAAGAAGACTTCCTATGAGTTATGGTTTGATAGAATACCATATGTTTCTTATTTCAAAATATTTGGATGCAAATTCTTTATTCTTAATACTAAAGATAATTTGGAAAAGTTTGACGAAAAGGCTGATGAAGGTATATTTCTAGGTTATGCGACCGAAAGCAAAGGGTACCGAGTCTTCAACAAAATGACTATGATCATCGAAGAGTCAATAAATATCACTTTTGATGAACTGAATCAATAACAATAGATGATGATGATGAAGACGTCAGTACACCAAGTACAGCACCTGCAGAACCTTCAAGCACAGCACCTTTAAATCCTGTAAGTGGAGCACATACAGAACCAGAAGCTGAAACCTGCTACCTTGAGAGTCTGCTAAAAAGAATAAAGTTTATGGCTGACCATCCCAAGGACTTGGTAACAGGTGAGATTGCCAGGGGTGTAAGTACTTGTTCCTCCAATAGAGATATAATTTCCTATTTTACATTTATTTCACTACTTGAAACCAAAACTATTGAAGAAGCATGTAGTGATAACTTTTGGTTAGAAGCTATACAAGAGGAATTAAACCAATTTGAACAGAATCAAGTTTGGGAACTTGTTCCCAAGCCTATTGATCATCCGATCATTGGCACCCGCTAGGTATTCCGAAATAAACTCAATGAGAATGGTTTAGTTACTCGTAACATGGCCCGACTCGTAGCTCAAGGATACAACCAAGAAGAAGGTATCGACTACGATGAGACCTATGCCCCAGTTACGAGATTAGAATCCATTTGCATGTTATGTGCATGTTTTTATAATTTTAATCTTTTCAAATGGACGTTAAGAGTGCATTTCTTAACGGTTTTATAAAAGAAGAAGTTTATGTGGCTCAACCTTCAGGTTTTACTTATTTCAAAAATCCCGATCATGTTTTCAAATTGAAGAAAGCCTTATACAGTCTGAAACAAGCCCCTCGTGCTTGGTACGATTGTTTAAGCACTTTTCTACTTGATAACGAGTTTACAAAAAAGAAAGGTTGACACTACACTGTTTATAAAATCTTTTAAAGGAAATCTTCTTTTAATTTATATTTACGTTGACGATATTATCTTTGGATCTACTAATGAATCTCTTTGTCAAAAAATTTCAAAGTGTATACAGAATGAATTTAAGATGAGCATGATGGGAGAACTCAAGTTCTTCCTTGGAATGTAAATCAAACAAACCAACAATAGTATGTTCATTAATCAAGCCAAGTATACAAAAGACTTACTAAAAAAGTTCGATCTGGAAACCGTCAAACATCTTGGGACTCCGATGGCAACTTCAACCAAGCTTGATATTGATGAACAAGGGAAACTGGTCGACATACGAAAGTATCGAGGTATGATTGGTAGTTTACTGTATTTAACTGCTAGTCGTCCTGATATAATGTTTAGTGTTTGCTTGTGTGCACGTTTCCATGCTAATCCTAAGGAATCACACTTGTGCGCGATTAAGCGTATCTTTCGATACCTTAAAGGCACTTCTTCTGTCGGCTTATGGTATCCCAAAACCACGTCCTTTGACCTAAACGTTTACTCGGATGCTGATTTTGCTGGATGCAAAGTAGATAGAAAAAGTACTAATGGCACGTGTCATTTCATAGGTAAGGCTCTAGTCTCTTGGTTTAGTAAAAAAGAAAATTCTGTTGCATTATCAACTACTGAGGCTGATTATATCGTCGCAGGACGTTGTCGTGCACAAATTTTGTGGATGAAGCAAACCTTAGAAGACTTTGGTTTACAGTATTCACACATACCCATTTTCTGTGATAACACTAGCACTATTGATCTAACTAAGAATCCTGTATTTTACTATCGCACTAAGCATATTGAGATTCGACATTATTTTCTTAGAGATCATCAATCAAATGGAGATATAAACCTTGTATATGTAGACACAAAAAACCAATTAGCTGACATCTTTAACAAACCATTAGCGGAAGGTCGTTTCAATTATTTATGTCGAGAATTAAGAATTTTAAATGTCAATAATATTAATTAATTTTATTTTATTAATTATCTTTCATTATGCAAAAACTATTTTCGAGACAAGCCTACAAAGGGTATGTCTGTCACCACGACCAAGGTCGAAGCGAAATGGTATTTAAGCGTTCCCCAGCGAACCTCCGTTAGCTGGGCCAGTACCCCTACAACTAATCTGAGACAGTTGCTGTGTAACAAAATTTAATTCATAAAATAATATTAATTATACTAATTTGAATTTAAAATAACTAAATGTCACGACCCGCACCCTAGAGTAAGGGCACGAGAGCGTAACAACGCCCAGCCTACGCCGCAGTGTCGGCGGTAGAACGTTGTTCTAGGTCATGAACTATAACTAACTTAATATGAATACTCTCCATAAGGAGGCCAACACAGAGGTACAACTCAAACACAATCTAGAGATAAAATATGGCAGGAAAAAATAGATAAAAGAATCCTCAACTGAGGTACAGCAGAATGAAATAACAAGGTCCCAACATCACTAAAATATACAACTCTAGAAAATAAAGGCAACAGCTAAACATGAAAAGAAGAACAGTCTAAGCTATCTACACTATACAAGGTATCATCCTGAGCAGCTGCCTGAACCTCCCCAGGGGTCCAGGTCGTGAGTGTCAACTAAGCAAGCTCCAAGTAAGGGGGTGCAGGGTTCCTCATCATCCTCTATAAAATTTTCAACAGGTCCAATCAGGACAGGAACGAGTACAACTCATCAAGAAATCCCAAGTAAATGACAGAGAACTATAAAGCAGTTATAGACAGTTTTATTGATGAATATGGCAGTTTATATACAGGTGATGGTATGGAGAACAGATAAGATACAAGGAAAGTAAGAACTAAAACAAGAGAAGAATGATGGCAATGAAGACTATAAAATAAATCTAGCTGAACTAAAGTAACATAATAAGTCCAGAATGTAAATGTAAACAAGTGCAAAACCCAAGTAAATCCAGACAACGTGAATCTGATACCAGGTGGTTCCAGTACAAGATGAGTCCGGTATAAGGTGAGTCCAGTTGGTGATCAAAGGTTCCAGGGTGAGTCCAGCCTATACTCTAACAGTGTGTTTTAAAATATCGGGATCGACATGTGAACGGCTGTAGGTAATACGGCACACCGCACACTCGGCCAAGTGTGGGATGACTATCGTTCCAGTATAATTCCAAGGGAGTGGTTCCAGTATTTGGGAATGTTCACATGTCTACTCCAATATTTCCCCGCCCACAAGTACAAGTGAATCCTGAAAATGACACGAGAATCGAGATGAGTCCAGCCAAACATAATGATACCACTAAAAGATTCTAGAGTGATTCCAGTAGGTGGTTCCAGTAGTGATTCCAGAAGGTGATGCCAGTAGTGATTCCAGAAATAGAGGCCAGGTAATATGGTATGTGTGTCGCATACATGAATCCAGAAATATCTATACGTGTTATAAGAATCACATAAAACTAACTAGAACTGAAGTACAGTAATTGACAAGTAAATGAAAGAACTATCAGAGAATGTACTCGCCTGATTCTGAATGTCCAAAGTAAATATACTGTCTGATGAGAGGTATCTGGCTCCTAATCAGAACAGCACAAGTCACAACAAGTCCAAAATGATAATATGAAGTTCTACTATGCATTCTACATGATTCTAGGTCAATCTAGACCAAAATCGACTCTTGGTCAACTTGGTCAACCCTGAAAGTCAAACCTAAGTCAACTATGGTCAAACTAGGTCTAACAAGTCTAAATTAGGTCAAATAAGTTATTCTAGGTCTAAATAAACTAAGTATATGCAAATCAAGTATCCAAGATAGCTACTAACTCATAGCCTAAGTCACTTGCTAAACCAAGCACAAAACTAAACCATAAGCTAACAAGGCACACAAACTTAGTCATATAATGTATATATATTATTCACATTCACATATTTATATACATAGATATATAAAGGAAAGATATATATATAGGCACATACATATATATATATATATATAGATAGAGAAAGGGAGGTAAAAGAGTAAGTGAGTATGTATGTGTTTGGCATGTGTGTGAAAGGATATGTGTTAATATTCTAAAATTTAGTGATAGGTAGGTGTATGTGACATGGGATACATGATGTCAAAGGGTGTATGAATGCATGTGTGTAAAAGGTTATAAGTTAACTCAGTTTATAGAAATACATATATACATACTTACCTTGTATACATGCATACATACATATCATGTATATTACATTTACATATTACATATATATATACTTGTATTATATTATACTTACATTCATGTATATTAGATACTTGTATTTATATTAACATATTGCAAACATTCATTTCATTCATGCATCTATGCATTACCTACACGTTTTATACATATGCATACATTGTATATTCATATCATTTCATACATTAACATAGAGACATACAAACATACACACATCATATATTTCATACCTTGTATTACCTACATATTATGTTATATATTATCATTCATTCCTTTCATATATTACATTCTATATTACCTATATACATGTATTTCCTCCATTCATTCATGCTTGCATCATATACTCTACATTACCATACATGTTATCATTATATATTACATAAAATATTTATACATTATGCATTCATATCTATCATTACATATATATCTTGCATTCATATCTAGCATTCATTATATACTTTCATGCATACATTGTATATCATTCTTTCATTCATGCATTGCTTATATGCATTATATTAATAGCATTCCTACATGCTTGCATTCAACCATATATATAAATTAATGTAAAGAGAATATATATCATATATATATCATTTTATTCATCAAACATATCATGCATTACATACTCTATATTCATTTAATATCCATACTACATAGGCTCATAGGTTACACAAAATACATATATCGTATAGTCACTCTTCTACATAAAACCAATACTGTACCAATTGGGCATTTATTAAATTCTAGGATTAAAGTATGTTGTAGCTCTTCGTGTTAGCTTTTCGAAACTTTAAATGGATCGCATTTTCATGTCCGGAAGCTCCCGGAATCGCGAAAATACCGAAACACGTTCGTCTTTCGTACAGCTGACACTCAAATAATTCTACAGAATGTTACAAAAGAATTTGGCTTATTAAAATATATATTTGGAAAGCTAACTTCGATACGGTTCTTCTAAAAAAAATAGGAGATAAATTCGAGTTTTAAGCTAAAAGTTAAGACATTTCTAAGTTGCCATTGCTACTAAAAACGTGGATAAATATTATGACGAATTTAGGTAGTTTGAGACAAAAGAAACACAAGTATATAACATAATATATCAAGAACTCACTCTCTACACTAATATATATATATGAGACACTATAGAACACATCTCCAATACAAAAATATGAGATTAAATATGTAATAATTCATTCATACATAACAACAACACATAGTGTGTCCAAATTTGGGGTTTTCCCACATGGAAACACCCACAACACAATGGACACTCCTATGACCTCCAAATGGACACGAAATGGATACAAATGGAGATACAACCATGGGGGTCATTCCTATTGGTTCAAAATATTCCTATATGCATGAGGAAATGAAAAGGAGAAGGGATTTATACCTCCCGGTAGATCGAATCGAAGAAAAGCCTTCCCGGAGCGACACCGACACGTAGAGATTCCAAAAGGACACGAACGAGCTCCGAATCCTCCCAAACTTGGGTAGCTTCCTCCTTGGCTAGAATGGAGAAGGAAAGAAGAAGATTTTGGTGGCGAAATAGAAGGATTTGGTGGAGAAATTGCTAGGGATTGCTCTCTAGAAATTTGGGGAAGAACAAGAGAGAGAGAGTGTGGATGAGAATAACGAAATGAACTTGAGCCTATCCTCTCCCAAAGTGGCTGGCCATATGGGACTATTTGTCCTATTATGGTAAGGTCCAAAATGCCCCCACTAACCTATTCTATTAGTATTAGGAAAGGGCTAATTGGTTGGGGCTAAATTAGTCATTCTAAAGTCTCTAATCACACTAACCTTATCCATAAAAATTAGTCTAACCTCTAACTAAAATTAATATCATGTGGACTAAAATTAATATCATGTGGGCCATGCCTAACTAGTGTGTGGGTCCACTAAAGTCAACACTACCCCCGGATCCCCGTTTCAAGTCGGATTGAGCTGAAATTCGAACCCGACTCAAATAATCCCAAAACAATATCATAAATAATAAAATAAATTTCAAAAATATTTCAAAAATACAAAATAACAAAAATACCCCTGTTCCTGAAAACTGGGGGTGACAAATTCCTCGAAATTAAAACTAAACAATAGTAAAATGTCAAAATCACAAGTCATAATTTTAAATAGTTTAAAAATGATTAAAAATCACCAAAAATCATAATATAAAATAATAATCAATAAATAATAATTATAATTATAAAATTTCAAAATTATCCTCATCTGGAAAACTGGTTGTTACACTAAACTTTTAATTAAATAATTAAAAAAGGATTGATGAATATAAAGTGGCATTGCATTAATTTCTGTTGAAAAATACCTCAACAGAACCCTAGGCGAACTCTGACCGAATTCAGCCCGAGTTCAGCCTGAGTTCTGTTGGTGTTAGGTATTTTAAGTCAGAACCAAAGTGGCCCCTTCCTATTCATCATCTCCATCTCCTCAAAACATAGTAGCAACTACGCCCGAGAGCTTCAAACCCTATAATTGAATCCTTTGATTTCTCTCAAATCGTTTGAAGTTTTCAATCAAAATTTTGGATTCGTGCGTAGAATGTCGTTCTCCTCCACATATTCAAATCTCAGAAGGTATAACCTCCTCCTTCTCTCTAATTTAATTTTGTAAATTTTTATGCTTTTTATAGAAATCATGCCTAAGAACTTCAACCCCTTCAAGAGGAAGAAGACGGCGGCTAGTAAAGAGGCCTCGTCTTCGGATCCCATCCAAGGGTCACTCTTTTCGCCTGTCCAATCGGACGACGGGGTATTCAATGGGTTGTTCTTCTAAACCCACGATCAATCACTTTTATGGTATGCGGATTTCTCGGTTCGCAACATATTCCCCGGCACACCGATTAAGTGGACTATTTTTTCGTCCCATCGGACTTACTTTGAAGCATTAGGATTGCATAACCTTGTTACTCATTCATATCCTATCACAACTAATGTTATTCATTTATTTTATTACTTTTTCACTCTTGATACTTTCTGTTAAAAGTCGTCTTGCTGGCATTGATATTTAGTTCAATGATGTCGACTTAGCAAAAATTCTTAATATTCCAAATGAAGGTGCTCCGCTAGACGATATCATGGAATTTGAATTTCCAGGAGACACGACCTTAAACAGTATCAAGAATGAACTTTGCTCTCCTGATCGAGTTCATTTTGGTATGATCAAAGCTGCTAATTTGAACTTATTTTACTGTGAATTGCATCACATCGTCTACTCCACTATCTTACCCAAATCAACTTCCAAAGATGATGTGACTACCCTTGAAATGTCTTCTTTATACCATATTCGTAAGGGGATTCCATTTTCTGTCTCTAAAACGATTATTTAGATGATGGGTCGTTGTCGCAAAAGGCACAAAAACCTTGCTTACGTGATGATTCTCCTAATCATCTTTCAGCACTTTGACATTGATCTATCTACTTGTGCTCGTGACTATGAGCCCAAGTTGTTGGCCCATTGGTCATGGTTGAACCTAATTTTAATAATTGATTTAACCCTGTCTTGATATAAGGGCTACTCGGACTACTTGGACAACTGCTACCTATCTGCTACCTATATGTTCAAGACTGAAGCCGTGTTTGCCGTATGAGTCTGTATTACCATATGCAATGTAATTTTCATATTTATTGAGTCTAAAAGTACTTTGTACACCGAGTCGTACTGGCAAATAGGCTACCCAAAAAAATTTCAAAAATATCCTATATTTTAAAAATAGCCCAGTTTTACAAAAGCTCCTAACTGCAAACCAAAACCTGTTTTGTAAAATGACCAAAAATTTAAATTAGGCCCTAGGAGAATTCGGCCAGAATTCGGCCAGAGTTCAGCCCGAATTCGGCTAGTGCCCGTTGGAATTTGAACTTGGTCCTCCTGCAGTTACGGATGCAACGACTATTTGCCGAGATTCTCTCAAAGAGTTCTGTCCAAATTCTGTCCGAATTCTGTCAGAATTCTGACTTTGGGAAACCTATAAATAGAGAATAATTTTAATTATTTCAACTCACTCATTCACTTTATTATCTCTTCTCTCTAAGCTTAAACGTCTTCCAAATTGTTCTAAAATCTTTTATTTTTAAATCCTAAGCTAGTTACAATCCTGTAGTCAATTTGCCAATGCGGTACGGTCTAGAAGTTTTTCAGAGAGATTGTAATCAGAGGCTTGATTGAAGAAAGACACTTCATAATTGAAGTTGGTCGAGTACTTCGTATCAAAGCTCGCGTTGTTGAAGTTGCAAGGACTTCGCATAAAAACTTGCGGTATTTTCTAATAGTTGGTTCAACTGGAAGCTAGAGTTCTTTCGATTGGAATAGTCCTCACAAGAGGAAAACTAGTATACATCGTCGTCTTTGCGTTTTCCTTCTGATCTATGCTTTTACATTTACATACTTGTGATATATATTCTTTGTGATCTTTTTTCTAATATTTTTAATAGCTAAATTCTGTTGTCTACTCTATTCACCCCCCTCTAGAGTATTACGTTTTAAAATTCATACCTATAATTGGTATCAAAGCTGGTTATACAGGTAAAGCAAGGTAACACTGCTATTATATTCTTTATTATTTCAACTGTTACTTGGATCACAGTATTAAACATGGCAACTGTGAAATTCACAAGTGAAGGTCAAGCCACAAACAGACCCCCACTGTTTGATGGTACAAATTACACACACTGGAAAACACAGATGAGTTTCTTTTTGAAATCTCTAGATTTTGGCTTATGGTATATTGTTGTTGATGGCTATAAAAATCCTGCACATTCTTGTTGAAGGGAAGTTAGTTGAGAAGCCCCATGACAAGTATACTGATGCTGAAAAGAAACAGGCCAGTCTTGACGCACGTGTTATTAATGCTTTATTTTGTGCTTTAGATAGGACTGAATTTAATATGGTGTCTACTTGAAAAATATCAAATAAAGTGTGAAAACTTCTTGAAGTAACCCATGAAGGCACGATGCAAGTCAAGGAGTCAAATATCAGCAGATTTACTCAGGAATATGAGGCGTTCAAGATAAAGCCAAACGAATTTGTCACTCAGATATTTACAAGATTCTTGGATATTGTAAACCCTCTATCATTATTAGACAAGGAGTACAGTAACCATGCGAAAATTTGCAAACTTCTATGAGTTCTCACGAAAAAATGGATTCCGAAGGCTATGGCAATTATTGAAGGGAACGACCTCACAACTATGTCACTCAAAACACTCATGGTAAGCTACTCACTCACAAGCTGGAACTTCAAAACTTTGAAGATGTTGCACCGAAGAAGAAGTCGATCGCTTTCAAGGCTCATCACAGAAGAACTGTCGAAGATAATTTCGACGACATTGACTCTTACTCTGAAGATCAAGCTCTCCTAGTAAGAAAATTTAAGAAGTTCATGAGATTCAATATAAGAACAAAGAATCATAACAACAACAACGAAGAAGATCCTATCTGCTACGGTTGTAAGAAGAAAGGACATATGAAGAAGGACTGTCTAACAGCATCATCATCAACCAAGAAAAGCAACAAGTATGACAAAGGCTACTTGAAGAAATCAACATCTAGAAAGTATGCTAATACAAGCATATGGCATGAAAGTGAAGCCAGCGACTCATAAGATGAACAATCAGATGACGCTGCAAACATATGCTTAATGGCATTCGATCAGGTAACTAGTAACCTCATGTTTGATACATATGATAATTTTACCTTTGAGCAATTAGGTGAAGCCTTAATGACCTCTTAGGTGATTACAGAAAACTGCGTAGTAAATACCAAAACTCTAAGAAGGTACTCAAGGAGTACAAAGGTGAAATAGGAAGACTTACCGATCTACTAGCTAAGGTTAGAAGTAGTGATAATTCTAGTGAGGTAGGTAAGCTTTCTTTTGTTAAGCTATTATTACACGAGACCACGAGACTATCCGAAGAGAAAGACAAGACCACTACCCAATTAGAGGACGACCTACTTAAAAAGAAGAAGAGTCTTCAGTAAGCACTTATCAGGAATGATGCACTTACTACTAAATATAATTTATTATATGACACTTACAAAAAGTTAGAAATTAGATTAGTAAAACAGCCTGAAGTTGCTGCTTCCTATCCTAACCCGTGTCACTTACCGAATCATTGGAACACTATCAAACCCAACACTGTCAGACCAAACTAAACCAAACCAAACCATTGTCCAAGAAGACTAATAGGCATGCATTATTTTATACTAGAAAACCAAGACCTACCAATCATGCACAACACACTGCATCTAACACTCAATATGCTAAATGTCATTATTGTGGCACCATTGGTCATATCTCTCCTGTATATAGAGTTTAAAAACTTGTTAAGTTAAAGATATATGCATGGATACCAAAAACTAACATTCCAAGACCCTACAAGAAATGGGTACCGAAGTTTTTATCTACAAATTCTTTTGTAAGTGGAACACCCTTCACATGCTAGAAGCAAATGGATCCTTGACAGCGGTTGCTCATGGCATATGACCGGTGATGCTTCATTATTCGTAACAGTGTCGAAGAAGAAAGAAGGATACGTTTCCTTCGGTAATAATCTTAAATGGTACATAATAGGTATCGGCAATATTGGTAAGGCCCCCTACCCTGTGATTAAAGATGTCTGTCTAATTATCGAGTTAAAACATAACCTACTCAGGATAAGCCATTTAGCTGACCATGGTTATCGTATTAACTTTGTCAAAGACAAGTGTACTATAATTGATAGCTCAACTGGTAGTACTATCTTTGAAGGTATCAGGGAAGACAATATATATGTTTTCTATTTGTTAGAAGATACTAACAAAGTAGGTAGATGCTTAATGGCCAAAAGTGATGAGAGTCAACTATAGCATATGAGACTCAGTCATGCAAATATGGACACAATTTCTAGATTATCCACAAAGAAGTTGGTACGAGGCTTATCGAACATTTCTTTCAAGAAAGATACGGTATGTAGTGAATATGAAAAGAACAAAGCTACCCGATCTGCATTTAAGTCCAAAAATGCTGTAAGTACCACTAGACCTCTACAATTACTGCATATGGATTTATTTGGACCTAGTAGAATTGCTAGCTTAGGTGGTAAATTATATTCTTTTATAATAGTAGATGATTTCTCTATATACAGGTAGGTATATTTTTTTGCATGCAAGAACGATGCATTGTCAGAATTCGCCTCCTTTTGCAAGAAAGTTCAAAACGAAAAAGGTTTCATGATCACTCGTATTCGAAGCGATCATGGCGACGAATTTGAGAATGCAGAGTTCAAGCAATTTTGTGACACATACGGTTATCTGCATAAGTTCTCTTATCCTATAACTCTACAACAAAATAGAGTTGTGGAACGTAAGAACAAGACTCTATCCAAAATGGCTAGAGTAATGTTAAACCAGTTAGTCTACCAAAATACTTTTGGGTTGAAGCTGTCAATACAGCTTGCTATGTTCTCAATAGGGTTCTAATTCGACCAATATCGGAGAAGACTCCCTATGAGCTATGGTTTGATAGAACACCCACTGTTTCATATTTCAAAATATTTAGTTGTAAATATTTTATTCTCAATACTTAACCGGGAAAGTTTGACAAAAAGGCCGATGAAGGTATCTTTTTAGGTTATATGACAAAGAGCAAAGGATACTGAATCTTCAACAAGAGAACCATGATCATCAAAGAATCGATAAATGTTACATTTGATGAACTAAATCAACATTCAGTCGATGATGATGATGAAGACATGAGTACACTAAGTACATCATCTGTAGAACCTTCATGCACAACACCAGTTGATCCTCCATGCAGTTCACGTACAGAACTAGAAGCCGAAACTAGCTACCTTGAGAGTTTGCCAAAAAGAATAAAGTTTTTGACAGACCATCCCAAGGACTTGGTAATAGTTGAGATTACAAGGGGTGTAAGTACTCATTCCTTTAGCAAAGGTATAGTTTCCTGTGTTGCATTTATTTTACAGCTTGAACCCAAAACTATTGAAGGAGCATGTAGCGATACTTCTTGGTTGGATGCCATGTAAGAAAAATTAAACCAATTTGAATGGAATCAAGTTTAGAAACTTTTTCTCCAGCCCATTGATGATCTGGTCATTGGCACCCGCTAGGTATTCCGAAATAAACTGAATGAGAATGGTTTAGATACTCGTAATAAGGCTCGACTCGTAGCTCAAGGATACAACCAAGAGGAAGGTATCGACTACGATGAAACCTATGCCCCTGTTGCGAGATTAGAATCTATTCGCATGTTATGTGCATTTGCATGTTTTATAATTTTAAATTATTTCAAATAGATGCCAAAAGCGCATTTTTGAACGGTTTTGTAAAATAAGAAGTTTGTGTAGCTCAACCATCGGGTTTTACTGATTTCAAAAATCCTGATTATGTTTTCAAGTTGAAGAAAGCCTTATATAGTTTGAAAAAAGTTTCTCGTGCTTGGTATGATCGTCTAAGCTCTTTTCCACTTGACAACGGTTTTACAAAAGGCAAGCTTGATACTACATTGTTTATAAAATCTTTTAATGGAAATTTTCTTTTAATTCAAATTTATGTAGATGATATTATCTTTGGATCTACTGATGAATCTATCTGTCAAGAATTTTTAAAGTGTATGTAGAATGAGTTTGAGATGAGCATGATGAAAGAACTGAAATTCTTCATCGGACTGCAAATCAAACAAACCAACAATGGGACAATCATTAATCAAGCTAAAACAAAAAAGATTTATTGAAGAAGTTCGATCTGGAAATAGTCAAACCACTTGGCACTCCGATGGCTACTTCAATCAAGCTTGATGTTGATGAACAAGGCAAACAGGTCGACATACGTAAGTATCGAAGTATGATTGGTAGTTTACTTTATTTAACTGCTAGTCATCCAGATATAATGTTTAGTGTTTGCTTGTTTGCATGTTTTCAAGCTAACCCTAAGGAATCACATTTGTGCGCGGTTAAGCGTATCTTTCTATTACTTAAAGACACTTCTTCTGTCGGCTTATGGTATCCTAAAACCACGTCCTTTGACCTAACCGGTTACTCAGATGCTGATTTTATTGGATGCAAAGTGGATAGAAAAAGTACCAGCGGTATACTTCATTTCCTAGGTAAGGCTGTAGTCTCTTGGTTTAGCAAGAAACAAAATTCTGTCGTATTATCAACGACTGAGGCTGAGTATATTACCGCATGACGTTATTATGCACAAATTTTAAGGATGAAACAAACCCTAAATGACTTTGGTTTACTTTAAACACATATACCCATTTTCTGTGACAACACTAGCACTATTAATTTGACTAAGAATCCTGTATTTCACTCTCGTACTAAGCATATTGAGATTCGATATCATTTTCTAAGAGATCATTAACAAAATATAGATATAAACCTTGTATATGTAGACAAAGAGAATCAACTGGCTGATATATTTACAAAATATTTAGCGGAAGATCGTTTCAATTATTTACGTCAAGAATTAGGAATTTTAAATATCAATAATATTAATTAATTTTGTTTTATCGATTATTTTTCAATACTCAAAAACTATTTTCGAGACAAGCCTACAAAGGGTCTGCCTTTCACCGTAGCTACGGCTAAAGCGAAACGGCATTTAAGTATTCCCCGGTGAACTCCTGTTAGCTGGCACAGTACCCCTATAACTAATCTAAAATAGTCGTTGTGTAATGAAATTTAATTTATAAAATAATATTAATTATATTAATTAAAATTTAAAATAACTAAACTTGGAATTAAATAATTGAAAAGAGTTGATGAAAAGAAAGTGGTCGGCTTTTTTTTTTTGATAAACACCTCGACAGAACCCTAGAGATTATCCAAATTCTGTTGGTGGTATGACTTTTAAGTCAGAACCGAGGGCCCCTTTCCTTTCATCTTCTCAAAACTCCTCTTCTTCACAGCAGCAGCTGCCCGATCCCCTTTCAAAACCCTAGAAATTCTCTAAGTCCCTACTTCCAATCCCCTTAGAGAAATCCATCCAAACTTTGGATTCGTGCGATGATTTACGTCCTCTACATCATACTCAATTCTTGGAAGGTATAACCTCCTCCTTCCCTCTCTTTCAAGTTCATAGTTTTTCATCTATTTTAGACACAATGCCTATGAATTTCAATCCATCCAAGAGGAAGAAGACCTCGTCTTCGAATCCTCACGTGGATTCACTATTTTCCCCGGTCTAATCGGTCGACAACGCATATAATGAGTTTTTCTTTGAAAATCATGATCAATCCTTATTATGGTATGGGAATTTCTTGGTTCGCAAAATATGCACCGGCGCCCTGATTAAATGGATTGTATTTCTTGAACACCGTCCATTCTTTGAGGCATTAGGGTTACACCAACTTGTCACCCACTAATATCCGATCGCCACTAATTCTATTAGACTGTTTTATTACAATTTCATATTGAACACTTTTACTATCAAAACTCGTGTCGGTGGAATCAATATCGAGTTCAATATTGTCCTCTTAGTAGAAATCCTTAATATCCCTAATAAAGGTGCCCCGCTTGATAATATCACTGAATTTGATTTTCTCGTAGGCACGACTCTCAGCAGTTTCAAGAACGAACTCTGTTCTCCTACCCGTGTTCATTTTGGTAAGTTCAAGGCTGCTAACTTGAACATATTCAACTATGAATTGCACCGCATCGTCTACTCTACTATCTTATCCAAATCCACTTCGAAAGATGATGTTACCACCCTTGAACTATCTATCTTTTATCACATTCGTAAGGGTATTCCCTTTTTTGTCCCCAAGGCTATTATTCAGATGATGGGACATTGTCATGAAAGGAATCGCAACCATGCTTACGTGATGATTATTTTGATCATCTTTCAGTATTTTAGATTGACTTATCCACTTGTGCTCTTAACTCTGAGCCCAAGTATCTTCAGCTGTCTCATCATAGCACAGCCGTTCCTCCTACTCCTTCCACTGCTCCATCTCCTCAGGATTACCCTATGTCCTATGAGGGTGTCCATCAACATCTCTCAGATTTATGAGCGTTTATTACTGACACATCTAGGGAACGCGAGTTTCATGATGCTAATCGGTTTCAGGCTCTCGCCAATACATTTACCAACCTCCAATTTGCTCAGACTGGACATTCTGCTAGTTATATTCCCCGAGATCCAGCTATTTCAGGATACCGCTATGAGGATGAGGCAGTACGTCATCTTTTTCAGCCCGATAATGCTTATGATTGGTACCGTGGTTCTGGTGCTACTCCACACCCTTCTGGAGCCGACACTTCTGGATCTGGTCCATCTGGACCTGGTGGCACTGCTGGCACTGATGATGATGATGACACTGAGGATTTGTGATCTAGACGTGATGTATTTTGTCTAGATATTATCGAGTTAGACTCTTATTTTGTCTATGTTTACTTGGAAATGCTCTGACATTCCAAGATAGTATTTATCTGTATTTTTTATTAGCACTGAGACTTGATTGCTGGGATGATGTATTCTGAACATCTTTTATGCTTTTCTTCGCATGCTTTTTATTTGAGCTTAATACTATTCTCTATCCTCATTTCATGTTGTTTATGTATAGCATTCTCTCTTTTAGCTTATGCATCAACATATAAACTGTCTGTGAAATACATGTTTATCCTTCTTTTTTTATATTTCTTCAATGTTTGTTTCTTATGCATGAATTGCGGGGGAGCTTCTCTCTTTGCAATTATTTTGCTAAGTGACAACGGGAGAGAAAATGAATCTAACATCTTTTGTAGGATACAGGAATTTTTTTAGGACACAGTATAATATTTTGATTCATTTTCAAATCAAACGATTGAGATATTATATCGGTCAAGGTTTGTCAATTATCAAAGTGGAAGAGATTGTTGGCCCATTGGTCATGGTTGAACCTGATTTTAATAATTGATCTAACCCTGTCTCGATATAAGGGCTACTTGGACTACTTGGACAACTGCTAACTGTAGGTCCTAAAAAATCAAGTTGCACCTATCAACAAAGTCAGAAAATCAAGAAATACAACTTTCAAATGAACTGCGCAGACATCAGATTGTGCATCATTCCGATTGCACACACCGGACTGCGCACACTTTCAACTGCGCAGGCTGACGTGGCAATGTCATCATTATCTGACAAAATCAAAATCTTTCTGATAACTGACAGCACAACGAACGAGGAGACTGTTCGTTTATTGTGCCGCACAGCGCTCGAGGACAGCTGTACATGCAGCACAATCCAGTGCCTGCGCAATCCAGTGTCTGTACAATCCATCTCTGCACAATCCGAAGTCAGCACAATTCATGTGGCGCACTTCATCCTGATAATTGACAAAAGTACACGTGGCATGCATGCCATCATTTCCTCACTACGTGGCAACCATCTTCACACGATCATGCGCATTTCAATCAAATGGTGCCATGTGTCCAAGACAGTCAGCCCACAACCAGACAACTGTCTGTGCAGTCTGATGCTGCACAATCCAGTTCCTGCGCAATCCAACTTGTGCCATCCAGAATAACTAAAAATTAGTTATTTCCAGAACTCTATAAATAGAGTTTCAAGTCTTCATTCAAAGAGATCAGATCAGATAGAGAGATCAGACATAAAGTTCAGAAATACCAGAGAGTTCAGGAGTTCTTGCCCAAGTGCTGCTGCATTCTTCCGAGGCTTTTTGCCTTCAACTTCCGAGGCTTTTGCCTTCAACTTCAACTTCAGAGGCTACCGTCTTCAAAGTTCACATCGTCCAAGGGATAAAGCAATCGTCTTCTAGATTGGATTCCTACAGTTGTACTTTCCCAGAATTCTTATAATCTTTACAAAGTTTGTCTCAATAAAGTTTCATACTTTAGTTTTTGCAAACAAAATGGCGACTCTGCTGGGGACGACTTTTTCCTCCGACGAGGAAGTGACAATTCAATGTGACGTAGCGTCTATCGGGAAGACGCAGAAGACTCTGGTTGTGAAGGTCAACCAGACGGCCTATGAAGCCATGATCAATTCCAAAACTACTCCTCGCACTGCAACCACTTCTGCCACGAACAAAGTGCGCCCAGTATGGGTCTCCAAGACTGTTGCGTAGTCCATCAACTCTGTCAGCAAGATTGCTGTACAGTCTGCCAAGAAGCCTGCTGCGTAATCTGCTGTACAGTCTACAGTTGCTGCCACTAAGACTGTTGCATAATCTGTCTCTGTAATAAATGCGCAATCTGCTGTTGCCAGTGTACAAGAGACTTAATATGCTGCCCTATCAAGGTGCAAGACTCCTTTGCCTCTGGCGCAGTTGGCTGCCCATCTTCCTGCACAAACCAAAAATCCAGCAACTAGGGGCTGTTTGGATAGATGTAACTCTTTCAAAGTGTGAAAGTGGCACTTGCAGCAAGTTGAGTTTCCGTAGACTTGCGGCAAGTGACACTTTCCAAAATGTGTTTGGATAGAATATTTTTTGTCTGCTGCAAGTGGGAAAAAAATTGGTTTGATGTTTGGATAGTTATGTAAGTAGAAAGTGGAAGTTTTTTTGGAGATGTGGTAAACCTAGGTATGGTTACCCCCCAATAATTAAATTATTTATCATAATTAAACAAAAGAAAATACAATATATATTTTTTATCACAAACACAGAACCCATTTTGCTATTTTTACTAAATTAATTAATTCTAAAATAAACCAATATATATCCTCTCTCTCTCTCTCTCTCTCTCTCTCTCTCTCTCTCTCTCTTCTTTTAACACACAACCCATTTTTCTCCTGCCACCGCCTCCTCCAGGCCCCTCCTCTCTCTACCCGCCTCCTCCTCCTCCTCCACCACCTCCACTGCCTCCTCCTCCTCCTCCTCCTCCACCGCCTCCTCCACCGCCTCCTCCACCACCTCCACTGCCTCCTCCTCCTCCTCCTCCACCGCCTCCTCCTCCTCCACCACCTCCACTGCCTCCTCCTCCTCCTTCTCCTCCTGCTCCTCCA
Source organism: Iris pallida (assembly GCA_029216955.1). Lineage (NCBI taxonomy): Eukaryota > Viridiplantae > Streptophyta > Magnoliopsida > Asparagales > Iridaceae > Iris > Iris pallida. Next base: position 2,931,349 of record JANAVB010006391.1, on the reverse strand, counting down.
CCGCCTCCTCCTCCTCCACCACCTCCACTGCCTCCTCCTCCTCCACCGCCTCCTCCCCCTCCTCGTCCTCCACCGTCTCCTCCTCCTCCTCCTCCACCGCCTCCTCCTCCTCCTCCTCCTCCTCCACCGTCTCCTCCTCCTACTCCTCCTCCACCGCCTCCTCCTCCTCCTCCTCCTCCACCACCTCCACTGCCTCCTCCTCCTCCTCCTTCACCGCCTTCTCCTCCTCCACCACCTCCACTGCCTCCTCCTTCTCCTCCTCCTCCACCTCCTCCACCGCCTCCTCCTCCTCCACCACCTCCACTGCCTCCTCCTTCTCCTCCACTGCCTCCTCCTCCTCCTCCTCCTCCCACTCCACTGCCTCCACCGCCTTCTTCCCTTCCTCCCTATCCTCCCGCTGCCTCTCCGGTGGTCCTCTCCCGTTCAGATCTTAGTCCGTCGAGCGTCAGCGAGAATTCACCACTTGCAGCCCACTCTTCTTTCTTTTTGGTTGCAAGTGTGAGGGAAGAAATATGGGAGGACAAGAACTGCAGTGAAAGTGAGATTCTCCACTTTCACTGCAGTTTCAACCGCGAACCAAACGGTGAAACTTGGTAGAGTTGCCGCAGCTGCAGCGGAAAGTGGCCACTTACATCCCACTTGCTGTGATCCAAACAGCCCCCTAGAGTGCACCCCAAACACTCTGTGGCCAGACTCCTGATGCGCAAACCACAGTGTCTGTGGCCAGAACCAAAAAGTTATCTGCCAAAGACTCTCCTGTGCAACCTGCCTGTGCGCCATACACCTATGCACAAACCATTCCTGCGCAATCCAAGAAAGATAGCCCTTTGGCTAATCTTTCTTCATCTCACAACAAAGGGAAGAGTGCTGCTCCTCTCCAACACCCTGTTGCTCCTGCGCAATCCACTGGGGGTAGTCTTTTGGCTATTCCTCCTCTCCAGAACAAAGAAAAAGGCCTTTTGGTCTTTTCTCAAACTTCCTCGTCCCATGACTTGGAAGACAACAGAGGAAAACGCTCTTTAGCTAACCCTTCTTTCCGAAACAAAGGAAAAGGCCCTTTGGTCTTTTCTCAGCCTTCTTCGGTTTTTACCGTTGAAGATCAATCTGAATGTGCTCCGGCATCAGTCAGTACAAAAATTCTTTCAAACAAGGATTCTTCTTTCCATGTTAAAAGAACTTATATTGATCAGAGAGGTATTCTGCCTACTCCGGTAGTAGAATTCCAAGATCTTCCAACCATCAAAATCTCCCGTTCAAGACAGGGAAAATTGCTGGTGTCTCAAACAGAAACTCCTGGGGGTAAGTTTGCTGACTTAAGAACTTATCTCACCAGGCCAACTTGGGTAAAACGCAAACAGCCAATGCCGAAGACCAAACATCATCAGAAGCAAACTTCCAGGATCAAGAATCCGAACACTTATGCTAATGAAGTGAGTATTTCCCTATAAACTCAAGGGACAAAACATTTGAAGAACCAGAACCGTGTACTGAATGTTATCAAAGAACATATCCCTCGAACTTTTCCTCGTCCCGTTGCTATCCCTGATCTCCGAGAATACCTCAAACAAAAACGGGACGACATCCCAACATCCCCAGTACAACCACTTGGACATCACTGTAACCACAAAGTTGTCATCAAGTGTTGTTGTCAAACAACAAGACGATCTGTCTTCGATCGTCTGAACTTTCCTAACTCTGAACCTATGTCTGAAGATGAAGATGAGGTTTTGTACGCCTCCGTCAACATGACTTCCAGAGACACTGGGGGTAGGAAGTGCTCCAAGCACGGGAAGCCTCGCAAGCCAAGCCAACGGTATTTGGATCTACTCCAAGAATCTTCTGAAGGAGTATTCCAACATACTAGGTCCCGAAGTCGAGACACAATCGGTCAAAGGAATCTTCAAGATCTTTCCGAACGTCTTCTTCCTTCTCACTCAGGAGATGATTCTTTCTCCGATTATGATGCATACAGCGAAAGCTCAGAACAAACAGTGTCCTCCACTGTACCCAGAGAAGTGACAGCTTACGTTGTCAATGAAGATCCCGACGCTTCTAGTTCAGCCAGCCAAGAACAAAGAATAGCTGCACTAGAAGATAAGTTGAAGACCATGGCTGAGATGGTCGCAAGTATGCATTCCATTATTGTGGCCCAGCACACGGTGCCACCGATCGTACTGCCTGCAAATCCTGAAATCATAGCATCGTCGGTGCCTGTCAATGCTGGATTGGGGGTAGCACCTACTCAAATACCTCATGTACAAGTCCAACCTACACCCAGTCAGTCAGGTGCTGGGGGTAGTGCTTATCATGCTATTCTTCCTCCTAACACCGTGGTTCAGCCTGCTCCTTCTACATTAGTGGAAGATGCCAATGAAGCTGTCAAACTATTGCGAACTCAGTTTGAAGCTTTCAAGGAGAAGGACAACTTGCAAAGATTGGGGATCAAGCAACCTTACCCAGTTGAATGGAAGGAAGTCACGTTTCCTTCGAAATACAAGATCCCGACTATTTCGCTGTTTGATGGCAGCACATCTCCCAGTCAGTTCATCAACCACTTTGAGGTTATGACTGTCCAACTTCAACCAAATGACGCTCTTCTTACCAGAGTATTTGTCGGCTGTTTAGCTGGCGCAGCATACGATTGGTATAGAAGCTTGCCTGATGGTTGTATCACCTCCTTCTCTGGCTTAAAGCAAATTTTCTTGGAACGATTTTACGAGGGGATCAATGACATGACTATGTCAGCCCACAATAAAATCAAACAAAAGCATAATGAAACTGCTGAGAGTTTCATTGAAAGATTCCGTCAGCCGCTATCACCATAGACACTTGCAAGGTAAATCTATTGCCCATCATCAGCATGTGGACGGGGTCTACTCAGTTCCAAGATTGGCCATCTTTTATTGTCAACGCTAAAGCCGCTGAAGTTAGCACCGACAAATTTAAGCAGCTAGGTGTACAAATGTCTAACCCCGACCGGGATGAACATCAAACATCAGGTGGTGGCAATCGCCAGAACAACCGCAAAGCAAAAGAAACGTTGAACATTAATTTGAACAAGAACAAAGAATCTCTGGCGGTTAACGTAGCTCCTCCTGCGTCCACTTCTACTCCTTCTGCACCTCCACCGAGAGAACCTCATCCTAAAGTAGAGTATTCCTTTGACGAGAATGACACTGCTAGCATCTTTGATTGCTTGATCAAAAGCAATAAAATCCAACTTCCAGATCCCAATAAGCCCGATGAAGTCGGTAAGACTGATCATCCTAAGTACTGTGTCTATCACAGGTTCATCGGACATCCTACTCGAGCATGTTATGTGCTCAAAGGCAAAATCCAGGAGCTGGTCAATGCTGGCGTGGTCACTTTACAGCAAGACGAGAAGACCGTTACCGCAAATATGGTCTTAGTTTAATTCGGTGACTTCCCGCCCCAGATGGTGCAGCACGACATCATTCCTATCCCCAAGCTACTCTCGAGATTGAGTATCTCCCTCCTCCATGAAGTAAAGGTCTCGTCACCTTGTCTCTTGACAATGGCGAGATTATGTGGATTCATCCGGATCTTGCTTCAGAGTTTGAAGTTCCCTCTTCCTCCAAGAAGAAGGACCGTTCCAAAGGCAAGATAAAGATTTGCAATATGGTGTCTTTTGATCTCATAGTTGATGAAAAAATCCTACTGGGTACCAGATCAAGGAAAGCTTATCGAAAGGATTACCCCGAAACTTAAGAGAATCCTGCTTCTTCTTCTTCTGAGCCTGCTCCAGTGCAGCCTGCTTCTACTGAGGATATTCCTACTGCTTCCTCACCGGTTGTGATACCCATTCCTTCCAAACCGACGGTCGCTGACAAAGGCAAACAGCAAGTCCGCTTTGATAAACCGTTGAAGAAGTCATCTCCTTCCGGACTTAAAAAGCCTTACAACTTTGACATCTTAGCCCTGTTGGCTAATACACCGGCCCGGTTGTCCATCTTCGAGCTCTTGCGCCTCTCCAAAGAGACTCGGGAAACTCTGAGTGAGGCTCTTATGCAAGCAGAAACCTGTCTAGCCCTGCTTAAGAAGCTAGAAGCAGAACCAGTCTCTTGTCTTCATTGTCATAGTGTGTTGGAGTTAATTCCAAACATAACTTTCACTCAAGATGACATGTTGATGGAAGAAAACAGGCACGATCGTCCTCTCTACTATACAGGATATGTCGACTCGATGAAAGTCGATCGTATTCTGATAGATCCAGGGTCTGCCCTCAGCATTATGCCAAAGACAATGTTGGATGCACTGAAGATCCCAGTGCATAGTCTCTCCAGTACGATCACCACTATTCTTGGGTTCAACCAGGGAAGGAGTGAGCCTCTGGGCAAGATTCACCTAAAACTCCAAATAGGCAATCTTCGTACGAAGGTTACCTTCTACATCATTTACAACCACGGTTGTTCTTACAATGCTTTACTGGAAAGACCATTTCTGTACGAGCATAACATTGTCCCTTCGACTCTCCATCAATGTTTTAAATATGTTGATGACAATGGAGAGGTACAAAAGGAGGTTGCTGATCTCTATCCTTTCAAAGGCATTGAGGCATACTGCAATGATGCACGTATGTACAAGAACGAATTCATGAAGGTTGTCCTATCTCTGGACACTGAAGAAGAGCAAGAAACAGTGCCTAATGACACCCTCATCATTTCTGTCAAAGGGCGTATTTCCCGTCCTCAATCTTCCAAGCCACTGGCTATTCACTTGTCAGTCCAGAAATAATCTATTGATGATGATCAGGACAAAAGGGAGCTCACCTCCTTCGAGCCACTTGTTATTGACCTCCGTCGTAATAAGGATAAAAAGCAGCTCACTTCTTCTGAGCCACTTGTTATAGATCTATCTCATAACAAGGAGAAAAGGGAGCTCACCTCCTCTGAGCCGCTTGTTATCGACTCCGTCGTAACAAAGCCAACCCTCCTCCACGTTCCTCTTCTCCCCCTCTTGTAATCAATCTGACCAAGCCTGCTAAGGCTAAAGGTCCTGCTGTAAATACCAATGTACAAATCAATGAAAAAGCACCTACTTTCCTATATACTGATATCATTTATCATGCTAAATGCTATTTGGATATGTTAGATAGCTATCAGTCATTTACAATAGGAGTTGTGCAATCTCTTCAAACAGAAGTTTCATGTGAACGCTCAAAGGATTCATATCGTATTGTTCCCGCTCGTAAGAAAGGCAAAAATCCAATACTCTTTAGTAAAAGACCGGAACAACAATTCAGTTATATGGATGATAGCAACGTCAACGACACGGGGCATCTTCAATTCCGTCGTTACAGTCAGCAATCAAAAGACATCATCCGAAAGATGGGTTACGACTTCAAGAGTGGCCTCAACTACGGTAAGGGTAGAAAAACTCCTCTCCGTATGGCTGTTCCGAAAGAAAAGTCAGAGATGTATTACAGCAGGACCAAAAGAGGGCTTGGATATGCTTCTCCTCCAATGTTATCCCCAGCAGGCTCTGAATCAGATAGTGAAGAGCATTCTAACTCTTCTGATTCCAGATCACGGGATTTGGACACCAGCATCGGTCAAGTTCATCGACTGACTGTATCTTCTAACATGGTCTCCGTTGAACTTCCAGAAGGTTATGACGAGGATGTTGAAGAAAGTTCTGAAACAGATCCTTGGGCTCAGCGAATGGATACCCAGTGGAAACTCCGATTCGAACAAAGAGAACCTCCTACTGAAGATCAATTAGTTCAAATTGATGTAGGGGAGAGCGGATCACCTCGTCCAATATTCATCAGTAAGAACCTTCCAGAGGCAGACAAACAAGAATTAATTCTTCTGATTAAAGAATACATTGATATCTTTGCCTGGAGTTATGAAGACATGCCAGGACTGGATCCTAAAGTCGCTACTCACAAACTGAACATCTTGCCGAATGCAAAACCGGTCAAACAACAACAACGGCATTTTAAGCCAGAAATGATGGACGCAATCGATGATGAAGTCAAGAAGCTCATCGCTTGTGGCTTTATTCGAGAAGAATAGCATCCTGATTGGGTAGCTAATATTGTCCCGGTTCTAAAGAAGACCGGCCAAGTTCGAGTTTGCATCGACTTCCGGGATCTTAATGAAGCATGTCCAAAAGATGAATTTCCTCTTCCTATCACGGACGTCATGATCGACAACACCTGTGGGTTCGAAAGAATATCTTTCACGGACGGATTCTCCGGATACCATCAGATTCGGATGCATCCTGAAGATGAAAAGCATACTTCTTTTTGCACTCCTCGTGGATTCTACTGCTATACTGTAATGCCATTTGGTCTCAAGAACGCTGGTGCAACATACCAACAAGCAATGAGTACCATCTTTCGAGATCATCTACGCAAGACTGTCGAATGCTATGTTGACGATATTGCTGTCAAAAGTTGTCTGAAGGAAGATCACATCCAAGACTTGAGAACTATCTTCAATCTCATGTGCCAACATCAACTCAAAATGAATTCCACCAAGTCATTCTTGGGTGTCTCTAGTGGCAAATTTCTCGACTTCGTCATTACCTCTAAGGGTATACACGTGGATCCCGAGAAGATCAAAGCCATTCAAGAGATGCGTCCTCCACGCAACCTAAAAGAGCTACGAGGATTCCAAGGTCGACTTGCGTACATCAGGAGATTCATTTCGAATCTGTCTTGACGCTGCAGACCATTTACTCAACTCATGAAGAAGGGTATTTCTTTTGTTTGGACCAAAGAATGTCAACGAGCATTTGACGACATAAAGCGGTATCTCATTAATCCACCAGTCTTAGTGCCACCAATCTCTGGCATAACATTATTAATGTATGTCCGTGCTATGGATCATTCATTGGGTGCCTTACTTGCCCAAAAGAATAAAAAAGGCCATGAACAAGCCATCTATTATCTCAGTCGTACTATGGTTGGTGCTGATCACCGTTATAGTCCGGTCGAAAAAGAATGCCTAGCTCTTATATTTGCTATTCAAAAGATGAGGCATTATATCATTGGCCAAACTATTCATGTCATATCCCGAGTTAACCCTCTTCGGATACTCATGAAGAAGCCTAGCACACTCAACTCTCGGTTGGCTATATGGGCCGTTCTGCTAGCCCAATATGACATGGTATATGTTCCTCAAAAATCTGTCCAAGGTCAAGCCCTGGCGGATTTCTTAGCAGCTTATCCTGTGCCAGAAACATCCAAGCTTTACGATAAAATTCCAGACGAGACTTTGGAATCAAATATGGTCTCCGAAGAATTTCCTACTTGGCATCTATTCTTTGACGGTGCATCCAGGATTGGACCGAAGGGTGCCATCGTCGCAGGAATTGGAGTTGTCCTGGTTTCTCCAAGCGGGTCAGTTATCCAAAGAGCCTACTCCCTAGATGAGCCTTGCTCCAACAATGTGGCAGAGTACAATGCTCTACTCATCGGCCTTCAGCTAGCTAAACAACTTGACATCGAGTATCTTGAAGTCTATGGCGACTCTAAGCTGGTTATTAATCAGGTTAGAGGAACCTGTGAAGTTCGCCATCAAGACCTAGTGCCTTATCATGAAGCAGCAATCAGCATAGCTATATCATTTAAAGCCTTCTTCATTGAATATGTACGTCGAGCTTACAATACTGAGGCAGATGCTTTGGCTAATCTTGTGGCAGTCCTAGCCATCCCTACAGAAGACAACAAGTGGTGGTCATCTCTAATCGAGAATTATTCTGCGTCGAAAACAATCGTAACATTGAGTTCAGTAATCTTACTGAAGTCAATGTTATCAATGAAGATTGGAGAACTCCCTTCATCGACTTTGTAGTTCATGACATACTCCCTGAAGATCCCAAGGAGGCTACGAGTGTTCGTCGGCGGTCTCTCTGATTCTATTACAATCAGACTACCAAGACTCTCTACCGGCGAACTTATGACGGCCTACTCTTGCGCTGTCTAGCTGGTGATGAAGCAAAGCAAGTATTGCGTGAGGCTCACGACGGTGTCTGTAGAGCACATCAACCCGGTCCTAAGCTATAGGATCGTATCCGACGCATGGGTTACTACTGGCCCTCTATGGTATCTGACACCATCGATTATGCAAGGAAATGTCGAGCTTGTCAAATCTATACAGATTTTATTCATCAACCTTCAGAATTTCTGTATCCGACGGCTGCTTCCTGGCCTTTTGAAGCTTGGGGTATGGATATTATCGGTCCTATCAATCCTCCTTCTTCTAGAGGACATCGGTTCATACTGCCAATAACCGATTACTTCTCCAAATGGACTGAAGCTATACCTCTGGCTGAAGTCAAGACTACCAGCGTCATCAACTTTGTCAAACACCATATCATCTATCGATTTGGTGTACCTCGACGAATCATTCATGACAACGGACCACAATTCATCAGCCCGAAATTTACAAGATTCTGCGATGATCATCGGATTGACAATGTCGCTTCGACAGCTTATAATCCTGCAGCTAATGGATTAGCTGAAGCTTTCAACAAGACTATCATTAAACTCCTCAAGAAGTTTGTATCTACTAACAAACGAAACTGGAGTAAAAAGCTTGGTAAATGTCTTTGGGCCTATCGAACTACGGTCCACAATCCTACAGGCTTTACACCTTTCTCCTTGGTGTATGGTTGTGAAGCAGTTCTTCCTTTGTAACTTCAAATTCCTTCTTTAAGGATTGCCAATGCTAATGAACTCACTACAGAGAACAATGATCTTCTTCGACTTCAAAATTAGAAGCGCTCGATGAGAAGCGGCTATTGGCTCAACAACATATTAAGTTATATCAAGCCCGCATATCGAAGACTTTCAACCGCAAAGTTAAAATCCGAGCCTTTCAGCAAGGAGAACTTGTTCTAACAGTAAGACGTCCCATGACTATGACTCACTCGAGCAAAGGCAAGTTCGATGCGAAGTGGGAGGGACCTTACGTTGTCAGTAAAGTCTTTTCAAATGGAGCCTATCAACTTTCAGAGTTAGACGGTCGAGTTGCAATGATGCCTCTCAATGGCAAATTCCTCAAGAAATATTATGTATAAATGTAACAGAGATTTTATATAAATAAGATCAGACAGTTCATAAATAAAGTTTGATTTTTATTTCATCAACCATGATGTTACATGATATCAAGGAAGGTCGCTATCTTCCTGTGAGCACCCTGAATTTCTGGTTGAATTTTTTTTCGTTTTATATTATTTTTGGATTGATTGGTTTCAATAAATAATTTTTTTTGTTTATTTATCCTTAAGTGTACTTTTCCGTGCCTTTGATATTTGGAGTATCAGGGCTGTTCAACTATGGAAATCTTCTTGACGAGTTTTGGAGTGGACAGGATTACCTTCATGACGGTATATAGTGTCCCATCCAAACTTGTTCCCTTGTGCTCTTTTTGCTTCACAGAACTTTGGGTCGATTTAGACCATTTGATCATTAATTAATTTTTCTACTCTTTTCCTTGATCATTATTAGCACGTTACCGTGACTTTTAAATTGGGAGCACAAGACCAGTCAGTTTCTTGAAAACAACTCCTCATGCATGATCTACTCGAGACGCTCTTCACCCTTGACCTTCGTGTTCCACTCAGACACGTGACCCGATTTTATTTCACTCCACGGCGTCACATTCATTTTCCAACTTGATTTGTGGGTCCCCTATCGACCAAAACCTGTCAGCCCCAACTATGGACATGGCCCACATTGAGCCTACTACCCGTCCGCCACTTGTGTCCCATTTATTGGAATCCCCATGTGCTACTTATTCACTCATGATCATCAACGTCTATTTTTAATTTAATTATTGCATAATGTCCGGTTTTGGATCCAATCCGGCTACACTGAACCCAACCCCAGCTTTATTTTTCCTCTCTCATGACGCCCTCATATTTCTTGCCCAAAAATACCAAGTACTCATTTTACCTATTTTTGAAATATTTAATGGGAAATTTTCCATTGATTTATTTCCCTTGGAATAACCTATTTCTCCATTAATTCCTAGCCATTGGATAACCTCATTTAATCCAAACCATCAATTCCTACATGTAAAAATTTCCCCCCCTCAAGCATGCAGTCGGCCCTAAATTTCATGGGATAACTTTTCTCTCATTCTCTCTCTTCTCATTAATTACTACTCTCCTTGCCTCTCTCACTTTTTCCATGCAACAACTACAACTCCTCAAACCAGACCACCCGAGCTCCCTTGGCAACCCGACTTCCTCACCCTCACTCCGGCTACCCCCTGACCCAGCCTGGCCGTCGGCCCCCACTGGTCGGCCATGGCCGCCACCCACAGTTGACCACTCCACGCACCTTCCTCCATCTCCTCCTCCTCCATTTCCTTCTTCCTTCAACCGTCGCGACCACCACTCAAGCCATCACCACCACCTTCCTCCTCCGCAAACATCACCCCGTACCGCCCGTGCGTCGCCGTTCCGCCGTGCGCACCGCCGCGGGCGCCACAGCGCATAAGCAAGCGACAGCAGCTGCGGCAGCAGATGGCCGCGCGTGCGTTCCAGCGCTGGCCACCGCCGCGTCGACCGCCGTGGTCGCCGTCGACCTCCCCCCCGGGTGCGCCCCACCATGAGCTGTCCTTCCTTGACGGCCACCGTCCTCCGGGACGCGCCGTCGAGGCGATTCGTTCGTTTTGCACGACGTCCCGTCGTGACGCACGCGGAATCGAGTTCATTTTGGTGTTCCGTCGCAGCAACTTCGTGCACGTTTTCTTGAAAATTCGTCCGTTGGATCGGCAATTTCTTCGCTCCGTCACAATCTCGATATATCCATCTTCATCCCTGTCAATTTTTATCCGTTAATTTTATCGTTTGATACATCAAAACCGGCCACCAAGTTGACCGTTTAAATTGTATTAAATTTGGACAGTTTCGTGGGGCCAACTTTGTCAGCTTGTATCTCCTCCACCGTAGCTCTGTTTGGCGTGCTACCAGTTCCAGTATGAAGCTGGTATAACCCTCTTGCTACCCCTCCAGTTTCGTTTCATTGTGAGCTTGTTTGATTGGTTGAATTCGACGCCAACGTTGGCCGTCCGAATTCATAATTTCCAACTTATAAAATTTCATTTTTGAACACGGGACTCCAGATTTCATTTCTGACACCACCATTAGACTTGTGGCGTCGTTCTGGCATGTTTTCATATAAAATTTGTTAGATTTGGAGAACGTGGGCCTTGGCACATTTTTCGGTGCAAAGTGGGTCCCACTTTCTGGGTCAACGGGACTTTTTAACGTCGGCTCATCGGAATCCAATTTCGGATATACCGTTGAGTTCGTATCATCATTCTGGACTCGTTGACAGATAGTTTGCTGAGTTTTGAGAACTTTGGCTCTGGCACGCATTTCCGTGCAAACCGAAATTCCAACTTCTGGTCAACGGGCCAAATTGAGATCGGGTCAACGGAATCCAATTCTGGAGATACCGTTGAGTTCGTATCATCATTCTTGTTTTGTGGACATATAATTTGTTATATTTTATAGACTTATTTTCTTGCACGTTTTTCGGTGCAAAACGGCTCCGACACGGACACCGTTTTGATCCGAAATTACCTTTTTGCCCTTGTGTCCAAATTGGACCGATGGGTAGGCCATCCTAGCTAATTTGACCATTCTGGACACGTTGGCGAGGTTTATTTCATCGTCCGACAATGTTTGTTGATAATTTCTCTGAGTTTAACCTTTTTATAATCTTTTAATGATTAATTCTTATAATGTTTGTATTTCGGGATTAGTATAACGAAACTGAGCTCAGTCGATTCCAGTGATCTCACATCGCTGAAATTGACAAGTTGGACACGTGGATCACTATAATAAGATTATCAACCTTACCGATAATCTTCTTATCTCGATGTGCGTGTCGTAAGTTTCGACGTACAAATAACGAAGTACATTTTATATTAGACTAGAATTGACCCTGTTTGACCAGAGTTGACCAGTTGACCCAAAGTCAACCGTAAGTCAACACTTGACCTAGTTTGACTAAATTATTGACCGGAGTCGACCTAGAGTTGTTTTGACTTAAAAGAACCTAGGATAATGTAGATTGATTATAGAGATTCATTTATTACAACTTGAACACCTTGTAACCTGTGTTACTTTAAATAGGACTCTGTGGCTTCAGTTGGACCTCCTTTACTTATCAGTTGTTCAGGTTATCAGGCGAGTACATTCTCTGATCATTTCATATGATGTTAGAATTATTTTCCTGCTTTAGATTACTATACTTGATGATGTCACGTTGGTAACACGGATTAGTACTATATGGATCCTACCTTGAGATATTATCCCCTCAGGGAGCATCGTATACTACATGTTCTGTGCGTTTCACTTACATGGTGTATCACTATGCTTCACGGTTCTTCGATCACTTGTGACATGTACTCTCATGATCACAGAGTCTTCCCAGAATCACCCATTTATGGGTATTCCCAGAATCACCCCATTGTGGGCATTTCCAGAATCACCCATTTATAGGCTATCCATGTATCACCCCTTGTGGGCCTTTGCATGGAATCATAACATAAACTGGTTGGATCCTTGTGTATTGATTGGGGGTACGGGGGAGTAGAAGTAGACATGTAAATAATATCCAAGTAGTGTAGTTCCCAGAATCACTCCATAGTATAGTTCCCAGAATCTCCTATGCCATTCACATATTTATATTGTACTCTGACTCACTAGCCACTGTTAGCTCTCTACTTATAGTAGATATTTCTATTACAGTTCTCTTTTTCTGTTTACATACTGTATTTCTTTCAGATCCTATATCTTACTTTACTGCATGATTATATTTTCTAACCTGCCATGATCTGTTAAGATGTATTGTGCTCGCTCCAGTCCTGACTGGACCTGTTGATAAATTTTACAGATAGCCTGGAGGTTGCCTGCTAGCCTAGAGGAGACAGTAGAGGTTGTATAGATAGCTAGGGTTTATTCATAGTTTATTTTCAGTTGTCTTGAGATGTATTTATGGATTACTGTATTTGAGTTTTGAGGTGTCTTCCTGGGTTTATGTATCTTAGATACTTAGACTTCTATCTCCTGTATCTCTTTTGGATTTCATATTTTATCTATCCTTATCATGCTCTACCTTAGATGTGATTGAGTCTGTATCTTCTATATCACCCCCATTCGGGGAGTATAAACTGTTTAGTCTTATACTGTTAAATGTTGTAACCTAGGACAGCGTTCTACCGTCGACACTGCGACGTAGGCTGGGCGTTGTTACGTTCTCGTGCCCTTACTCTAGGGTGCGGGTCATGACACATTTTTTAGTGGTGGCCCATGCAGGTCGAGTTTATGTAGTGGTATTCGAACTTGAGTACCACTACAACCTGCAGTAGGAATAGGATATATTTTGAAGGTTCTCAATCACAGTTAGGAACCCTCGAGAGATTCCCGGGACGACCCTTGAGAATTTTGTTTAATTCCGATTTGAAAACTCTTTTCCTTGATTTGATTTATCTTTACTTTCTGCTATTGAATTTGATTTTGATGGATTATTATTGAATTTGAGTTTGTATTTATTGATTTTGATGAAGGTTGTTGAAATTTGAATCTTGATGTTAGCTAGAGCATCCGAGTTTGTATATATATAATTTGAAGGATTTTGTTCATTTCTGAATTTTGATGTTCGTTGATAAATTTGATTTTTAGGTATTCATTGTTGATTTAATTTAATTTTTGGCAAGATGAAATTATATGGGCTAGGTCATCTAAGTTATGGAAATCTTGTCTTCTATAGTCACATTAGCCAGCATGGTGAGGACATATAGTCTGACTTTGGATATATTTCTCGGGTGTGGGAATATTTAAGGTTTTCGCAGCCAAGCTAGCGGCATCGCAAAAATGTTAAATACCATGATTCTAGAGGTATGTGCCTAAGTCGGGGACTTTATGATTATCGTAGCCTTGCTTACTAGTATGACGAGGTTTTAGGGTACCATGATCTTGGACAGACGCATATGATTATCAGATTGTACCTTAAAGGTTTTCGAACATGTTTTCTCTACCTTGTTTCAGTCCTTCAAAAAAAAAGAATTATTAATTGTTTTGTTTTGCTTTACTTCTCATTATTTAACTTAGGAGTAGTTTTAGCTATTTTCATAAACCTTTGTGTAACTTCTTCTATGAATTTCTTCTTAATACAATTAATCAATGATTTTGCTAGACCTTATTTTGGATCTGATATTATAGCTCTGATTTCAAATGGGTTCCCCTTTTAAACAGATAGGCAGAACAGATTCTATTACCATTTCTTTTCCTGCCACATTTTTATTACCATCATCCTTTGTCTTATATAACTGTCCTGATTATATCAATTCTGCCTCGTGTCACATTCTGTCAGCTGTACTTGAAAACTCTTGAATCTTTATATCGTTTTTTTTATCTGAGAAATGTTAAAGAAGTGACATAAATCATCTAGTTCGGAAATGATGTAATTGGTTATCATATGATGATTTTGTAGGAATCAGAGTGTTGGATGTCAAATATGAAAAAATTGAAATGGAGATGTGGTAAAGGTTTAAAATAAAATCGAGGGATAAATGTTATCAATTTAGAAACAATCACATAAAGTGGGTTATGAATGATTCATGGATGTATTTCAAAACTAATGAGGATGTTCAAGGTCAACCTAGTTTTGAGAACTAGAAATCTTTGTTATTGATTCTTGGGAACTATTACAAGGCTATGTAGAAAATTATAGATGGAAAGAAGAATTTGATTGTATTCTATGATTATGCAAAATTGAACTAGGTATTTTAAGAGGGTGACTAGAGACAGAGAGAACACAAGGATTTTACGTTATAGAAATTATTTTAGATGATTGGGAGAAATTATGGAATTCAAAAGGGTAATAATTGAGGGTGAACATTGAAGAAAATATGAAGGTTAATTTATAAATAAGAATAAATTTTGTGTGACATAGTGGTATTGGAGTTTAGTAAATACGAGACTTGACTTAAATAAGTACAAGGATTTCATAAACTGGGTTAGAGGTTTCGGATTTAATTTGGAACGAGGTGAAAGAATTTAGAAATTTGATTAAATGGATGACTGTTGATACCTAATTAAGAGGGGTATGCTTCGTGGAAAATGTTTTGAAAGTTTGGAATTTTGTCTATGGTGATTGTGGTAAAGGTTTAGATGACTGAAGGTTATAAACTTTCGATGATAGTCATATGAAGGTTGATTTTCATATTGGGACTTGTGAAAAAAAAAGAATATGGTTTGGCAAATGATAAACTGATAGTATTATAGAGGGATGATTTGCTGACTTCGTATGGAATCTTTTCCTGTTTCCTCAAAAAGGGGTTTTTCAATATCATTGAATCCTAGTTTCCTTGATCACGACCAAATCGACTCCGATTTTCTTTTCTTATTATAATAATATCTTGGGTTGTACTCAGTTAAATTAAATTTGATTGTGACCTGAATCACCATCCTTGTATGCTCGTTCTCAGACTTTGTTGAACTGTCCTCCATATTGCCCAATCTTGATTTCTCCAATTTGATCAACTTAGATCGTATCGAGACTAAATATTCTTAATATATATTGTGATTGGATTTCCATGCAAGTGACTTTCATTCTTTAACTTTGATTTTGATTCTTCTGAACCCTTTAAAGATAATTGGTAGTTACCTTTCTTTATTTTTATGATAAGTACCAGTTTTCACATAGGATGGTAGGCTGTCTTACAGTTTTGATGAATTGTTATTCTGTGTCTTTTCTGGTTTAACACCCTAGACTGCTTGTGTACTTTGATACCCTATGACCGATTCAGTTAGCATGACTAGTATACCTAGATGAGACTTTCACTACCACCGTATGCCATGACCCTGTATGTCGTCCTTTTGATGGTATGTTTTATTTAAGTTCTGGGACTTGATTGTGGGGGTTGACCTAGAGGGGGTATGGATATTTTAATTTCGAGGACGAAATTTTTATAAGGTGGGTAGGATGTGAGCACCCTGAATTTCGGGTTGAATTTTTTTTTGTTTTATTTTATTTTCGGATTGATTGGTTTCAATAAATAATTTTTTTGTTTATTTATCCTTAAGTGTACTTTTCCGTGTCTTTGATATTTGGAGTATCAGGGATGTTCAACTATGGAAATCTTCTTGACGAGTTTTGGAGTGGACAGGATTACCTTCATGACGGTATATAGTGTCCCATCCAAACTTGTTCCCTTGTGCTCTTTTTGCTTCACAGAACTTCGGGTCGATTTAGACCATTTGATCATTAATTAATTTTCCTACTCTTTTCCTTGATCATTATTAGCACGTTACCGTGACTTTTAAATTGGGAGCAGAAGACCAGTCAGTTTCTTAAAAACAACTCCTCATGCATAATCTACTCGAGACGCTCTTCACCCTTGACCTTCGTGTTCCACTCAAACACGTTATTTTGTGCTCCATTTGCTTCGCACAACTTTCCTGACACGTGACCCGATTTTATTTCACTCCACGGCGTCACATTCATTTTCCAACTTGATTTGTGGGTCCCCTGTCGACCAAAACCTGTCAGCCCCAACTATGGATATGGCCCACATTGAGCCTACTATCCGTCCGTCGCTTGTGTCCCATTTATTGGAATCCCCATGTGCTACTTATTCACTCATGATCATCAACGTCTATTTTTAATTTAATTATTGCATAATGTCCGGTTTTGGATCCAATCCGGCTCCACTGAACCCAACCCCAGCTTCATTTTTCCTCTCTCATGACGCCCTCATATTTCTTGCCCAAAAATATCAAGTACTCATTTTACCTATTTTTTAAATATTTAATGGGAAATTTTCCATTGATTTATTTCTCTTGGAATAACCTATTTCTCCATTAATTCCTAGCCATTGGATAACCTCATTTAATCCAAACCATCAATTCCTACATGTAAAAATTCCCCCCCTCTAGCATGCAGCCGGCCCTAAATTTCATGGGATAACTTTTCTCCCATTCTCTCTCTTCTCATTAATTACTACTCTCCTTCCCTCTCTCACTTTTTCCATGCTACAACTACAAATACAACTCCTCAAACCAGACCACCCGAGCTCCCTTGGAAACCCGACTTCCTCACCCTCACTCCGGCTACCCCCTGGCCCAGCCTGGCCGTCGGCCCCCACTGATCGGCCATGG
This sequence comes from Iris pallida, assembly GCA_029216955.1. NCBI lineage: Eukaryota > Viridiplantae > Streptophyta > Magnoliopsida > Asparagales > Iridaceae > Iris > Iris pallida. Next base: position 2,914,195 of record JANAVB010006391.1, on the reverse strand, counting down.
CCGCCACCCACAGTCGACAACTCCACGCACCTTCCTCCATCTCCTCCTCCTCCATCTCCTTCTTCCTTCAACCGCCGCGACCACCACTCAAGCCATCACCACCACCTTCCTCCTCCGCCAACACCACCCCGCGCCGCCTGCGCGTCACCGTGCAGCCGCGCGCACTGCCGCGGGCGCCACAGCACACAAGCAAGCGACAGCAGCTGCGGCAGCAGATGGTCGCGTGCGCGTTCCAGTGCTGGCCACCGCAGCGTCGGCCGCCGTGGTCACCGTCGACCACCCCCCCGGGTGCGTCCCACCATGTGTTGTCCTTCCCTGACGGCCACCGTCCTCCGGGATATGCCGTCGAGGCGATTCGTGCGTTTTGCACGACGTCCCGTCGTGACGCGCGCGGAATCGAGTTCATTTTGGCGTTCCGTCGCAGCAACTTTGTACGCGTTTTCCTGGAAATTCGATCATTGGATCGGTAATTTCTTTGCTCCGTCACAATCTCGGTATACCCACCTTCATCTCTGTCAATTTTTATCCGTTAATTTTATCGTTTGATACATCAAAACCGGCCACCAAGTTGACCGTTTAAATTGTATTAAATTTAGACAGTTTCGCGGGGCCAACTTCGTCAGCTTGTATCTCCTCTACCGTAGCTCCGTTTGGCGTGCTACCAGTTCCGGTGCGAAGCTGGTATAACCCTCTTGCTACCCCTCCAGTTTTGTTTCATTGTGAGCTTGTTTGATTGGTTGAATTTGACGCCAAAATTGGCCGTCCGAATTCGTAATTTCTAACTTGTAAATTCCATTTTTGAACACGGGACTCCAGATTTCATTTCTGACACATTAGACTTGTGGCATCGTTCTGACATGTTTTCATATAAAATTTGTTAGATTTGGAGAACGTGGGCCCTGCACGTTTTTCGGTGCAAAGTGGGTCCCACTTTCTAGGTCAACAGGACTTTTTGACGCCGGCTCATCGGAATCCAATTCCGGATATACCGTTGAGTTCGTATCATCATTCTAGACTCGTTGACAGGTAGTTTGCTGAGTTTTGAAAACTTTGGCTCCGGCACGCATTTCTGTGTAAACCGGAATTCCAAGTTCTGGTCAACGGGCCAAATTGAGATCGGGTCAACGGAATCCAATTCTGGAGATACCGTTGAGTTCGTATCGTCATTCTGGTTTTGTGAACATATAATTTGTTATATTTTATAGACTTGTTTTCTTGCACATTTTTTGGTGCAAAACGGCTCCGACACGGACACCGTTTTGACCCGAAATTACCTTTTTATCCTTGTGTCCAAATTGGACCGATGGGTAGGCTATCCTAGCTAATTTGACCATTCTGGACACGTTGGCGATGTTTATTTCATCGTCCGACAATGTTTGTTGATAATTTCTCTGAGTTTAACCTTTTTATAATCTTTTAATGATTATTTCTTATAATGTTCGTATTTCGGGATTAGTATAACGAAACTGAGCTCAGTCGATTCCAGTGATCTCACATCGCTGAAATTGACAAGTTGGACATGTGGATCACTATAATAAGATTATCAACCTTACCGATAATCTTCTTATCTCGATTTGCGTGTCGTAAGTTTCGACGTACAAATAACGAAGTACACTTTATAATAGACTAGAATTGACTCTGTTTGACCAGAGTTGACCAGTTGACCCAAAGTCAACTGTAAGTCAACACTTGACCTAGTTTGACTAGATTATTGACCGGAGTCGACCTAGAGTTGTTTTGACTTAAAAGAACCTAGGATAATGTAGATTGATTATAGAGATTCATTTATTACAACTTGAACACCTTGTAACCTGTGTTGCTTTAAATAGGACTCTGTGGCTTCAGTTGGACCCCCTTTACTTATCAGCTGTTCAGGTTATCAGGCGAGTACATTCTCTGATCATTTTATATCCTGTTAGAATTATTTTCCTGCTTTAGATTACTATACTTGATGCTGTCACGTTGGTAACACGGATTAGTACTATATGGATCCTATCTTGAGATGTTATCCCCTCAGGGAACATCGTATACTACATGTTCTGTGCGTTTCACTTACATGATGTATCACTATGCTTCACGGTTCTTCGATCACTTGTGACATGTACTCTCATGATCACAGAGTCTTCCCAGAATCACCCATTTATGGGCATTCCCAGAATCACCCTATTGTGGGCATTCCCAGAATTATCCATTTATGGGCTATCCATGTATCACCCCTTGTGGGCCTTTGCATGGAATCATAACATAACCTGGTTGGATCCTTGTGTATTGATTGGGGGTACGGGGGAGTAGAAGTAGACATGTGAATAATATCCAAGTAGTGTAGTTCCCAGAATCACTCCATAGTATAGTTCCCAGAATCTCCTATGCCATTCACATGTTTATATTGTACTCTGATTCACTAGCCACTGTTAGCTCTCTACTTATAGTAGATATTTCTATTACAGCTCTCTTTCTCTGTTTACATACTGTATTTCCTTCAGATCCTGTATCTTACTTTACTGCATGACTATATTTTCTAACCTGCCATGATCTGTTGAGATGTATTGTGCTCGCTCCAGTCCTGACTGGACCTGTTGATAAATTTTACAGATAGCCTGGAGGTTGCCAGTTAGCCTAGAGGAGACAGTAGAGGTTGTATAGATAACTAGGGTTTACTCATAGTTTATTTTCAGTTGTCTTGAGATGTATTTATGGATTACTGTATTTGAGTTTTGAGATGTATTCCTGGGTTTATGTATCTTAGACACTTAGACTTCTATCTCCTGTATCTCTTTTGGATTTCATGTTTTATCTATCCTTATCATGCTCTACCTTAGATGTGATTGAGTCTGTATCTGCTATGTCGCCCCCATTCGGGGAGTATAAACTGTTTAGTCTTATACTGTTAAATATTGTAACCTAGGACAGCGTTCTACCGCCGACACTGCGGCGTAGGATGGGCATTGTTACGTTCTCGTGCCCTTACTCTAGGGTGCGGGTCGTGACACTTCCTTCTCAACATTGGGATGCGGACCACTGCCGTCCTTATCAAAGACATAATCAGCAAAAGAGTCGAGAACATCCTTGCTCGAGCCTACCAGGAACTTGCAGGCAGCCATTCTTATGGTCTCTTCCTCTTCAGTCTTCCCTGGTTTAAGCAGAAAATCCAGGATATCCCGCGGTGGTTTGGGTGTAGACGAACCTTCGCCTTCTTCCGTCTGCTTTGGCTGGACTGGTTCGGTAAGACGTTCTTCAATGCCCGCTTCAACCTTTGGGGTGACTTCAGCCTTCTTGGATGCATCTCCGGACGACATCTTTATGTTGAAAAGTGGAAATGATCATTCCTTCCAGATTTTTGTTCTATTTATAGGCAGAGATTCTCAAGACAACAAAATGACACATTTATTAATATCAGACGGTTAATCCGTTCATTATCACCATCTGACGGTTCATCCGTTCATTATCACCATCTGACGATTCATCCGTTCATTATCATCATCCGACGGTTCATCCGTTCATTAGACGGTTCATCCGTTCATTATCATTCATTAATATCCGATGGTTCGCCCATTCGTTCATCATCATTTGACAGTTCATCCGTTCATTATCATCATCCGACGGTTCATCCGTTCATCAGACGGTTCATCCGTTCATTAGACGGTACATCCGTACATTATCATTCATTAATATCCGACGGTTCGCCCGTTCGTTCATCATCATTTGACGGTTCATCCGTTCATTATCATCATCCGACGGTTCATCCGTTCATACGACGGTTCATCCGTTCATTACATTCATCTGATTGTTCACCCATTCATTCAATTCATTTGACGGTCCATCCGTTCATCCGGACGATTCATTTCGTTCATTTATTTTATTCACACCTTTTTGACGATTCATTTTCGTTTATTATCCATATCAGCAACTTGTCATCTTCGATTAAGTTGTCTATTTTGAAGTAATAATATTCGACAAATTATATTCTGCCACGTCCATATTACCTCTGAGCAGATATAATGAATATAATTATTTTCTACAAAGAAATATATCATATCCTGCGCCTCTGAATATATTTTCTATCGCTATTATTTATATCTGAATAAGATATGCAAGAAATAATAGAGCCACAACAAAATGTCTTTTATTGATCAAAATTTAAGACATTACATGCATAGCATAAGGAAAGACAAGAAGATACAAGATGTTCTTTCTACTGAGATGGAGGCATCATCAGATTAGCAATCTGTTGTTTCAAAATCTGCAACCGTTCTTCACGAGATGCCATCACTCTCCTCCTGGCCTCTTCCATCCCAGATTCTTCATTAAAAACGGGCATGGTTACCATTCGGCGAGTGATTTCCGCATCATGAGCTGCTACATACTCGTTTCTTTCTTGAGTTAGAGCATCAATTTGTTGGACTGAAGTCTGATGCTCTGTAACTTCATTTTCCAGTTCCTCTTCGAGATGAGCAATCTCCACTCTCAGCTCGGCAATTCTTCTCTCTCTTCTCTTAGCAGTTGAGATCACCGATTCCAACTTAGAATTATATTCAGCAGATTTAGTAGTATAGGCATCCAAGAGGTTCTGGAGATTCACTCTTTCAATTGCAGCTGCCTGAGCCATTTGTTCAAACTCTGCCTGCACTAAAGGTTCTACTTTCCCTTTGTTGAGATCTTTATAGTTCTTTATGGAGATTTCCAGCTCATTCAATACATGGTCAAGGAAAGTGGCCTGAGCCTCATCACCTTGCTCCCGGATGGCCTTCACCAAGAAAGAGGTCGGACCTCTAACCATGTAAAAATCAGTGTCTTCTTTGTCTATCATTCTATTGATCAGAGGTCCCAAGGACTCGAAGAAGCATTTGGTGAATGATTGGATGACAAGCTGATTAATCGCCAGAGCACCAGGAGTCGCAGCTACTCCTGTTGATGACGAAGCGGCAGGACGCTCAATTTTTCGTATCTGAACAGCAGGCTCTTTGAATAAAGGAACTAGAATGGAGCTAGTTGCTCCTCCTGGTTGTTCCTCTGCAAAATCAAATATTGTCACTTTGCCTGTCATTGACTATTGATAAAGAGAATCAAAAGTGAAAACAGTCTTACCATGGGTGGATCCAGCAATAAGCTTATCATCTGCAGGAACGGACTTTAGCTGAGTAGATGTAGCCTCAGATACTATGGCCTGGCTACTTCCTGCTTCAGAGCCACAAGATAAATGGCGGCTGCTACTGGCAATTGTCGTTGCCAGTACTATGTCCATGCATGTTTGAGGAGCAGAAGAAGATCCGGGTTCTGTATTGATAAAAGTAACGATGTTAGCTATCAAACTACTTATTAAAAGAAGATCGCTAATTTTATTACAATACCTTCGGGAGCAGCAACTGGAGTTTCCTCCAAATCCACCTCTTCATCAGCAATCTTCTCCGGAGATCTCGGCACCTCAGCCTCCTTTTCAGGAGTCAGAGTGTCTCGAGGGGATGTTTGGATTTCAACATTCTCTTCCGAATTTCGTGTCTCATCAGCAGCTTCTGATGAGGTGCTCTCTTCGTTCTCGCTGTCCTCGGGAGCCTCTTCACTAGCAGCATCAGCGGTATGATCAGCTTCCTCTTGATAACCGAAGTCACAGCCATATAAAGATTCGATCATCAAACGATCTTCTTTCGCAAGGGTTGCTCCCGGTGTGGCAGGAAGATGAGTTTCCGCTGCTATTGGCAATGGAGATTGTAAAGGTTCATGCTCTGTTTCTGCAATATTGTCTCTAGGCTCTATGGCCTCATCTCTCCGGTCGATCTCTTCTCTCTCCTCAATATCCTCCCTCTGCTCTGGACTGGGAGTTTTATTCCCAGACTCAGAAACAGAAGTGGGAGAAGGCATGGTGAGTCCCGCTGCAGCGTCTATCACGATCGAAGACAAAACTTGTCTTCTGCGGACCAATCTTTTCTTCCTATGCAGAGGTCTCTCAGGACTCTCTACGTTTATTGCCTCGACTTGTTTTTGAACAGAGGTCGGTGTGGCAGCTTCTTCCTGTTGAATTGTCTCGGCCAGCTGTCGAGATTGAGATCTGGTAGTAATCTTTTCTGAAGAATGATCCAAGATCAGTTTCTTCTTCGTAGCTGGGACGGAAGGCTTCTACCTCCTTCTCTTCTTGGCCGGAGATTTAGCAACCTTGAAAGAAACACGCAGTGGCGGGTTAATCTCTTCAGGGAACATAACGTCCTTCGAAACTTCTAAGGGTGCATCCACTGGCTCGTGCACCTCATCATTACCTGGAAGTGACATGATGACTCCTCCCTTCTTCAATCTCATTACAGACGCGAAGCTATCCGCAAGATTGAAGTTCTCGACAAAAGTGTTCGATGATGTATAAAACACCGAATATGTGAACAGCATACGAGGGCCATGATTACTATTCACCGGCATCGAGAACGTTACTTTCGTATCTCGAGCGTTGTAATAAGCCCAAGCTCGGGCTCCATCTATCAAAAAACCTTTTCCTTGTAGGCATGAGATAGTATTACCTACGTGGAATTGGTCATATCCAAACTGCCGAGCAAACCGGCTGGGAAGATATGGCTCCAAGTAACATTCTTCTTCAAACCGATATACCAAGTGGGATGGTCGAATTGTCTTCAACCAATCAAAAGCTGTACGGCTCAAAGGTTGCATTTTGAGTCAATCATGTTGGTCGGCATCTGTTCATATCCGGCAGGAGGAGGAGTGCAATAGAAGTTTCATTCTTTGCCAAGGTTCAAAGCATATCTGCAATCTCTCAAAGAAGTGTATTTCCACTTACCGTGGGAGAATCTCCGTAAAAAGCTGCCACCGACTGGTCCCATGGCGGGTTCCATCAAAGTAGGATGGTGTAGAAGCAACCACCCGAACAGATAAGTATACGACAATTCTAGCCGAGGAAACTCTTTCTCGCCCTTAGCTTTCAGCATCAAATCGACGTACAGGCGGAGACTGGCGTTCATTCTACAAGTCATCGCCGATAAGAGATCCATATTGTAGCCGAAGACTAATCGAACGGCAGCAAAAAGAACACCGCGATGGAAGCGGTCTACGGCACTTGATCCGGGAACGACGAATTGGCGGAGCCAATATATCAAAAAACCTACCAGTTGGGCTTCTTTTGACATAAATCGATATCCCATTCTCATATAACTCTCGAGAATGACTCCTTTCTTTAGAGGAGGACATTGATGATCGTCCTTGATCTTAACATCCAAGTCACCACTTATCTCCATTAACTTTACCACCTCAGTGCTGCTCAGTGGTTTAAAGAAGTCGGGATAGCAGTTGTCATATTCCTTGGTCTTCTTTTCTTCAATATGGTTGAGGAACAGATAAGGCAACCATTTTGATGAATAGCAGGTACCGGATGTACCACTTTTGTAAAATAAAGAGCAGATTTTATAATGACACAGCAGTTCTTCGAAAACTTCTACCATGGCTGTGTTCTCTTTTTGAAGTTTGTCCAACTCATCATTAGTTGGAACAAATTCCTCATACGGGGCATCCCCCATCGGCAGGTAAGAGATGTACTACATCTCGTGAAGGGCAAACCCGATCTCTCCGCAGGGAGTCATAAAAGTCCCTGTCCTGTAGTTGTATCTTTCTGCTAGAGCCAGAAATAGATGCGGATTGGGGGCGAAACCGTAAACAGTGGCATGCACTGCTTGATACAAGTTAATCTACTAAAGTTTGTCTTCAAACTTAGTCAAAATCCAGTTTGCTATACAACTCCATCTCTTATAGTCTGGGTTCACCAGTCCAGTTAATCTGAGGTCTTGATCTGGATACTTCCCTTCGACCTTCGTGAACTCATTCGCGAATATTGGAACTCTCACGGGCAATAACAAAGAAGAATTTTTCGGCGGGATACAACCGGGCTTTAAACCTCTGAGCAAGATAATGTATCGTTCCGAAGAACTGTAGAACATATCTTTCTTGTTAGGCCCCTTCTTCACATAAATCTTTCCTGGTCGGGCATCCTGAAAAGGTGTGAGATTCCATTCCATTTTCCTCGGATAGCTTGCATGAGCATATCGAGATAAGGGGAGACAGCGGGAGACATCTGGTATCGAGATTGTCTTGTCTTTCTGTTGGACAATCCGTTCTTCCATCCGTGGCCTCGGCTGAGAGCGCTTCTCAAAAGCTTCGCCAAACAGAAATAGGGGCTTCTTGTGAATGATGGCATCTGCCGACTCCAAAGGTTGTCCATTCATCAGACATAACAGGGTTTCATTATCTTGGGTTACCAAGATAGCTTGGCGGGAAGTTGGCAGATCATACTGTGGAAAGTGCACATGGGACGGGTCCTCTTTGAATTCTAATTCTGAAAGAGTTCCTACAAAGTTCTCATACCCCGGATCTTCCCTGGTATTAACTGCATCAAACAGAGAAAACAAAAATTCAGCACAAGAAAAAATCAAGGATGCAACCATCAGATTGCGCAACCATCAGATTGTGCAACTATCAGACTGCGCAACCATCAGACTGCGCAACCATCAGATTGCGCATCTATCAGTTTGCGCCAGCATCAGATTGCGCTGACTCTTGCCAGCACAGTTCAACCGATTGCGCAAGAAAGTATTCTTCATAAAAATGAAGAATAACTAGTTCGTGCAACCAAGACCCTAAAAAGGGTGGCGCAATATGATCACATCTCTAAAAAGAGATAGATTTTGAAGATCAGTGAAGTCAAAAAAAACTCTAAAAAAGAGTTTTCAATTGAATCATCTACCTTGCAACGCAGGATACGCAGTCTCATGTCGAGAAGGACGTCGTGCAACCCTAGCCGAAGGCTCGACGGGGGCCTTGCCCTTGGCAGCGGCGGAAGAACGCTTGGGAGCCATGGAGATTCGATGGAGAAGAAATAAGGAATAGGCTCGAGACTTCTCTCTTAAATCACAAAAGCCAAGTAAAGAATGAAATGAATATTGAAGAGAACTATTTATAGTTTTTCAAAGAGTAACGGCTGCCTCAGACTGCGCCGAAAAAGTCGGATCGACTCATCCGATTGCGCAGACAGCTCATGCGTAACTTGATTTTAAAATGAAATTCAAAGTATTTCGAAACTTTGAATAAATTCAACTTTCGAAAACTTTGAAGGGGTCTTGTAGGTCCTAAAAAAATCAAGTTGCACCTATCAACAAAGTCAAAAAATCAAGAAATACAACTTTCAAATGAACTGCGCAGACATCAGATTGCGCATCATTCCGATTGCGCACACTTTCAACTGCGCAGGCTGACGTGGCAATGTCATCATTATCTGACAAAATCAAAATCTTTCTGACAACTAACAGCACAAAGAATGAGGCGACTGTTCGTTTATTGTGCCGTACAGCGCTCGAGGACAGCTGTACATATAGCGCAATCCAGTGCCTGCACAATCCAGTGTCTGTGCAATCCATCTCTGCGTAATCCGAAGTCAGCGTAATTCATGTGGCACACTTCATCCTGATAATTGACAAAAGTACATGTGGCATGTATGCCATCAATTTCTCACTACGTGGCAACCATCTTCACACGATCATGCGCATTTCAATCAAATGATGCCATGTGTCCAAGACAGTCAGCCCACAACCAGACAATTGTCTGCACAGTCTGATGCTGCGCAATCCAGTTCCTGCGCAATCCAACTTGCGCCATCCAGAATAACTAAAAATTAGTTATTTCTAGAACTCTATAAATAGAGTTTCAAGTTTTCATTCAAAGAGATCAGATCAGATAGAGAGATCAGACATAAAGTTCAGAAATACCAGAGAGTTCAGGAGTTCTTGCCCAAGTGCTGCTGCATTCTTCCGAGGCTTTTTGCCTTCAACTTTCGAGGCTTTTGCCTTCAACTTCAACTTCAGAGGATACCGTCTTCAAAGTTCACATCGTCCAAGGGATAAAGCAATCGTCTTCTAGATTGGATTCCTACAGTTGTACTTTCCCAGAATTCCTGTAATCTTTACAAAGTTTGTATCAATAAAGTTTCATACTTTTGTTTTTGCAAACACTAACTATCTGATACCTATCTGTTCAAGGCTGAAGTCGTGTTTGCCGTATGTGTCTGTATTTCAATATGTAATATAATTTTCATATTTATTGAGTCTAGGAATACTTTGTACACCGAGTCGTACTGGAAAACAGCCTACCAAAAAATATTTTCAAAAATATCCTATTTTTTGAAAATAGCCCAGTTTTACAAAAGCTCCTAACTGTAAACCAAAATTTGTTTTACAAAATGACCTAAAATTCAATTTAGGCCCTAGGAGAATTCGGTCAGAGTTCGGCTCGAATTCGGCTAGTGCCCGTTGGAATTTGAACTTGGTCCTCCTGTAGTTACGGATGCAACGATTATTTGCCAAGATTTTCTCAAAGATTTATGCCCGAATTCTGCACGAATTCTGTCAGAATTCTGACTTGGAAAACCTATAAATAGAGAAGGATTTCAATCATTTCAACTCACTCATTCACTTTCTCATCTCTTCTCTTTACGCTTAAACGTCTTCAAAAGTGTTCTAAAAACTTTCATTATCAAATTCCAAGCCAGTTACAATCCTCTAGTCAATTTGCCAGTGCGGTACGGTCTAGAAGTTTTTCAAAGAGATTCTAATCAGAGGCTTGATTGAAGAAAGACACTTCACAATTGAAGTTGGTCGAGTACTTCATATCAAAGCTCACGTTGTAGAAGTTGCAAGGACTCCGTATAAAAACTTGCAATATTTTCCTATAATGGATTCAACTAGAAGCTAGAGTTCTTCCGACTAGAATAGTCCTCACAAGAGGGAAACCAGTATACATCATCGTCTTTACGTTTGCCTTCTGATCTCTACTTTTGTATTTACATACTTGTGATATATATATTCACTATGATCTTGTCGCTAACATTTTTAATTAGCTACATTCTACTCTATACTCTATTCACCCCCTCTAGAATATTAAGCTTTACAATTCGTTCCTACACAAGTATCTTCAGCTCTCTTATCATAGCACAACTATTCCTACTGCTCCTTCTACTGCTCCATCTCCACCTCCTCAGGATGACCCTATGTCCTATAAGGGTATTCACTAGCATCTTTTTGATTTATGAGCGTTTAACACTAACACGTCGAGGAAACGCGAGTTTCGAGATGCTAGTCGATTTTAGGCGCTTGCAAATTCCTTTACGGATCTACGATTTGCTCAGACTGGTCATTCTGCAAGTTCTCTTCCCCGAGATCTCGCTGTATCTGGCTACCGCTATGAGGATGAGGCAGTTCGTCACTTCTTCGAGCCTAGTAACACTTATGACTGGTACCGTGGTTCTGGTGCTACTCCACACCCTTCTCATGGAGCTGGTCCTTCTAGACATGGTGGCACTACTGACGCTGATGATGATGATTCTGAGGATTTTTTCTAGACGCTTTTGTACTTTGTCTAGATGTCATCTAGTTAGACTTTATTTTGTCTATGTATGCTTGAAATGCTCCGATATTCTAAGATAATACTTTATCTTTATTTATTTTTATTAGCACTATGACTGTTTGATCCGTTGATACATTTTCAAACTCTTATTTGTATGCATTTACTATTTTAGTGTGTATTATTCTCTCTCTTATTCTTGTATGCAATTTTCTATGCGTAGCACTTATTATCTAAGTTTATGCTTCTTACATAGAACTGCTTGTGAAATACATGTTATTATGTCTATATTTTATGTATTTCTTCTACGTTTGTTTTTTATGCATGAATTACGGGGGAGCTTCTCTCTTTGCAATTATTTTGCTAAGTGACAATGGGGAAGAGATTGAATCTAACATCTTTTGTAGGATACATGATTTTTTTAAGGATACAGTACCATACAAATACCTGAACAAGTACATTACTATTTTGATTCTTTACAAATCAAGATCGAGATGTTATATCGGTCAAGGTTTGTCAATTATCAAAATGGGAGAGATTTTTGGCCCATTGGTCATGGTCAAACCTGATTTTAATAATTGATCTAATCTTGTATTGATATAATGGCTACTTGGACAACTGCTGAGATCTGCTACTGCAACTATTCAAGACTTAAGCTATTTTGCTACATGAGTCTGTATTTCCATATTCAATATAATTTTTATATTTTATTGAGTCTAGGAATATGATGTACACTGATTCGTACTGGTAAATAGGCTACCCTAAAAAAATTTCAAAATATTTTTTGTTTTCGAAAATAGCCCATTGACAAAAAGCTCATAAACTGCCTGACTTTTCAAAAATCCCAAAAACCAAACTACAAAAACCCTAACAAAACTCCAAGGGAATTCGGCCTGAATTCGTCCCGAGTTCGGTTGATGCCTGTTGGATTTTGAACCTAATCATCCTGCAGTTACGGATGCAACGGCTATTTGTCGAGATTCTCTCAAAGAATTATGCCCAAATTCTGCCTAAATTCTCCCTTTGGGAAACCTACAAATAGAGAAGAATTTTCCTCATTTTAACATACCTCTCTCTTCTCTTCTCTCTAAGCTTAATAAGTTCTTCCAAAGTGTTCTGAGCTATTCATTTTCAAATCCCAAGCCAGTTGGAATCCTCTAGTCGATTTGGTAATGCGGTATGGTCTAGAAATTTCAGAGTAATTGTAATCAGAGACTTGATTGAAGAAAGATACTTCACAATTGAAGTTGGTCGAGTACTTCGGATGAAAGCTCGAGTTATAGAAGTTGCAAGAACTTCGGAGGAAAACTTGCGGTATTTTTTCATAGTGGATTTCAACTGGAAGCTTGAGTTCTTCCGACTGGAATAGTCCTCATAAAAGGAAAACTAGTATACATCCTTGTGTTTGCGTTTGCTCTCTGCTATCTACTTTTCATTTACATATCGTTCATATATATTTTGTGATCTTGCCGCTAACAATTTTTAATAGCTAAATTTTTGCTGCCTACTCTATTCAGCCTCATCTAGAGATAGCGCTTTACATTTCGTTCCTATAGAGGGTGCAGGGACTAGGCACGCCTGTGGAGTTGAGGTATGAGTGGGGGTGCGCTTGTTGAGGAGAAGCACGAGCAACTTTTGTGCCATCTTTTCTAGCACAGGCGAAGCATTCCACTCGAAACATAGGTAAGGCCACTCCTAGATGACATATAGCTGATATGTAGATGAGGCACGGATAATGTGACGCATGACCCATGCTTCTACAAGACCCCCTTTAAAGTTTTATAACTTTCTGACTAACGTTAGAAATATTTTGAAATAGAAGCACGGTGTGTGTATTTGGGCAACGTCAGCAAGAGCATCCTCGGGATAAGTGCTCGATTGATTTATTTTTGACGGTTGGCATTTTGCCTTCATCTCGAAATGCACGTTTTGAAAAGCTTATAAATAGGCGTTAGAGGTGAAAGGAGAGAGAATTTTTTTATTCTCGATCACTCTCTAACTTTCTCTATCGTCTTCTTCATCAACCTCTTCTTGTCGATCCTCACTTCGTCATCTTCATTGCCGACTACTTCTCGTCGACCGTTTCATCATGGCCCCGAAGAGTACTGCTGCAAAAGAAAAGGAGAAAGCCTAGGCCGCCACTTTCGCTCTTTCCGATGACCGTACTTATCCTAATTTTCGTAGCAAAGTCGAGGGTATGACACCCTCGTTTGAGTCTTTTGGTCGACAACGAGTTCGAGTTCAGCTGCCATGTCTGTGCTCGCTTTTGAGCGGCCATGCGCTCACGGCTCACTCACCTACCTTCGTGGATGTATGATTATCGCACGCCTGTTCTTTCGATAGTCGTAAGGGACACACGCTTTTAGTAGGCACGTGCAAACTACGCACCTGTTTTTCCAGCGGGCGTGTGAGAACTGCGTGCCTAGCTTTCTAGCGGGAACATAAAGACCATGTGCCTGTTACTCCACACGCGTGTAATCACTCCATGCGCCTATCAAATCGTAGGTATATGGAGGTTACTTCATACATCCTTTTCTTGGGCCACGCACTTGATTGAGTTGTGTACTTCTCTAATAGGCGCATGCCGATTCTTTTAGTCTACATACCAAAAGATTGATACATATGCTATGCTTCTTCATATTTTTATGCTGCATTTTCTGACTCATTTTGTCTGTCTTTTTACAGTGTCTATGATGGTGCCTCCGTTGGGTGAAGTCCTCGTCGGTCCTTTCTTCTGCCCATTTGGTTTAAACTTTGCAGAAGACGTGGCAGAGCCTGCCAGGCCATGATCAAGGTAGGTCAGTCTGTAGCGCATATAACATTAATTGAAGAGAAGTCACGGGAATTCTTGACGCACATGCTAAATGTGGAAAAGGTCCCAAAAGGAGATAGCTTACGGGTTTCGTACTTGAGGCCGTCGTTCCTGTTTGGTGACGGTATGGCATCTTACGTGTAGAACCCTAGAGGGGGGTGAATAGGGAAATAAAATAATTTAAACACAACAAGCAATATTCTTTAATATAAAAAGAAAGAGAGAGAAAATCAAACGCGTGATGTATCCTGGTATCCTCACTAGAGGTAATCCAGTCCCGGAACTCTCTCCGGCTTAAATCTACTATTTAGTAAAATAGTACACACGAGTTTGGATCTGAAGAACTCGCCAACTTCAACACGAGTTTGGATCCAAAGAACTCGCCAACTTCTTACACACAAGTTTTCTTACGAAGGCTCGCCAACTTCAAAAGGAAAGGAAGAGAGCTTGTTGATCTTCTAACCCTTGAAGATCGAAAGGTACAACTCTTGAATACTCTAGCACTTTGGGAATGGATGACAATTAAAAGCTTGTGTAGAGATTAATGGTGGAGCTCTTGGTTGTTGGAAAATTTATGGCAAAAAGTGGATGAACCTTCAAGAGAGAGAAGGCTTCCATTTATAAAGAAACCAAGAGTAGGTAGCATTCAATGCTCCTGAATAAAGTTCGATCGGCATACCGTCGGTATAGACCGGCATGCCCGCGGTATGCCGGTCTGAACAGTAACGGTCATAATTATATCCGTTGGAAGCATTTAATGCTAGCAATTAATGCTATTGTTCGTCATTCAAAAATCAAATTTTGTCAACCGGTATACCGTCGGTATGTCGTCGGTATACCGATGTTTGTCACAGAACATTTTGGGATAAACAAAATGGTATATCATCGGTATACCGGAGCATACCGTCGGTAAGCCGGAGCATACCGTCGGTATGCCGATGTTTGTCACAGAACATTTTATGGCTCATAAAATGGTATACCGTCGGTATGTCAGAGTATACCGTCGGTATGCTGATAATTATCACAGAACATTTTTGAGGCAAACAAAATGGTATACCGTCGATATGCCGGAGCATACCGTCGGTATGCCGACGTTTAACACAGAACGTTTTGTGGTCCACAAACAGGTATACCGTCGGTATGTCGTAGCATACCGTCAGTATGCCGATAATTCTTACAGAATATTTTTATGGTCAATAAAACGGTATACCGCCGGTATGCCGGAGCATACCGCCGGTATGCCGTTCTTTAAGATATTGATTTTTGACTGAAATATTAGAAGGCTTTTAGTTTTGTCATCCAACCTTAAGTGTTTACAGAAAGACCTAGACCTTGTACAGACTCGAAATCTTGAAGTGTTGAGAGCCGTCTTTTCAAGGAACGTCGTTCTTTTCTTCAGTCTTCAAGGCTAAGAATGCTATTCTTTAATGGACAGACTTTATGTAGTAGAGCCTCTGAAATGATATCAATCTGAAAATAGAGAAAAATAAACTACGAAGATGTTGTTAATATTATCAAAATAAAATGTGCCAACAATCTCCTCTATTTTGATAATTGAAAAAATAGAGAGATAGCATATTTCGGGAGTGAATCCCCCGTAGGTAGACAACTCCCTCTCAATACATTTTCTACCCCTTTATCACTTAGTCAAAGATGGGAAATAAAACAAATATAGCATTTAATAGGTAACAGTAAGATAGACAGAAGCATGCATATATATTTAAAGATAGGAGTTGGGTACATGCAGGACACTTCATAAAACACGACATAAGATAAGAAAACTCTCCTCTATGAGAGTATGGCAAGACAATATAAAAAAACCATAAAAGTCCATGTAGGACTGCACACGACACTAACAAGACACTGGTCCCCGAAGGACCTCAAAAGACACATTAAAACAACCAACCAATTATTTGACACCATCAACACCAGGAAGCCGCCACCTACTCATCAACCGGATCATCATCCCCATCCTGAGCCCGGTAAAAAGTACCAAAAGGATAGATGCCGTCCGGGTACATAAAGCTGTAGGCGTTGGGATCAGAGAAGCGAGGGGCCTGGTACATAGGATCCTGAAGATTCGGATCCAGAAATACATCCCGGTCCTGAATGGTACGCTGAATGAAGTACGCCTGATCATGGAAGCGACTTTGGATCAGGGTTCCAAGGCCACGAGTGTTGGCCCGCATCTGCTCCTCCGCCTGAGCCATACGTATGTCAAAATACAGCTGGGTCAGTGGCATGTAACGGCCGGAGGCAGGAGGAGTAGAGGTGGGTGCAGCAGGAGCAGTGGCCGACGGCTCTTGGAAGGAGGAGGCACGAGGTGAGGAGGCACCACCGAGGGAACGTGAAAGAGCAAGGAAGGATGGGACGCCATCCGATTGGCAAAGGGAGACGTCGACGTTCTTCACTTCCAAGATGAGGGTGATGAAGGATCCATAGTACAGAGACTACTTCCCCGCGGGCAGGACGCCGAAGAATGTATTGAGAAGAGTCTTGGGGAAGGACCAAGGCTTCTTCGAATTGAGAAAGAACATACAAACCAGGGCGTCAGTGGTGATGGCATCATAGTTGTCGCCCTTGGGATAGATGGTGTGGCAGACGATACTGTGGAGCTCGTACTAGAACGGCTCCAACTGCGAGAAAAGAGCCGGGATGGCCGGAGGATTCGGTCCCTTACAGATGATTCCGCAGAATTCATTGAAAGAGACCTCGGCCGAAGGATAAAGAGCAGCCAAGGCTGGCTGAGCCTCTCCTCGGTCAGGGATGCCGAGAATGCCAGCGATGTCACGAGCCGTCAGGCGGAAGTGGCGCTCGTTCACATCGTCTCAATGGCACCGTTCTCAATGTCGGGAACCATATTACAGTAGAACAGGCATACTGCGACGGGGTAGACAGTCACCTGACGCCGAAGGAGATAAGAGAGACCGGCCTCCTCGAAGAGAAAAAGATGGCCGGTGAAGAGGTTCCAGTTGATGGTGCAGCCCATGAAGACGTTGTGGTGCATAAAATGCTGGAACCATGCTTCGGTAGCCAAGGAAGAGGTGAAGATCCTCTGGTCATAGCCATAGGAGAGAGGCACAGGAGTGAAAGGATTGGCAGTGGTGGTGGAGGAGCGAGGACGCTTGTGGGTGGCCATAGAAGAGTAGAAGGAGGTGGAAGGAGGAGAGAAAATTTGAAAAATGGAGGAGGATGAATAAAAGAATGGGGTTTTTAAAGAAGAGTGGGGAAGAGGAAGGGTTGGGAACGGTTATAGAAGAGGAAGTGGGGAAGTGTGGTGGTTTGAAAAAGAGATAATGGAGGAGTTAATGAAGGAGGGGAAGAGGTGGGATGGGAAGTTAGGGTATTGGGAAGAGGAGAGGAGGAGATGGGTATTAATGAAGAGATGATTGATGTGATGGGTAGTTAAGAGGGGAGAAAGGAATAAAGAGAGAATGGAAGAGGGGTGGGGCCCGAGCAGATGTGACACAGCAGTCCGCCGTGAACCGGTATACCATTGGTATGCCAACGTATGCCGACGGTATACCGATTTTTGGCACAGAACATAATTCTGAACCAAAATCGACATGCCATCGGTATACCGCAGTATACCGTCGGTATGCCGGTTGAGTTGAACTATGCGTCAAAATTTAAGATGCCTAATTCTTGGCAAAGAAAAACGAAGCGATCCTCCGGGAGTGGTTTGGTGAAAATATCGGCTAACTGATAAGTAGTGTCAATAAATTCAAGGCGAATATCCCCCTTTTGTTGATGGTCACGAAGAAAATGGTGTCTAATTTCAATGTGCTTCGTACGTGAGTGACAAATCGGGTTTTTTGTGAGATTGATCGAGCTAGTGTTATCACATTTAATAGGGGTGCAAGTATGAGAAATGCCATAATCAACAAGTGTTTGTGACATCCAAAGAATTTGTGCACAACAACAACCGGCCGTAATATACTCGATCTCAGTGGTTGAAAGAGCAACAGAATTTTGATTCTTACAAAAGCATGATACTAAGGATTTCCCAAGGAATTGACATGTGCCGCTAGTACTTTTTCGGTCAATCTTGCATCCGGCAAAATCTGCATCCGAGAAGCCGTGAAGCCCAAAGGATGAAGATTTCGGATACCAAAGGCCTATATTAACGGTGCCTTTGAGATATCGAAAAATACGCTTGATGGCACATAAGTACAATTCCTTTGGATTTGCTTGATATCGTGCACAAAGACATACACTAAACATGATATCAGGATGGCTAGCAGTTAGATAAAGTAAACTATCGATTATACCTCGATACTTACGAATGTCAACCGATGTGCCACCTTCATCATTGTCAAGCTTTGTCGTTGTTGCCATAGGAGTCCTCATTGATTTGGATGAGTCGAGTTCGAAACGCTTGAGGAGATCCTTTGTATATTTTGCTTGATTGATGAAGGTTCCTTTGGGTCCTTGTTTGATTTGTAAGTCCAAAAAGAATGATAGTTCACCCATCATGCTCATTTCAAATTCATCCTGCATTACTTTAGCAAATTCTACACAAAGTGCATTGTTAGTAGAACCAAAAATAATGTCATTGACGTAAATTTGAACTAATAAAAGAGTGTCATTATGGGATTTGATAAAAAAATGTCGTATCGACTTTGCCCTTAGAAAAATTATGTGAAACAAGAAAGGAGCTAAGGCGCTCATACCAAGCATGGGGAGCTTGTTTGAGGCCATAAAGGGCTTTGTGGAGTTTGAACACGTGATTAGGAATTGAAAATCTTCAAAGCCAGGAGGTTGTTTAACATAAACTTCCTCTTTAATAATACCATTTAAAAACGTACTTTTTACATCCATTTGAAAAAGTTTGAAATCATTAAAGCAAGCAAAAGCACATAGCATACGAATGGATTCAAGACGAGCAACCGGAGCATAGGTTTCATCGTAGTCAATGCCTTCCTCTTGGTTATAGCCTTGAGCAACCAATCGGGCTTTGTTACGAGTCACTAACCCATCTTCATTAAGTTTATTTTGAAACACCCATTTAGTGCCAATAACGGGGTGGTTGCGAGGTTTAGGGACAAGTTCCCAAACCTTGTTTCGCTCAAATTGATTTAGCTCTTAATGCATCGCTATCATCCAAAATTCATCATGAAAAGCATCATTAATATTTTTAGGCTCGATTTGAGAAATAAAAGTCACGTTTGCACAAAGAGCACGAGTGGAGGATCTAGTACTAACACGGGAACAGAGATCCCCAATGATAAGCTCCTTAGGATGATTAGGAACAAATCTCCATTCCTTTGGGAGATCCTCTTGAGGAGGCTCGAGTGGCAGAGAATCTTTTTTTGGAGGAGTCACAATTTCATTGTTAGATGAAGAAGGATGAGGATCTCCAATAGAAGAGTTCTCTAAACCAAACGAGATGTCATCAACATCATCAGATGAGGAGGATGTAGAAGAGTTAAGTTCATCAAAAGAGACATTAATTGACTCTTCGACAACAAGACTTCTTTTGTTAAAAATACTAAAACCTTTGCTATGTATTAAGTAGCCAAGGAAAATTCCTTCATAGGTTTTTTCTTCAAACTTGCCTAGATTGTCCTTGGTATTCAAAATAAAACATTTGCAACCAAAAACTTTAAAATATTCAATAGAGGAAATTTTATCAAACCAAAGCTCATAAGGAGTCTTTTTAGAAATAGGTCTAATCAAGACCCTATTTATAAAATGACATACCGTGTTAATGGCTTCCGCCCAAAAATATTGGGAGAGCTTATATTGGTTTAACATAACCCGGGCCATATCGTCAAGAGTTCTATTCTTTCTCTCCACAACACCATTTTGTTGAGGGGTTCGAGGGCAAGCAAAATCATGACCAAAACTATTCTTTTCATAAAATCTTTTAAAATCGGCATTGTCAAACTCTCCTCCATGATCACTTCTAATCTTATTAATAGAAATGCCTTTCTCATTTTGAACACATTTACAAAAAGCAACAAATTCACGAAAAGTATCACTTTTACAAGCAAGAAAAATAACCCAAGTAAATCTCGAAAAATCATCAACTAAAACAAAAGCATAAAGCTTGCCTCCAAGACTAGCTACTCTACTAGGACCAAATAGATCCATATGAATAAGTTGAAGTGGTCTAGTGGTACTCACAGAGTTGATGGATTTGAAAGATGACTTGGTCAACTAACTTTTCTCGTATTCTTCACACACCATATCCGTTTTGAAAGGGATACTTGGAAATCCTCTTACAAGCTTCTTGGTTACAAGACGAGAGATGGTATCCATGTTGGCATGTCCGAGCCTCATGTGGCAAAGCCAACTTTCATCGTTCTTTGTAACTAGGCACCTTTCATTGTTAGTACCTTCAACAAGATATAGAACATATATATTGTTCTCTCTAATGCCTTCATAAATAATAGATTCGCTAGAGCTATCGGTAATGAAGCATTTGAGTTTAACAAACTTAATGTCATAACCATTATCGGTGAGATGACTGATACTAAGAAGATTGTGTTTGAGATTTGTAACAAGACACACATTCTTAATACAAGGATAATGAGGGGAACCGATATTACCGTTTTCTATAATGTGACCTTTAAGATTGTTACCAAAGGAGACGTGTCCTTCCTTCTTCATCGATAGCGTTGTAAAAAGTGAAACATCACCGGTCATGTGCCGTGAACAACCGCTATCGAGAATCCACTTGCTTCTAGCATGAGAAGGATTCTTCACCTACAACATAAGTTGAAGATGAACATTTTGGTACCCATGATCGTTTGGGTCCTTGATTGTTAGTCTTAGGAACCCATTTATAAACTTTCATATCAACTTGTTTCCTTGTATGACAGTAATTAGAAGTATGTCCAAGCAAGCCACAATAGTTGCATATCATAGAAGATTTAGAAGAAAATGAGTGAGTGTTATGCACATGTGACGCTCTTGTGCGAGGAGTTCTATTATGAGTGTTATGATGGTGATAATAGAATGCAT
The DNA here is from genome assembly GCA_029216955.1 of Iris pallida. NCBI lineage: Eukaryota > Viridiplantae > Streptophyta > Magnoliopsida > Asparagales > Iridaceae > Iris > Iris pallida. The sequence goes on along the minus strand of JANAVB010006391.1, from coordinate 2,893,038 downwards.
GATGTGAAGTGTTCTTCTTAACAAACGGTCCTTTTCTTGAGTTGGAAAAGGACTTTTGTGTAGTATTCTTGTTCATGTAAGAAGTATGACTAATATTGTGATGGGTGTGAGGGTGTCTTGGAACATGTGTGTGAGTAGTATTTTTATTACCTAATCTCTTACTCTGCGTGTCACGCCCCAGAACCAGAATACTGGAGAGCGGGGGCAGACATAGCCAGCTACGTATATGAAATGGAATCCATCTCACTATACAGTCACGACTGTCTAGATACATGAGGGTTTAACTACAAGCCAGCAGTCTCCTAAGGTCATGAACAAGCCTATTGTCTCAATCACAAGCAAGCAATAGTAATTACAAGATGTCAGAGCACCAAATATATAATAGCAAGGCGTCCCATACATTATATATTGGATGATCATGAAGCTAGTCGTACAAAATGCCAGGACTAGCAAGAGTTCAGTCATACATGATCAACCCTAGGATCTGTCAATCATGTTACAGCCCGTAGGCAGACAATAAATAAGGAAGCAATCGAGCTAACACATGCTCGTCGGCTAAACGCCTCAAAAGAATAATTTTTACAAATAAGTGGAAGGACAAAAGAAACCCACTCGTTGCCAGGGTTCCGTCTAGTGGTCACCATCTGGCTGGAAGATCGGTGGATCCTCTGGAGCTGCTCCGATATCTGGCCACACAAAACCAGCTGGGTCAGACCCCAGAAAGAGCAAGTGCCACAAAGGAGGCTTCACTTAGAAACTAAAACCAGCATATAGTAAGGAGCATTAAAGTTAAATTATCAAAAATAACAACAATAATTGAGTACGAGGAAACCATTCAAGTAGCCAGACTACAACCCTTAAACCAAACAAGGACCGGGGTTGCAATCCTTCACCTGAATGGAAATCCGTCTCAAATACTATGGATAAGGTAATAAGACAATAAACGAAGAGAAGACACAGAACTGCTCCGGGAGCCAGGTTACAACCCTTAAACCAAACAAGGACCGGGGTTGTAACCCTTCGCCTGAACAGAACTGGACTCCTGATCTTTATTATTAAGGCCATTATAGATAATCATGTTGCTGAAGTAAGATAGAACATGAAAAGCACGGCACGGGATACAAATAAGACAATAACCGAAGGGAAGACACAGAACTGCTCCGGGAGCCAGGTTACAACCCTTAAACCAAACAAGGACCGGGGTTGTAACCCTTCGCCTGAACAGAACTGGTCCCCCGATCGTTATTGTTAAGGCAAGCATCAATAATCGTGTCTTGTCACGATCTTGCACAGGATCAGGATAAGACTAAGCTGGAATAACTTCATCCAATCAATCACGGCCAATCAAAAGTACGGCTTGATACTTTAACTAGCTAGGGTTATCAGAGACCTAGTTACTAGCAAGATGCAATGAGATTATTTCAACAGCCACAAGCCCTGCAGACCATCCAAGTTATCCTGGTCGAATGTCCATTTATGAAGGATGCACCACATGACTGTGTGCTGGAAGTGTGCCCTACTCGTCGGTAGGCTACAAGTCCACTTAATGCGCCCAGATAACGGGATTGCCTGTAGCTGGAAATCTCTTCATGTCTACTGAATTATTCTAGTTTATTACTCTTAGTTAATTACAGTAGGTATCCCTGACCGTGGTACTCAGGGATCCCATCCTAGACATGATGCAAGACAATACTGGTTTATTGTGCATTTGCAATCATCCACGGTGTCCAGGTTAGTCATTCTTGTCGGGTCATGTCACGTTAGCCGTCGTAACAGCAATTTAAGATAATCATGTCAGGTATGCTTGTCCTGCCATGCCGTGTTCAATTATTATTAACAAACCTATTAAATAAATTCATGATTATCAAGTTCATGTCAAAAGGCGTAAGGATATAAAATGGGCATAAAATATCTAATAAAATATCAATATACAGGGCTATAGAAGAGCCAAGCTTAAGAAAAATAAAACCAAAGTGACATGCTGACATAAGACCAAGTCAGCCAAGGCCATACGCTCAGTGCAAAAGTCATACGCTCAGGTCAGGCTACGCTCAAGTCAAGCTACGCTCAGGTAAGCCTACGCTTAGGTAAGCCTACGCTCACAAAGGGCAGCGTATGAGGTCCATACGACCCCTTGTCACACAAGTGAGCGTATGCAAGACATACGCTCCAAAAAGGCAGCGTATGAACTTCATACGACTCCTTGTCACACAAGCGAGCGTATGCAAGACATACGCTCCAAAAAGGCAGCGTATGAACTTCATACGACTCCTTGTCACACAAGCGAGCGTATGCGAGTCATACGCCTCCAAAAAGGCAGTATTTGAACTCCATACGACTCATGGCTATCCAAGTGAGCGTATGCAAGTCATACGCTCCAAAAAGACAGCGTATGGACTCCATACGACTCCTTGTCAAGCAAGCGAGCGTATGCGAGTCATACGCCTCCAAAAAGGCAGCGTATGAACTCCATACGACTCATGGCTATCCAAGTGAGCGTATGCAAGTCATACGCTCCAAAAAGACAGCGTATGGACTCCATACGACTCCTTGTCAAGCAAGCGAGCATATGCGAGTCATACGCTTCCAGAAGGTAGCGTATGGGGTCTACTGCGCTACGCTAAAGAGCACGCACAGCTCAGTGACGCAAGCTATAATGCTCGCGCACTGCTCACTATCTTCTCCAAACAGCAGGAACTCCATGGTTGAACCCTAAGCTTCCAAAGTCCATAACTTGGTCAAAACAAGTCCAAATCTAACTTTCCAAAGGTCAAAATTTGGTAGAAGGAAATTTTCTACCACATGGAACCATCAAAACTTGAAAACAAGGGAATTTAATAGATCAAAACCATGAAAATCCGAAAATGACTAAATTCTAGATCTACAAAAATCCAAGCTTCAAAATAGAAAATGACAAGTTCTAATGTGGATTAGAAAGTTGCAAAGAAGAGGTTAGAACAATAAAAATGGTAGGTTTCTTCATGAAGCAAGATTGCACTTGCCTAGGCTAGGGTTTTCTTGGTTGGTGGTGGAGAGTAATGAAGAAGAAAGGAAATAATGATGAGAGAGAATGGGAAGAGGTTAATAAATGGGGTTGGTTATGGTAGGTAGGGGGTTCACCCTTGGTTCATGATGAACCAAGGCTAATCAAGCCTAGCCGAACCAATCCAAGCCAACCCAAACCAAGATGAACCATGGCCAATACGAGGTAAAATACGTACACGCATTCTTAAATACGTAATACGAACAACAGGCATTACAACTCTACCCACCTTAAAAAAATTCCGTCCTCGGAATTTAATTAAGATGTTAGAGAGACTAGAACAAGCTATACTAATTACATGCAAACTATAACTAGGCAAGCAATCACTCATTCAAGCAAGGAATCGAAGATATGAGGCATAATAAAGACATTATACCTCATGAGTCAAACAAGTCGGGATACCGCGATCGGATATCTTCCTCACGCTTCCACGTTGACTCCCCCAAAGAGTGATGACCCCAAGCAACTTGGACTAACTTGATAGTCTTGTTCTCGAGGATCTTCTCTCTCCGGTCTAATATAGACATGGGCCTCTCCTCATACGAAAGGTTGGTACCAACAACCAATTCCGAATGATCCAGGATGTGGCTCGGGTCCGGGATATATCGTCGTAATTGGGATACATGGAACACGTCATGCACCTCGCTTAGCGACGGCGGAAGAGCGAGACGATAGGAAACATCTCCTACTCGCTCTAGAATATCGAACGGCCCTATATACCTAGGACTAAGCTTTCCCCGTACGCCGAAACGAATGACGCCACGGTTGGGCGAAATCCTCAGGAATACATGATCGCCGACCGAAAACTCGAGAGGGTGCCGATGAGAATCGGCCCAATGACGCTGGCGATCTTGGGTAACTCGAAGATGATCTCTGACCCTTCTGACCACTTCAATGGTCTGAGCAATCAATTCTGGACCAAGCATCTGTCTTTCTCCAACATCATCCCAGGATAGCGGGGATCTGCACTTCCTGCCATACAGCGCCTCGAACGGGGCCATCTGGATACTGGCCTGGAAACTATTGGTGTACGAGAATTCCACCAGGTGCAAGTGATCTTCCCATGAACCACCGAAGTCAAGTGTGCAAGACCACAACATGTCTTTAAGAGTCTAGATCGTGCGCTCTGACTGACCATCTGTCTGCGGATGATATGCTGAACTGAACTGGAGATGAGTCCCTAAACTCGCCTACAGGCTATGCCAAAAGTGCGATATAAATTTAGAATCTCGGTCCGAGGTGATGCTAACTGGCACACCGTGCAATCTGACAATCTGTCTAAGATACATCGCCGCTAGCTGAGCCGTCGACTGACCAACTCTGAATGGAAGAAAGTGAGCCACTTTCGTGAGCCGGTCAACTATAACCCAAATAGCATCTCTACCAGCTGGAGATCTAGGTAATCCAGTCACGAAATCCATGGTCACATGCTCCCACTTCCACTCTGGAATCGGCAAGGGCTGAAGCAGTCCTGCCGGTCTCTGATGTTCAGCTTTAATTTGTTGGCAAACCAAACACCGAGAGACAAACCGAGCTATCTTCCGCTTCATGCCATTCTACCAGAAATGCTGCCGGATATCACGGTACATCTTCGTACTGCCCGGATGGATGGAATACTGCGAACTATGAGCTTCTGCCATGACCTCCTGCCGAATATCTCCGCTGGGTACACAAAGACGCTTACCATGTCGAAGTGTACCATCCTCATGAACGCATAACTCTGGTCTTCGTCCTGTCTCACTCTGCTCTGAGTCATTGAAGCTTGGATTCTGCCGACTGCACCATCCGGATCCTCTCGACTATAGTGGACTGAACTTGTATACTGGCCATCAAGGCCACACTGGAAGGGAGAACAACTTCAATATCCATTTTCTGAAGATCTGCTAACAGCTCTGGTTGTGCTGTTAGAAAATAAGCTCCCGCTCTCCTGCTCAATGCATCCGCAACAACATTGGCCCTTCCAGGATGATACTGCAGGTTGACATCATAATCCACAAGTAGCTCCAGCCATCTCCTCTGACGCATGTTAAGATCTTTCTGGGTGAAAACATATTTCAAGCTCTTGTGGTCGGTGAAGATCTCCACCCTATCTCCATACAAATAGTGCCTCCACAACTTGAGTGCAAACACCACTGCTGCCAGCTCCATGTCATGGGTTGGGTAATTCCTCTCATGATCATGAAGTTGCCGTGATGCATAAGCTATTACCTTCCCATGCTGCATCAGAACACATCCTAAACCTCTGCCTGAAGCGTCACAGTATACCGAAAATCCTCCGGTCCCATCAGGAAGCGTGAGAATAGGAGCCGTCATTAAGCTTTGCTTCAACTTCTCAAAAGATTCCTGGCACTCTGCTGTCCAAGCAAACTGTGCATCCTTGCGGATCAACTGGGTCAGCGGCGCCGAGATCCGAGCGAAGTCCGAAACAAATCGCCGGTAGTAGCCGGCCAATCCAAGAAAACTACGAACCTCTGCAACTGTGCTGGGCACCGGCCATGACTCAATGGCCACGATCTTTTGGGGATCCACTTCTACTCCTCCTCTGATGATGATATAACTCAAGTACGAAATGCGATCGAGCCAGAACTCGTATTTATTGAACTTGGCATATAACTGGTGCTCCCTGAGTATCTGAAGAACAACCCTGAGATGCTGCTCATGCTCCGCCTCATTCTTGCTGTAGACCAGAATGTCGTCTAGGAATACGATCACAAATTGATCCAAGTAAGGTATGAAAATACGATTCATGAGGTCCATGAATACTGCCGGTGCATTGGTTGCTCCAAATGGCATAACAAGGAACTCCCAATGCCCGTATCTCGATCTGAAAGCTGTTTTCGGGATGTCCTGCTCTCTGACTCTGATCTGATGATTTCCTGAGCGTAAGTCAATCTTCGAGAATACAGCTGCCCCTTTAAGTTGATCAAACAAGTCATCTATCCTCGGGAAAGGGTATATGTTCTTGATTGTCACTGAGTTCAAGGTACGATAATCTACACATAATCTGGACGTACCATCCTTCTTTTTCACAAGAAGCATCGGGGCTCCCTAAGGCGATCCACTAGCACGAATGAATCCTTTGGTTCTAAGCTCTTCAATCATCTTGTACAAGATCTCCAACTCTGATGGCGCCATCCTGTAGACTCTCTCTGACACTGGGGCTGTCCCGGGAATCAAGTCTATGGTGAACTCAATCTCCCGCTCTGGCGGCATACCTGGAAGCTCTTCTGGAAAAACATCTGGGAACTCATCCACTATCCTGGGCAATTGAACTGCTGCTACTGCCATCCGCAATACTGGAGGAGAAGGCTCAACCTCGCCTCGAGAGAAAGAAAACTCCGACTCTCCTGGAATGCTAAAAATAACCCTGCCAATGTGGCAGTCTATCCTAGCATACTGGTCCCTCAACCAATCCATCCCTAAGACTACATCATAATCGGCCATCGGGAATTCTATCAATCTAGCGGGAAACTCTCTACTGCTAACTACGATTCGACACGAGGAAAATACTCTATCGACTCCCACAAGTCCGTTACCAGTGTGTATATTGAGCCTTACTGATAACGACTCGGGCTCCAATCCTATCCGTGTTGCGAATCGTGCAGACATAAATGAATGTGATGCACCAGAATCAAATAAAGCTGAAGCTGGAAAGGTGTTGACGAGAATAGTACCTGCCACTACCTCAACTGGTGTTACTCCTTCTTCTCCCATGGTCAAGGCCAGCACTTGACCATGTCCTCTAGGGGCAGGTCCCCTCTGCAAAAAAATTCCTCTGCCTGCTCTGGATCAGGGCTTGGGCCTGAGCATACTGCTGCGGTCTCTGCTGCTGGAATGCCTGGGCCTGCGTCAGCAATGGCCTTGGGAGCGGGTACTGTAACTGCTGCTACTGCTGCTGGACTGGCGCTGGTCCTCTAACTGAAGGACCAGAGAAAGCTGATGAACTCCCCCTGTTCGGGCAGTTCCCAACCCTGTGGTCCGGGGCACCACAAACCAAGCACAATCCCTGTGCTCTGTGACACTCTGACACCACATGCCCTGGCTTCCCGCAGTGTGAACATCCCACTGCGGAAGACTGCTTCTGCTTCTGTTGCTGAGGGAGCGTCGGGGTAGAATGCTGAACCGACGTCACCGAGGCTGCCCGCCTCGGAGTTCCAATAGTTAAACCTCTAGCTGCCGGGGCTGGAGCTAATGATTGGTGCATCTGACTGTGGCACCGCTTCCTACCTCCGGTCCTATCCACGATCCGTTGGGAGGTGTACTCATGCCTCCTAGCCGCCCTCAATACTGCATCGAACGTCTGGTGTTCGAACTGCTCAACTGCTAGTAAAATCTCCAAATGCAGCCCCTGCTGGAACCGCTGGGCCCTATCAAACTCGGTTGCCACCAAGGTAGGGGCAAACCTACTGAGTCTAGAAAACTTAGATGCATAACCATCGACTATTCTGCCTCCTTGCTTTAGGTTGGTAAACCTCGTCTGTAAGTCATACCGAGCCACAGCATCAAAATACTTCGTCTGGAATCTCTCTCTGAACACTGCCCAAGCAATGGGTGCCACTAATCCCTCGGCCTGCGCCGCCCACCAACTGCGGGCAAGATCTAACAACTGCAGGCACACTACGGCCACCTTCTCGTTTTCTGGAGTCCTGGCTGCTTCTAGAATCACTTCGGTATCCTGAAGCCAAGCATCCGCGGCGATCGCATCTTCGCTGCCGTCGAAGAATGGAGGGTTCAGGCGCTTGAAGCTGTTGGCCGCGCTGTTACCCTGATGACCACCCCGGGTCAAAGCATCCGTCACTGCCTGGTGCAAGGCATCTCCACGCCGGTCTTGGGAAGCTATCAAGGTCCTGACGAGTACTACCAAAGTGCCGTCATCATGTTCTACTGGTTGAACTGGCTGGACTGGTGGCTCTCCGCCAGAAGGCACGACTCTAGAGGCTACTTCGGAATGCTGGGCTTGATCTCCAGGTTACTGCTGGTCCGTGAGAGGTGCTCCGCCTTGCTGGTCAGTAGGACCACGAACAATGCCGCTGAAGAAGACGACATAGGAAACAATAAAGAAGGACCAGGACAGATCAACGATACAAGCATATGATCAGGACAAGAATCCAGGGATTTAGAAGATACGAGTAGAGATCAAGGACGAATACTGATTGAGACATCTATTCGGCAAACCCTCACATATCTTGATTTACAAGACCTGCATGGGCCACCACTTAAACCATGTCAGCCCCAGAACCAGAATACTCGAGAGCGGGGGCAGACATAGCCAGCTACGTATATGAAATGGAATCCATCTCACTATACGGTCACGGCTGTCTAGATACATGAGGGTTTAACTACAAGCCAGCAGTCTCCTAAGGTCATGAACAAGCCTATTGTCTCAATCACAAGCAAGCAATAGTAATTACAAGATGTCAGAGCACCAAATATATAATAGCAAGGCGTCCCATACATTACATATTGGATGATCATAAAGCTAGTCGTACAAAATGCCAGGACTAGCAAGAGTTCAGTCATACATGATCAACCCTAGGATCTGTTAATCATGTTACAGCCCGTAGGCAGACAATAAATAAGGATGCAATCGAGCTAACACATGCTCGCCGGCTAAACGCCTCAAAAGAATAATTTTTACAAATAAGTGGGAGGACAAAAGAAACCCACTCGTTGCCAGGGTTCCGTCTAGTGGTCACCATCTGGCTGGAAGATCGGTGGATCCTCTGGAGCTGCTCCGATATCTGGCCACACAAAACCAGCTGGGTCAGACCCCAGAAAAAGCAAGTGCCACAAAGGAGGCTTCACTTAGAAACTAAAACCAGCATATAGTAAGGAGCATTAAAGTTAAATTATCAGAAATAACAACAATAATTGAGTACGAGGAAACCATTCAAGTAGCCAGACTACAACCCTTAAACCAAACAAGGACCTGGATTGCAATCCTTCACCTGAATGGAAATCCGTCTCAAATACTATAGATAAGGTAATAAGACAATAAACGAAGAGAAGACACAGAACTGCTCCGGGAGCCAGGTTACAACCCTTAAACCAAATAAGGACCGGGGTTGTAACCCTTCGCCTGAACAGAACTGGACTCCTGATCTTTATTGTTAAGGCCATTATAGATAATCATGTTGCTGAAGTAAGATAGAACATGACAAGCACGGCACGGGGTACAAATAAGACAATAACCGAAGGGAAGACACAGAACTGCTCCGGGAGCCAGGTTACAACCTTTAAACCAAACAAGGACCGGGGTTGTAACCCTTCGCCAAACAGAACTGGTCCTCCGATCGTTATTGTTAAGGCAAGCATCAATAATCGTGTCTTGTCACGATCTTGCACAGGATCAGGATAAGACTAAGCTGGAATAACTTCATCCAATCAATCACGGCCAATCAAAAGTATGGCTTGATACTTTAACTAGCTAGGGTTATCTCAGACCTAGTTACTAGCAAGATGCAATGAGATTATTTCAACAGCCACAAGCCCTGCAGACCATCCAAGTTATCCAGGTCGAATGTCCATTTATGAAGGATGCACCACATGACTGTGTGCTGGAAGTGTGCCCTACTCGTCGGTAGGCTACAAGTCCACTTAATGCGCCCAGATAACGGAATTGCCTGTAGCTGGAAATCTCTTCATGTCTACTGAATTATTCTAGTTTATTACTCTTAGTTAATTACAGTAGGTATCCCTGACCGTGGTACTCAGGGATCCCATCCTAGACATGATGTAAGACAATACTGGTTTATTGTGCAAATACAATCATCCACGGTGTCCAGGTTAGTCATTCTTGTCGGGTCATGTCACGTTAGCCGTCGTAACAGCAATTCAAGATAATCATGTCAGGTATGCTTGTCCTGCCATGCCGTGTTCAATTATTATTAACAAACCTATTAAATAAATTCATGATTATCAAGTTCATGTCAAAAGGCGTAAGGATATAAAATGGGCATAAAATATCTAATAAAATATCAATATACAGGGCTATAGAAGAGCCAAGCTTAAGGAAAATAAAACCAAAGTGACATGCTGACATAAGACCAAGTCAGCCAAGGCCATACGCTCAGTGTAAAAGTCATACGCTCAGGTCAGGCTACGCTCAAGTCAAGCTACGCTCAGGTAAGCCTACGCTCAGGTAAGCCTACGCTCACAAAGGGCAGCGTATGAGGTCCATACGACCCCTTGTCACACAAGTGAGCATATGCAAGATATACGCTCCAAAAAGGCAGCGTATGAACTTCATACGACTCCTTGTCACACAAGCGAGCGTATGCAAGACATACGCTCCAAAAAGGCAGCGTATGAACTTCATACGACTCCTTGTCACACAAGCGAGCGTATGCGAGTCATACGCCTCCAAAAAGGCAGCGTATGAACACCATACGACTCATGGCTATCCAAGTGAGCGTATGCAAGTCATACGCTCCAAAAAGGCAGCGTATGGACTCCATACGACTCCTTGTCAAGCAAGCAAGCGTATGCGAGTCATACGCCTCCAAAAAGGCAGCGTATAAACTCCATACGACTCATGGCTATCCAAGTGAGTGTATGCAAGTCATACGCTCCAAAAAGGCAGCGTATGGACACTATACGACTCCTTGTCAAGCAAGCGAGCGTATACGAGTCATACGCTTCCAAAAGGCAGCGTATGGGGTCTACTGTGCTACGCTAAAGAGCGCGCATAGCTCAGTGACGCAAGCTAAAAAGCTCGCGCATTGCTCACTGTCTTCTCCAAACAGCAGGAACTCCATGGTTGAACCCTAAGCTTCCAAAGTCCATAACTTGGTCAAAACAAGTCCAAATCCAACTTTCCAAAGGTCAAAATTTGGTAGAAGGAAATTCTCTACCACATGGAACCATCAAAACTTGAAAACAAGGGAATTTAATTGATCAAAACCATAAAAATCCGAAAATGACTAAATTTTAGATCTACAAAAATCCAAGCTTCAAAATAGAAAATAACAAGTTCTAATGTGGATTAGAAAGTTGCAAAGAAGAGGTTAGAACAATAAAAATGGTGGGTTTCTTCATGAAGCAAGATTGCACTTGCCTAGGCTAGGGTTTTCTTGGTTGGTGGTGGAGAGTAATGAAGAAGAAAGGAAATAATGATGAGAGAGAATGGGAAGAGGTTAATAAATGGGTTTGGTTGTGGTAGGTAGGGGGTTCACCCTTGGTTCATGATGAACCAAGGCTAATCAAGCCTAGCCGAACCAATCCAAGCCAACCCAAACCAAGATGAACCATGGCCAATACGAGATAAAATACGTACACGTATTCTTAAATACGTAATATGAACAACAGGCATTACACTGCACAAGAAGATCATCATACTTAATATAAGTATCATATTCTCTTTTAATCGCATCTTGAACTTTATGCATAGCAAAAACATAAGCCTCTCTGAAGGATTGAATCTCATCATCCTTTTTTTATGGTGACAAGGGATTCTTGAAACTTGAGTCGCAAAGACTCTATCCCATCCGTGTCAGAAGCAGGAGATTTTCCTTTTACATCAATAATGATGCTGGAGAGTCTTTTAACTTCAAGTTGAAGTGCATCAACCTCTTTTAGAGATTTCTTGTACTTGTTTCTAACACCTTTTTATTCGTTGTGTAATTCAAAAATAGTATTTTCTAAGTCATCATAAGTAAGAACATTTAGAGAGAGATCATCGAGTACCTCATCGGTTGCCATGAGACAAACGTTTGCGTTGTGTTTGCAATCTTTGTCATTGTCGGAGTTGCTTGTATCACTCTCACACCAAATACTTATGTTGGCGAATTTCCTGGAGGACGAGCTTCCTTTGCTAGGCTTCTCATACTTGCTTGAGTCTTTTTTTGTCATGGGACAATCTCTCTTAATGTGACCGGTTCTTCTGCATTGGTAGCATGCCGGATCTTCATCGTTGTCCCATCTAAAGCGGTTGGCTTTGTTGAATTTGAGAAACTTTCGGAAGTGCTTAGCTGTGAGAGCTATATCTTCATCGTCATCCGACTCGTTGTCGTCGGAGCTATCCTTTGAGTAAGAATTTGTAGCCTTGAGAGCTAGAGACTTCTCCTTCTCTTTGGCCTTCTCCTTCTCCTTCTCTTGCATGGAAGATTCTTTTTGATCTTTCATGTCAAGTTTATGAGTCATAAGCTTTCCCATGAGGGTCTCAAGGTTCATGACTGTCAAGTCATTACCTTCAATGATGGTGGTAGCTTTAGGACTCCATCTTTTGGTCAATCCTCTGAGAATCTTTCTGATCTTTTCATGAGCAGGATATTTCTTACCAAGAGAAGAAAGAGGATTAATAATATCACCAAAACGAGTGAACATGCAAGTAATAGACTCATCTTGTTTCATCTTAAAAGATTCATAATCTTGTGTGAGTCTACTAATCTTTTATTCTTTTACTTGTTACTACACCATAATATGCAAATTGTGACACAATTTTTTTCTAATTAGTAACAGTTATTACCGTTACAAGATAGTAACACTTATAACCGTTACTATAGGCAAAAACTATTACGAAAGTTCTAATTCTATAATTCTTTTATTTTTTATATTAGTTGTAACAGTAAAAATTATGACAAATTTATAACTTATGTCACATGCAAAACATGTGCCAACAGAAAAGTGTTACAAAGCAACCAAAAGGAAATTTTTTCCTAATTTTTTTCTCGCACTTCCCTCTTCTTCTCTGTCGATGGTTTCCCAGCCCCTTCCCTCTTCTTCTCTCCTGTGAGCCGCACATATCTCTGTTGATGGTTTCCCCCTTCCATCTTCTTCTCTCTTGTGAGCCGCTGCCGAACGCTTCCCTCTTGTCTCCTGTTACGAAGGTATGACCTCTCCTCCTCTCTCACAATCTCTTCGGGTTTTGTTTTTCTTAGGATTTTGGTTCTTAGGGTTTCGTTTTTCTGAGGGTTTCATTTTTCTTAGGATTTCGGCTCTTAGGGTTTTGATTTTATTAGGGTTTTTGTTTTCTTTAGGGTTTCAGCTTTCCTTAATTCTCTCACAATCTGAAGATTTGAGCATCGTCGAAGCAAGAAAGGTAACTCCCTCGTTCTCTCTCTCTCTCTCTCTTCGATTTTATGGGTTTTGATGATATTTGGGTTTTGTTAATTTTATGTTAAGGTTGCATCAAATTCTTGGATCATATTTTGTTGTAGTCCCCGCTAATAATTCACCACAGTATGCACAGAATTATTCCCACTTAATATTCTTCATGACATGCACTTCCTCTGATCGAGGCACATGCATAAGAGTAGGGGGCATCTGGATGAGGATTATCTAGTTTGGATCTGGCTCCAAATCCGATTATAAATGGATATGGATCAAATTATTTTTAGGATTTGGATTTTATTTATCCGAATTCAGTTTGTCTAGATATGAATTCCCCTCTATTTCGAATGTGAATATCCTGATACCTATATAAATATATAATTGATATATCTATACTTCTAATACTTAAATACTAAAGGCCTATTAAGGTTGGTTTGTCAACAAAAAAAGAAGCATAAGCAACTTTTTATAAGGGTTTTTTAAGTGTGGCGATTAAGGATGGTAATTTAGGTTCATTCCACCAAACCGTCTTAGAAGACGGATTCGGATCTGATCTTAGAAGGGTTCAGGTCTGGTTTAAAACAGAGAAATGGGTCAACCTGTTTAGTAATTCGGTTGGTCTGGTTTTAGTGTCAACATGCTAAGACAACCATGTATTCGGCTAAAATATAAGAAACAAATTAAAACACTTTACTACTATGATACCAGTCCCCACATTTAAATACCTAATAACATTTCTCATAAGATATGTTTTAAGTGCCTTGTAGTAAACAAAACTATATGAGCATGATTAATAAGACTTTCCTAAGAAAAAAATACTGCATGAAAACACATCAACTTAATAAAAATGGTGCAGCAAGAACTTTCAAAAATCCTCTACTTGAAAACTCTAGGCAGGACCCTCCTGCATGCTGAAATCAAACCAACTTTTCCCTGTCACTGGCCAGAAAGAAATGCATCAGTATGCTGTCAATTGACAATTGAGGGCACCAGCAGGGCCCTAGCATCAGATATCTTTAACTTTCGCTCCCAGAGGTTACCTTGAAAGGAAGGAAGTCAATCCCACACATGAAGGGTCGTAAAACTTCTGGTATCTCGACCCCACCTTCCCCTTTGATAGTTCTCGAGTATGCAACAGATGGTCTTTTCAGTTGCTGTAAGTGTAGAAGTCAGCATATGCACGAACTGCTTTGCTTGTTCATCATTCTGCAAACAAGCCAATGCCACATTAGGAATCCCCTGTTTCAACAAACTAAGGCAGCAGTCATCGAGATGCTCTTCTGATTCCCCTTATCATAAAAAAAAATAGAAGGGTAAAGGTCTACCTTCTTCTGCCCATATCCAATTCCTAATCTCTTGGCTTGGTAATCGGTGCAATTTGAACAAGAAACAAGTTCCCTGTACGTCTTCGATGCAGGAAACCATCCTTCTAAGTCAAACTTTTTGGCTGCTGCATCATTCAAATCACCAGAGACGATCGATACAACTTGATATGGTATCTTCAGCTGTATAAACAAAGGATACACTTCAGATTCTCTGAAAAATAAAATCTCACAAGTAATAGTCATGGAAAGGATCCTAAGGTTTGATAAATCTCGACAAACGCACACCTCTTTATAGAAATCCTCAGAATTCTTAAGCATCTCTTCTTGCATCTCCAAAGAATCATTATCATTGGGAGATGTGATACAGAACTGCTCCACTTTCTCAAATTGGTGGACTCTAAAAATGCCCAGTGTATCATGACCATGTGTACCAGCTTCCTTCTGCAAACAAGTCGAGTATCCAGCATATCTAGGTATGAAAAAAAATCATTATTATTTGATGAGGTAAGGACTGATACTAGAATACTGAAGAAACAAAGTACCTTATTGGTAGGTCTGTAGGATAAATTCTTTCTTCTAGATGATAAGCACATAATGGTTGTTCGAAAGTGGCAATCAGATATTTGTCATCTCCTTCACCTGTTACCTGTGCATAACAAAATGTTTAGTAAGGTTCCTGCAAAAAAGACGATAAAAAAATTATGGAGGACTACAACCATGGATGCACTTTATCCAATCTATTGACATGCATCAGAACCTGAATTACAGAGATGCATACACAATATTATGTCTGCTATTATAAATCATATCGTAAGCCATCTATCCACAACAAAATACTTCCTTTTTGTACCCTTGTAAGAAATATTTCTTCTAGTTATATCAGCCAACTCTGCTAATACTCGTAAGTTGAAGTACTGAGACGTTTACAACAGTTCTAATTTCCTTTGGTGAATCTTAGCATGTCCAACTATGCAAACATCTGATCAGATGCTCTCAAATTAAGCTTTCCAACATATGAGAAACATAATATGTGATCGTATTGCTCTTTCAACATTATCAAGTGTCAAGCTGCAATTTGTGCAATACTCTTAGGTTGCATTTGGTACGTGGAGCTATATAGCCGGTAATATCCCAGGAATCAAATCCCCATGAATTAAATTTATGAAAAAAAAATATTCCCATGTTTAGTGAATATATAATATTCTCGGAAATGTAGAGTGTGCTCATTGTTTACAGGAGCTTAAAAATTGCATGACAAAAATGTTCGTTATTTGTACGCCAGAGGTTCAGAATCAAGTAACTTGATTGTTGCATATTTACCTTTATGGATGGTTCAAATATTTTGTGTTATTTCATAGCAGTTTGTGTAATGATATAAATCCTTACTAATATCCATCTTTGTTTTTTAGGTTTGTTGTTTGAGAGGATATACTCTTTCTTCTTATCATGTCACGATCGATTTCAAAAGGGTGGATAAAACATCCACATAGAAATGACGACGAGTACAAACAAGGGGTTCGATTTTTTATGGATTTTGCAATGAAACACTCATCCCCTGGGCTTACAACATGTAGTTGCCCTTGTAAAGTATGCAAAAATGAAAAAAGAGCTTCATTTGAAGTAGTTAGAAGGCATTTGATCATTAATGGTATGCTTCCGACATACGATGAATGGTCTCTTCATGGAGAGAAGCCGGGCATGGATATGACAGCAGGTTATGAAGAATAAGTTATTGAAGAAGTTCAAATCCATGATGGAGTTCTAAGCAAAGATGCCAATGTCAATGAGGGTATACTGGGGAACCTGGTTGATGATGCTTATGGTGTACACAATGAAGCTCCTGGTGGTGAAGGTAGTGGTGCAAATAATTCTCAAACAAATATAGTGCCCAAAAATTCTTTTGCTCATTATCTTGATAATGTTGTTAAGTATTGTGAATATAAGAGAATTGCTAGTGAGAAATTATACCCCGGTTGTGAAGATGAATACACAACTCTATCTGTAATTATAGAGTTGCATAACTTAAAGAAGAACTATAATTGGTCGGGAAATAGTGTGACAGAATTGTTAAAGTGTTTGACTCAATGGCTCCCAAAGGGGAACACACTCCCTCAAAAGTATCCTGCAATGAAGCAAATGATGAGAGATTTAGGAATAAAGGCGAAGTGCATCCATGCATGCGAGAATAATTGTATGTTGTATTGGAAGGAGTATGCAAATGCGACTGAGTGCCCTCAATGTCAGACATCCCGATTTAAAGTTAAGGAGAAAACGAAGCCAGGAAAGGTTGGAAAGGAATCAAAAGAACCAAAAAAAGTTTTGAGGCACTTTCCTTTGATTCCAAGATTAAAGAGGTTGTACACAATACCTTGGATTGCAAAAAAAAATGCAGTGGCACAAGGAAGTAGAGCCTTTGTGGGACTTAATGCGACATCTTTGTGATTCAGCTGAATGGAGAACACTTAAATGCAGGTGGCCGGAGTTTGCTGATGAGGGACGAAATGTTTGGCTTGGTATAACGACTGATGGATTCAACCCACATGGTGTTCTATCTAATAATTACAGTTGTTGGCCTGTTTACGTTATACCATACAATATGCCTCCTTCATTAAGCATGAAATCGCAGTTTCAGATGATGTGCTTATTAATTCTAGGGCCCAAAGCACCAAGCCAAGATATTGATGTTTTCTTGCAGCCTCTTGTAGATGAGTTGAAACAACTTTGGGAAGGAGTATCGGCATTTAACATGGACAGAGGGATGATTTTTACTTTGAGAGCCATGTTATTATGGGGGATCCATGATTTTCTGGCATTCAAAAATTTATCAGGTTGTGTAACACATGGTTACAAAGCATGTCCTATTTGCGGCACTGAGACAGAGTCTGAAAGGATTAGTGGAAAGAATGTGTACACAAAGTACAGAAGATTTTTTAAGGATGATCATCCATTCAGAGCAGTCAAACGGGGATGGTATAAGACTGAAGAGCACAGACAACCTCCGCAACGTTTGCATGGATCGACCCTTTTGCAAAGGCTTGACCGCATCCATTATATACCTGGTAAGTTAGTGAAAGGTTATGGCAAGAAAAGAATGGCACTCGAGGGCGATGGTGGTGGTGAAGATGATGGTGGTGGTGGTGGTGGTGATGATAATATCGAATGTGATGGTAGTGAAAGACCAGCATGGTATAAAAAGTCCATTATTTTTAATTTGGAATATTGGCAATCTCATAAAGTACGACATACTATTGATTTGATGCATACTGAGAAGAATGTTGCCGAACATTTAATAAATATACTTTTTGATAAAAAAAAAAAGGGCAACGAGATTCGGGTTATGCCTTGGACAATTTCCAGAAGAAGCAATTTTGCGAAGTCCTGAAAGGCTTAAAGCTCCCATCAGGATTTGCATCTAACCTGAGCAATCTTGTAAGTCTTCAACCACTAAGTTTGCATATAAAGAAGTCACATGACTACCACGTCATGATACAGTATTTGTTGCCTGTTATGCTTCAGCATGCATTTCTAAATAGACGCGACCTAAAAAGAGCTATTATGCAAGTATGCCTATACTTTAACATAGTGTGTTCAAAGATCCTAGATCGAAAGCATGTCCAAGCTGCAAAAGATATGATCGCTGAGGCATTATGTGTATTGGAGCATTATTTTCTAGCCTACTTTCTTGACATAAGTATCCACCTAATGGTTCATCTTGCTGACCAAGCTCTACTTTGTGGACCTACGAGATATATTTGGATGTATCCATTTGAAAGGTGAGATGATTATTTTTTTTATAACGTTGTTATTTATTGAGTTAGATGGAAACTAACAATTTTATCTGTTTTATCGGATACAAGGTCTATGAAGGAGTGCAAAGACATTCCTAGCAACAAGCGTTATGTTGAAGGGTCGATTGCCGAGGCTTATCTTATTTCAGCGTCTGTTAGATATGCTATGGAGTACATGCCAAATCCACATGACGGCAATCACAGTTCTACTCATGCCTCTTTTCTAGTTGAAAACGGTGATGATGTATATGAGCGCTCTATTATTGAGAGTAAAACAATTAAATTAACCGGGGTACAATGGAGACAAATTCGAAGATGGATAGTTTTTAGATTAGAAATACCGAAACTAGCAGAGTACTACAGGTATCGCTTATCTTTGGAATAAAGAATTATAAAAAAAATTATATATTTTTATTTATATTCAATTTATTTTAAATGATTTCCAGTTTTTATCGCTCGTCTCTGGAAACTACTTCCCGTGGTAATACCAAAGAGCCAGAAGTAGTGATACAATCCAAATTCATTGACTGGTTACACAAAAAGGTATCATATATATATATATATATATATATATATATATATATATATTTGTATATATTATTTTACTTGATGTGGTGCTAATTAATTATGTTTACTTTATTGCTTTACTAGTTAATTGAAGAAGAATGTATGAATGGAGATCTTTGGCGATATATTAGCGGACCAAGTCGACAAGCCAAAACATATCTTAAGTATAGGGTCAATGGCTATATCTTCTCTCCCCAGAGTTATGATGATAAAGTTGCAACTCAAGATAGCGGTGTTTGCATGGATGCAATCACCACATTTAGGGCAAGTTCAAAAGACAAGAACCTTACGGATGATGATACTATATGGTATGGGATCATCAAAGAGATCATAGAAGTTGACTATTATGAATTTCACCATGTTGTGTTCTATTGTGAGTGGGTGAATGTTGGAGATAAGACCAACGGCTGTAAGTTTTGTCCAGACTCTAATTTATTAATGGTGAATTTAAAAAAGTTGAAGAGCATCGATGGGGAGTATGATGAGCCGGTAATTCTTGCATTTGAAGCAAGTCAGGTTTTTTATGTAAAAGACATTCAAAATCCAGATTGGTCGATTGTTCTTCGTTCTCTAAAGCGAATGACTGATGAGGTGGATGGGCTGATTGTACTAGAAAATTTTCAATCTTGTCTTCTGGAGCAACCTCACTCGGCACCACTACTAAAATGTGTTGGAAAAAAATAAATGCTATATTTGAAGATTTTTGCTATTTTAGTTTCCAGGTTCCTTTGTTTACATTTTAGAAAAATTGTGACATTCAAAACATTGTTGGTATGCTTTTAATATTTTTTTTGTATCAGTTTCATAGTATTTGGGTTTCAGTTTCAGTTTGTTGGTATGCATTTTAGAAAAAAATAAATGCTATACTCGGAATGTAGCTGTTCTTAGAAGTATTTACATTTCCTTCATTACATAATAGTACAAGTGTGCATGATACAATATGAGCACATAAACCATCTATATTACTCTGTTCTAGGGAGTTAGCTAGTGTCCTTCTCACATGTCAAACTATTATGATATGTTACGTATTCAAAACATATTTACTGTTTCTGGTGTAAAATAAGCCTTAGTGCATATTGCTTAGCCCTATAAACCATTTGATGGCTTTGAATTTCACATTAAATAATTGTTAATATAGATCACCTGGGTACTTTTATATATGAGCATTTAAAGTTTTTAGCTGTGTCTTTTGGTGGTGTAAGGTCGGATTATTGGCATTTTTGGGGGAAGAAGTGATGCCAACATCTAGCTGTTATGAACTTGTGTCTCTTCCTCTTTGTTATTCCTAGTTGTAACCGATATCAGACAAACTCAACTGACCAAATGTATGCCACTTCAAGACTATTTTTGTTTGTACAACCTTCTACATGTGAAGCATTCCTAGAATAGGATTAGCTCTTTCGGGCAAGATAAGTAATGCTTGTATGCATCTTGAAGTTGGATACTGAAAACTTAGCGATCATAGATAAATAGATGCATATGAAAAACAAACTAGAGGTATCTCATGGTGATATGGCCTTTCCTTTTGATGGGAACAGTCAAGTCAAGGATACAGGAACAACTTGATTGATGCTTGCATACCTGGAGCCTAACTTTTCCACATACGAGTTGTTTCTTGTGTGCGACCATGCATTATAATGTTCCACATACCTGGAGCCTAACTTTTCCACATACGAGTTGTTTCTTTTCCACATAAGTGATTGAATGGGAACTTAGAACTTTGTGTCTTCTTAGACTGGATTGTTTCATTTAACATGTAACATCTCATAGTTCCATATCTTATGTTTCATGTTGGATATCTTTATTCTGGTACTTGAGCAGGTATAGTCTGGTAGTTCCTAAATGAAGTTATTACCTTATGCTTGCCTTGTACCAACTTGACAAGGAGTGACTTGACTGAATCTGGTCTTCAGAGTAGCATATCTTGACTGAATCTGGTCTTCAGAGTAACATAAGTGACTGAATCTGGTCTCATAGTTCCATATCTTATGTTTCATGTTGGATTTCCAATTTTCATACATCTCATATTTTCTTTATGAATGTTATCATAATGCTGCCTCTCCTTTCAGCTGCAAGACAGCATATACTCTTGATGCTTTGTTCTAGAGGCCTACATAAATTTGGAATTTAGGAAGTTTCATGTCCTGAGTTGCTCATAATCCAGATTTGGATTTTCTACTCTCATACATCTCATTTTTTTTATTACATCTTGCAAAAGAGGTTTTGCCAAAAATTATTGTGTATATGCTGAGACTGAGGATCTAACCAATGGATCAAATAGTCTCATTCTTCTGTTAGAATATGAATGGGTTGCTGAGTAAACCATGGGTTGCTGGGGATTTTCTTGTACCATGGGTCAACAGAAGTTGGGAGGAAACCCTCCAGTGGATGGCCATTAGTTTCATTTCCTGGTGAGCCTCATTATGTCTACTCACTTTCGGTTTTACTTTTCATTTGAAAGGAGATCCATTTCTTTATATCTAAGAAAGTGGAATTAAAGTCTTGGTTCTCCGCAGTTACACTTGGGAACACGATTCCCCTGCTACATCGAGCATTTACGAGCGCAGGATCCCATCGAAATGGGTTACAAGCGTATCTGGTGTCCCATTAATTGTTAAGTGATGCAAAATACTGAACTTGTATATAATTGGGGGATAACACTGTCGAGAAAGTGTGCCCAACAGATACATGTTGAGAAGTGAAGTGTTCTAAAGGATCAATTACCCACCAACCTGCCTGAGAACGTTAGGTCTTCAAATAGGGGAATGAATCATCTCAGAAGCAAATGTTTTTTAATCTTAAATTCAAGTAGAGCTGGAATTAGATTTATGATAAAGACTGTTTACTATGACAATCTTGTAAATACTCAATAAAGACTGTTTCACACTTATAAATAATAGCTTTTGTTGTGCTGTGTTAATGATTAATGTTACCCACCAACCTGCCTGAGAACGTTAGGTCTTCAAAAGGGGGAATGAATCATCTCAGAAGCAAATATTTTCTTTTCAGTTATCCTAAATTCAATTGGAGCTGGAATTAGATTTATGATAAAGACTGTTCACTATGATAATCTTGTAAATACTCAATAAAGATTATTTCTCACTTATAAATAATAGCTTTTTGTTATGCTTCGTTAATGATTAATGTTACCCACCAACCTGCCTGAGAACGCTAGGTCTCCTTTTCTTTTCAGTTATCTTAAATTCAAGTAGAGCTGGAATTAGATTTATGATAAAGACTGTTTACTATGACAATCTCGTAAATACTCAATAAAGCTAATTATTCCTGATTTCTAGAAATGATTAATTGATTTTCTTTACCTATGTAGACAGATGTAGTTTAAAAAAAAATACTTTTGCTTGAAACTTCTAATGCCTTGTGAGGTTAGACTTTTGTTTATGGCATATTTATTCATATATCTTTACTCTGCAATCTAGTAAATACTCAATCAAGATAACTTTTATTGATTCACAGAAATATTAAACCATTATTTTTGACCTTATGTTAGATTGTGGTAGAATTTAAGAAAAGAAGATTGTGGTTAAAAGATGCCTTGTCAAGACTTAGAAAATTTTGAAAAGTATAACCATGCATTTGAAACTTCAAACCTTTTTTTTCCTTAAAAAATGGATAGAACACAAATTTCTTTAACTGAACCAGCTAACTTTCATGACTGGATAACTGCACGCTGCACTTTTCGTCCAATTGTATGCCTAGATATTACCCGTGTTGTCTTTTGAAATTTGAACTAGTGCTTGACATTATTTGTCTATCTATGGTAGTGTAGTTGTATAAGGTCTGTAAAATTTTAGTAATTCAAGGGAAAATTAATATTCAAGAACTTATATTTTTTTCAAACCTGAAATGCAAGATTCTTTTATGGATCACCTATCTTGTGTATAGGTCATAAAGATATACTTACTATTTAGCACATGCTAAATTGCTTATGTTCATTCATATGAGGCCGTCTTGCCATCTTCAAACTTTGTTTTGAACCCATTTCTCGAAATGGTCCTTGTCTACATCAATTGAGAAGAGTTGTACTCGTAAGGATGTCTTTATATCATGAGGATCGGCAACTGTATGTTCGGCTCTTCTTTACAACTTCAATAGCTTGTGTTTTCTAATGCCAAAGATTATATGTTCGTAAAGGCCAACTCTTGGCACAAGCATTGACTTTAGTGCACACTATTAGTTAGGTTAGTTTGAGGTCACACACATTATACATTGTTTAATTGCTTTTGCTAATGGAGTAAAACCTAAACCTGTCTTTCGATATGCTTTTCAGCATAGGAAGCCAGATTTGGGATTTTGTACATCAGGCTTGCCAAGTTATCAATTTTGTGTTTACACACATGTAAATTGCTCTCTTCTTGGTCTTTTTTGTCGGCAAGGAGTGTAGACAAAGCCAAGTTTACTGGGTCCTCTTCAGCCTGGAATATTGAATTGCAAAGAATCTTTAAATCTTAAATTTAAAGCATCTGATTGAAAGTATCTTTAAATCTGTTGAATTGCAAAGCATCTGATTGAAAGTATCTTCAAATCTTAAATTTCTCTGTTTACCCCCAATAGCATGGTTTACATTGCATACAGGCAAGTAATACCCTATTGCAATACATTGCATACAGGCAATACTCTTGATATGTGACTGTCTACCTATTTCTGATTATTTTTTTTTACAAATTAGCAATCCCTATAGACATGTGACAGCCTCCCTATTTCTGATCATTTTTTGGTACCTCACAACATATCATTTGCTATTGATTTAACTTGTTGAGTACAGAATGTCATCAAATCCTAGTGGAACACAAGATGCCTCTCCATCAAAAGTCAAAAAATACTCACTCCATATTGAAGCAAATGGCGTAATTAGAGGTGAAGGAGAGGTAAAATAGAGTAGTAAATGTGGGAAACTGATTCGAGCTCACATCCCAATTGGCTACAATGATTGGAGGAGTGTAGATAAGGTGTACATAGATGCTCTTTGGAAATCTCTAACGGTAAATCACTTTTACATGCATTTGGAACATTTATCTAATTGCTTCATCGGCTTAAAGAATGCCTTATTTACTTATTGTTATTGTGGTAGGCAAAAGTTTGAATTCAATATTGATCCCATCCTCGCTCGACCACTATTGGAACCCAAATTTCCACAATTTTTTAGGACAGTGAAGTATCACCTACGAGGCACAATCAAGGACAAAGAAGGAATATATTTACCGAAACCTCTAGCACTCAGTCAATGTCTAGATGATATTGATAAAATATGGTGGGAGCAGTTTATTGCAAATGAGTATGCTCCAAAGAAGATTGAGCAGCGCAAGAAAAATGCTAAAAACAAGGCCCAATCTAAAATCACCCACACACTTGGAAGGAAAAGCTATAACAGAGTATACGAAGAATTAGTGTGTATCTTACTTTTTACTTGTAAATCCAATTGATATTATTATTAGTGTCATTAATTATTATTTGTACTTGTAGGAGGAAGAACACCCTGGAGAGGTTGTTAGACGATCAGAAGCGTGGAAGAGAGCCCACAAAAACAAGGCTACTGGAAATATACTTCCATGTGCATTGGAGAAATACGTAAGTACAAGACTACTTACTTTCGTCAAACTATCTTTTTCTTAACATAGAAATATGAGTACAAGATCTAGCTTGCTGATTTTTTTTATTACTTGCTTGCTGAATTTTTAGTTGGTAATTAGCATTGCTTTTAATTGCTTCACCCTATACCGATACGTATCGGCCGATCCGATTCGATCTAGTCGATACCGATACGTATCGACCGATACTTCGAAGCTTGATACAGATGCTCAAATATAAATCAATTTTTACATCCTTCTATGAAGGCTCCTTCTTTTCCTCTTCAGCTACAGGTTGTTGATAATGTAATGTCAAATTTCATATCAAAGGATTTACTTTGGGTTTGATAATACAGTATACATCTCTATTATTAATATGCAAAAAGTTGGTGTGTTGGTGTACTTAATATTAAACCTCCAAGAGTCCAAAATCTGTTATACAATCATGGAATAGGAAATATCAACTTGTTGCTGGAGAAGAAATATATAAGACAAAATACAGGTTGGTCCACACTGATGAAACAAATACCCATCGACTGCACAACAGACTATGTAGAGCTGATATATTTACTGGAACATATAAACTTTCTACAGCCACTTACAAGTTACTATACCTTAAATATTCCTACTTCCTTATTGTTCTTTGTAGGAAATATGTCAAGCCCACCAAATGGGTTAGGGATGACAGGGAAGGGTCTGAATGTTATATAAAGCTAACTATTGTGCCTCTACAAATAATCCTGCAATTTCTCTTAATGAATAATAAGAAAAACCCTTGTTCTCTTCTCAACTCTTATGATTCTACAAATAATCCTGCAATTTGGGAGTTGTTCTTTATACACTGCAAGTGAATGAGCTTTTGAATTCAGAACATGATGTCGACTTGCTACGGTGTTTGTGGTACGACGTACAATTAATGGTTAGATGAATATTGACTTGACAGATCATGTCTTGTTTTGAATAATCTCCCTATGACATGGTTTTGTGAGCCACAGAGACACATGAACAGAACAAATTAATTTTTTTTTTTCGATGTGAACAAATTAAATATTTGATGAATAGAGAGTCATATTTTCAAAGTTTCTTCTTCTTCTGTTTTTTTGTTTCATTGTTACATGTCAGTTAGCCCAAGCTACGACAACATATAACGTTTGCTATGTGAAATGAAGTACAACTGGTAGATTAATTGTAGAGAAAGCTGTTGTTTCAAGAAGTAGAAATTAGTTTTATTAAGGGAAACAATGTTTTTTTTAGAATTTCATCTATCTGAGTTGACTAGCAAATAGAGGCCGGGAGTTTTAACAGTTAAGCAAATTTGTGTAAGAACTGTACAGCCACTAAAATGTTCTTGACAATATTCAAGAGGAATTGGAAAATCTGAAGAGAAATAGACATGCTGCCAATCATTTATTGGCATATCACGTCATCTGGCCCAAGTTTTTAAACATTAAAATGGGATGGATGATGCTGTTCATTGCTTTGACTACTAGCAGGTTTGACGTCCTATGAAACATAAGAGGCCAAACTGTTTTATAGCCTCAAACAGCAAGAGAGGTTTTACCAAAAATTATTGTGTATATGCTGAGACTGAGGATCTAACCAATGGATCAAATAGTCTCATTCTTCTGTTAGAATATGAATGGGTTGCTGAGTAAACCATGGGTTGCTGGGATCATCCGCCGTGTTATTCTAAGTTGTCTTCTTATTTAGATTTATGTAAATTATCTTATTTTGTCCATTTCTCTCTCTAGGTCTGGGTCCATATTATATGTGTATATTATATAAATGTATATTGTTTAATAATACAAAGAATATGAATGGTATCGTAATTCTGCCTCTCCTTTCAGCTGCAAGAGCGCACATATACTCTTGATGCTCTGTTCTAGAGGCAGATATAAATTTGGAATTTACGGAGTTTTATGTGTTGAGTTGTTCATAAACTTGGCATTTCCAATTTTCATACACCACATATTTTCTTTATCTTTTTAACCTGTGTAAAATCTTTACGTTTGTATATGTATATTATGTAACTTCAGAACATAGTGAGGGGATTTTCTTGTACCATGGGTCAACAGAAGTTGGGAGGAAACCCTCCAGTGGATGGCCATTAGTTTCATTTCCTGATGAGCCTCATTATGTCTACTCACTTTCGGTTGTACTTTTCATTTGAAAGGAGATCCATTTCTTTATGTGAATTCAGAACATAACTTTAGTGAGATATTCTAATAATCTGATATAACTTTAGTGAAATATATATATGTACCTGTAACGGTTATAACCATTATGATATTTACTGATACCGTTATGATATTGTTATAGGTAATATTGGTTTTTGCTTAATTTTGTTCTTTACTTTCTTAAAGTCTTACCTTTGTCTTATATCTTGTCAAATCACAGAATGAAATAGAGACCGCAGAAAAGAGGCAAAAACTAGCCGCAGAGAAGAGTGGTCACGATGGTGTGCCAAACATAGAAGACTTTGAGACTGACCCTATTGCTGAAGTTTTTGGAGCTGATAAAAGGAGTCGTTGTCGTGCAGTTAGCTCCACATCCTCGGCGAAGCAAGTAAAAATCGGACAAGCAGCAAAGGCAATAGCCAAAAAAAATACAAATCCAGAAGTTATACAAAGGTTGGACAACCTTGAGGGTATGGTACGGGAAGTGCTCACTTATGTTTATACTTCACATAAGTCTCAAAATCCAACTTTTGGTTCTGGCACGCCCGAGACAGAAGGTGCGTCTAACAACATGCATATCCCTATAACTCCAAGAAATTTGAACCCTGTTTTGAATAAGACTGTCAGCCCTGATGAAAATGGTAACAATGGTGGCCATGTTGTCCATGATAAGAATGGTGGACCAGCTTCAGGAGGAAAACAAAATGTGGTTTTACTTGGACGTGGACGAGAGGATGTAGCTAAGGGATTCCTAGCATCTCACACTATTTGTCATGGGAGGGAAGTGCAAGACGATGAGAAAATTGTTTATGTGTCGGAGGTGATAAAACCAGAAGCACCGGCTTATGATGGTCCACAAAATGGAATCTCTTTGCTTTGTGAATTAGTTGATGGAGGTTATATTATTTGGGGAGGCGGACGTATCCGGTATTTGTAAGCTTTAAGACTTGTAAGCTTTTGTTGGGGATTCAAACTATTATGCTTAACATTAAAACATGTAAACTTTTGTTGGTAAAATATTGTTAACTTTTGTAGGCATTTAACTATTATGCTTCAGCTATTATGGTTATATATATATATATATATATACTTTTGTTGGACAATATGTAAGGCACCTTTTGTTGAGATGTTGGAATGTGATTTTATATTTTATTATTTGATTACAGGAAAATTATTATAAATTCAGGATGAATACAGGTTTATGGTTGTATATTACAAAGCTCTATCAGGTTTATGGTTGTATCAGGAAAAAAACGCATTTTCGTAACGATTTTTTCCGTTACTAATCTACATTTAATTTTGTCTGAAAACAACTTTTGTAATGGTTATAACCGTTACTACATTTTACTTTAGTAATGGTTTTATCTGTTAGGAAAATATATTTTGTAATGGTTATAACCGTTACAACAGTTTACTTTAGTAACGGTTTTAACCGTTTGTAAAATAAATTTAGTAACGGTTATATCCGTTAGGAAATCCGTCACAAAATATTATTTGTAACGGTTATAACCGTTACGAAAAGCGTTACAATATTTTGTAACGGCTAATTCGTCACAGTTTTTACCGTTACTAAAACTTGTGGTAATGGTAATAACCGTGGGCAAACGTCTATTATGGTGTAGTGTGTGATGTACCCTCGTGTGTGACTTCAACAACTTCCAAATTTCATTTGAAGTCTTGCAAGTAGAGATTCTATTGAATTCACTACTATCGAGAGCACAATAAAGAGCGTTCATAGCTTTGGCATCTCGACTAGCAAGCTTCTTGACATTCTCAGTGAGTTTGTCTCTAAGGGTGTCAGAAACTACATCCTCAATAACTCCGGAAGGAGTAGGAAGACCATTTATCACACAATCCCATAAATCGAAATCTATGGACTTCAGATAAATGCTCATCCTAATCTTCCAGTAGTTATAGTTGGTACCATCAAATAGGAGAGGCCTATTTGTGGAGTGTCCCTCATTGTGGAAAGTGTTGATACTAGGGTTAGTGGCCATGGATCACTCTAAGGGTGTAAATCTAAATCAAGAAAACTTGCTCTGATACCAATTGTAGAACCCTAGAGGGGGGTGAATAGGAAAATAAAATAATTTAAACACAACAAGCAATATTCTTCAAAATAAAAAGAGAGAGAGAAATTCAAATGCGCGATATATCCTGGTATCCTCACTAGAGGCAATCCAGTCCCGAAAGTCTCTCCTGCTTAAATCCACTATTTAGTAAAATAGTACACACGAGTTTGGATCTGAAGAACTCGCCAACTTCAACACGAGTTTGGATCCGAAGAACTCGCCAACTTCTTACACACGAGTTTTCTTACGAAGGCTCGCCAACTTCAAAAGGAAAGGAAGAGAACTTGTTGATCTTCTAACACTTGAAGATCGAAAGGTACAACTCTTGAATACTCTAGCACTTTGGGAATGGATGACAATTAAAAGCTTGTGTAGAGATTAATAGTGGAGCTCTTGGTTGTTGGAAAATTTATGGCAAAGAGTGGATAAACCTTCAAGAGAGAGAAGGCTTCCATTTATAAAGAAACCAAGAGTAGCTAGCATTCAATGCTCCTGGATACAGTCCGACCGGCATACCGTCGGTATGGACCGGCATGCCGGCGGTATGCCGGTCTGAACAGTAACGGTCATAACTATATCGGTTGGGAGCATTTAATGCTAGCAATTAATGCTAGTGTTCGTCATTCAAAAATCAAATTTTGTAAATCGGTATACCGTCGATATGCCGCGGTATACCATCGGTATACCGATGTTTGTCACAGAACATTTTATGATAAACAAAATGGTATACCATCGGTATACCGATGTTTGTCACAGAACATTTTATGATAAACAAAATGGTATACCATCGGTATGCCGATGTTTAACACAGGATGTTTTATGGCTCACAAAACGGTTTACTGCCGGTATGCCAGAGTATACCGTCGGTATGCCGATAATTATCAAAGAACATTTTTAAGGCAAACAAAACGGTATACCGTCGTTATGCCGGAGCATACCGTCGGTATGCCGACGATTAACAAAGAATGTTTTGTGGTCCACAAACCGATATACTGCCGGCATATCGGAGCATACCGTTGGTATGCCGACAATTCTCACAGAATGTTTTTGTGGTCAATAAAATGGTATACCGCCGGTATGCCAGAGCATACCGCCGGTATGCCGTTCTTTAAGATATTGATTTTGGACTGAAGAATTAGAAGGCTTTTAGTTTTGTCATCCAACCTTAAGTGTTTAGAGAAAGACCTAGACCTTGTACAGACTCAAAATCTTGAAGTGTTGAGAGCCGTCTTTTCAAGGAACGCCGGTCTTGGCTTCAGTCTTCAAGGCTAAGAATGCTATTCTTGAATGGACAGACTTTATGTAGTAGAGCCTCTGAAATGATATCAATCTGAAAACAGAGAAAACTAAACTATGAAGATGTTGTTAATATTATTAAAATAAAATGTGCCAACATTATGCTGATGTGATTCTAAAGTTGAAGGATGACTGGTACTTCATGTCCAACGGAGTGAACATGTATCTTCCTTCCATGGACCGACATCTGCCCTCTAAGCTTTTACATGCTTAGCCTCTAAGAGAATGATGGATTGGAATCTAACCCCTTCTCAAGCAGGGGTTTTGTCAGGCTACTTCAAGTTGAAATATGGTTCCACTGCCCGATATGTTTTTGAGGCTGGGAGAGATGGCCCTTCCTTTTCGGCTAGAGGCTTACACCCGGGTAAACTGATAGATGAAGCCGAACATGAGTAGATGCCTTTTCATTTTTCCATATTCGCCAACCGAATGTTGGAAAAGAGCGTCTTCTATCCCTTGGGCATCTATCGCGTTGTCGGGTGGGTGCACCATTCAATGGACTGGAAAACCATTACCGAGTGGATCCTCACGGAATACAAAGATTTGTTAATGAAGTTAGGTTTGCTTTATGCCATTAGGGCTACCCAATATGGGATAGAGTTAAACAAACTGCTATTCCTAGCATTGGTCGAGATGTACAACTGAAAACGGGTACATTCTTTACACCTGGCAGAGAGATGGGGTTCGCTTTATAGAAGATACAATAGGTCTCAAAACTGGCCTAGGGTTGCGAACCCTATAAAGCATATACCCCTACTTCTAAGAAGATCGGGGGTTTGGAGGTTAAAGATTCTCAAATAATGGAGGTTTATAAAGAGTTGATGTGCCATCACATGATAGTTCAGCGTAACGAGCACTCCAAGTAGACCACCTATACACATGACTGGAAACGTCATGTCTTTACGCAAGGAAAGGAGCCGAAGGAAAAGACCGCTTTTGGTCTTCGTCCATTTTCTACAGCCGAAGTGATTGCCAAAGCTGTGGCGGTAATATGGGAGAAAAACCCTCGCAAGAGTGATGTCAAAGATCGAAGTGACTCCATCTTCCACTACTTCTATCACGACATATTCCCACTATCATCAAACGCCCGATTAGCGGCTTATATCATGCTATGGCTCCGAGTTTGCATGGTTCTGGGTTGCTCTGGTTCTCTGGAAAGGTTAAGCCGGACTATGGTATTCCTTGCAGTACAGTTAGTTTTTGGTGTGAAGCTAGCTCTTCTCCCTGCAATGGTTTGTGGTCTCCAACGGGGCCTTAGGCAATTTGTGGACAAAATCCTGGTCTACAAGGGAGGTAAGGGGGAGTTCCCTCGCCCGAAATTGCTTTATCACAACTTGATGGGTTGGCTGGTGTTTTATTATCCAGCTTTGATGGGCCCAGGCATGGCATCTGCTGTCCAACTAGGGGATGCCTTCCTTCAATGTTACAGGCATCGGTCCTAGATGTACAAAGATGTCCCTTGTTGTAGAAAGGCATTGGCGTATCTAAAAGGTACGAGCCCTTCAAGGTGCCCCCAACTTACAAAAACTTCAGTGAGGAGAGTGAATTGGTAGATTCGGTGGCGTATTCTACTGACCAACTTGAAAAAGCATTTCACTATTTGTAATCCATCTGGCCTTCCCACTTGGTCTGTAGGGGAAGAATTAGGTGCACCTAGAGCCCTACTTACCAAGGCACTTCGTGCGCTAATTCGGGTACAGTCAACTCTTGCAAACCAGCAACTATTTAAGGCACAAGGGTAGTCTGCTTGATGGTGCCCAGGCTTGGCAATAC
This sequence comes from Iris pallida, assembly GCA_029216955.1. Taxonomy (NCBI): domain Eukaryota; kingdom Viridiplantae; phylum Streptophyta; class Magnoliopsida; order Asparagales; family Iridaceae; genus Iris; species Iris pallida. Next base: position 2,861,362 of record JANAVB010006391.1, on the reverse strand, counting down.
TACAACGCTAGCTACATTCGTGCATATTTTGTGGCCCTACGCGAGCCCCAGTGCTACATATCTTGCTCTCTGTGGTGAACTTTTACTATGGGGTAAACACTCCTCCTCCAAATTACGATCGTGATGAGAGCTTTATAAAAGGGACGATGTTTACTCCCCAACCAAAAAGGACCAGGGCTACTTCTTCGACAAGCAAAACAAAAAAGGAAGAAGCCCCTACTCGCTCGTCTCCTCGTTTCAAGCGAAAGAAGGTTGCTTCAAAAGCAGCCTCCTCGGTAAGTGATCAACTTTTTATTTCTTTTATAGGGGAGGTCCTTTCTTGACTCTTTTCCCTATTTTGTAGGTTGCTCCCGAGGATGTGGATGTTCCTGAAGGAGCTTCTGACCCTCCCCTACCCCCGGGCATGGAGGATGTAGATGATACTATCTCTTGGACCGATGATGATAAGAATCTGGAAGTTATCACTTTCTCTTTTGACTTCACCGAAGGGGATATCGGTGATTTGCTAGATGCCCTGCACAGAGCTCAGGCACAGGCGTGTTCTTCAGGTAAGGCACTTTAATCGAGGTGTGACCCCTCTGTTTTTTATTGACACTCGACGAGGAATGACTGTTCCTTTTCTGCAGGAGGGCCGTCGTCTGCTACTGGTGTGGTGCCCGAGAAAAAGACAGTCGTACCGTAACCTGACAAACTTCCTAAAAATATAGCTGAGGGGTCTTCACCTGGGGCTGACACCCGGCCTAGCCATGAGGGAGAGGGGTAGAGACTACGTCTTCTGCTTTAACAGCCGCCATCAACGACGGGACTGCAGGAACGGCGGTCGCTTCTCAAACTGGTGAGACACCTACTTTGGGGTATCCAAGGGGCTTCCAGCTCCAACGGTAGAAGAGGGTGATACTTCCCCATATACCGTCCCCGCGATAATACAAACCATTGAGGTCACTAAGTTAGGGGGTACTCCGTCTTATTCGGCTAGGACAGCAATTCTGCCGAAGGGTTCGCTGAAGATTCTCTTCAAGTCACCCCTTCGACGGTCTTCCTCCGTATTGGGTGTGCTCCAATTATTGGCTTCCACTCTAGCCACCTCATCAGCTAGTGGGGAACATGAGATTGTGCCGGTGTCTTTATCTTCGAGGAAGCTATCTTCAGGCCTAAGTTTGGTCAGAGGTCCTTCTGGGCCGGTGATCTCTTCTGGAGCCGCAAGGGACATAACAGGATCGACCCCGAGTGTGATTGAATCTACCCAGCCATCGGTGGCTCGGTCTCTAAGTTTTTCTACTTCCTCCATGGCGGTGTCTGCTATCGTTCCATTGTGTTCCTCTATTGTGCCGACGATGCCTCTTTCGATTGCAGAGGAGGATGAATATATGAAGGCTTTTATCGAAGATATTTCTTTTCGCTAAGAAGGCTGTCTTAACCCAAGTCAATTCTATAAGAACTTACGAAGGCCAGACGGCAGTAGCCGATGCATTGAAGGCGACGGTAGTAGAGGTGGAAGCTCGATTGACTGAGCTCCAGACTTTGTGATTGACTGGTACCACCGCCTTGATTGCTAAGGAGAGAAGCAGATTAGTAGAGGAAATCTCTGTGGCCAAGGCATCTTATTCGTCTGATCTAGCGACCATTGAGCGTGATTTGCTAGATGCTTCTACCAAAAAGTTTGACTTGGCATCTACTGAAGAGCTAATCCTGGCCGTTTGATAGGGCCTCATCGTGCGTATAGACAGGCTCAAGGAGTAGATAAAACGGCTCCAAGATACGGTGATGGCCTTGGAGGCCGAAGATCAGGGGAAGGCATGAGACTACAAGCTCGTTTGTCAACAAATGAGAGACCACACGCCGAGTGGTTGTAGAGAAGCTTACTGCTTTTGAGGATGAAGCTGCTCTGAACCAACACGCCGACCGCCAGGCGAATGCGAAGGTCCAAGAGCGGATGGACATGTTAAAGTAGCAGCTTAACGAACTTTGTGTTAACATCACTCAACAGTAATGATCTTTCTTTTCTTTCCATTTGGGGCTTTCCTCTTTTTGTAGACCCTCGTCTTTTTAGAAAGAAATAATGAAAAAATCTCTTTTCCTCGCCTTATTTCTTGTCTTGTTATATCTATGATATTTGTGTGCTTGTTCAGAGGTGATATGAACATGACAAACATCGGATTCTATTTAAGTAACTTAGTCAGAGGTAACAAACGTAGGAACAACTCAGAGGTAATATGGACATGTTTGTTCTCTCAGGAATCCTATTCATTTAGTAGACTTATCACGAATATGCCTAGAAATAGGTGTAGACGATAAATCTTAGTGACGGTCTTGTCAACAGAGGTAATATGGACGTATAGAGCAGAACTCGACTATGATGATGAACCATGGTGATCGCTTTGCTAACAGAGGTAATATGGACGTGCTGAAGCAAGATTGACAAGTAAGAATGCATACTCATAGGTAATATAGACATAGTAGACATTCAGACAAAGATGTGATGAAAATAAAATGTAGGAATGGAAGATAAGTTGGACATTTACACATAATATTTCTTGACAAACTTGTTGTTAATAGGCATCATGAGCAAATCTCCGTTAGGTTTTGCTACTCGATACGCGCCATTAGAATAGGTCGTTTCAACAACAAATAGTCCCTCCCATTTAGGTTGGAACTTTCCAGCAGTCTTGTGAGTCATAATCATTGGCCTTCTAACAGATAGGACAAGATCACCGACCCGAAACGACCTTTCTTTGAACTTTTTGTTGAAGGCTCATGAGATTCATGCCTGGTATAGCTCAATGCGCTATTGAGCTTGAAGGCGTTTTTCGTCAAGTGCTTCCAATTCATGTAGTCACAAGCGATGATCTCCCCTGTAGTCATATGACTATTAAGAGACACCTGTAGAGAGGGAATTTGGAGTTCCAAAGGAAGCACGTCTTCGCTTCCGTATACTAGTGAGAACGACGTACTAGCGGTAGGTGTCCGGACCGTGGTTCGGTAAGCTCGGAGGCATTCGTCGAGCTTTTTATTCCAGTCGCACTTATTAGAAGACATGACTTTTTTAAGGAGTTTAACAATTGTTTTATTGAAAGCCTCTGCCAACCCATTGGCTGCTACGTTATAGGCTGTCGACGTAATGCTCTAAATTCGGTTATGGTCTTAGAATCGACGAAAGGTGCTCCAAACGAATTGTGGGCCATTATCGTGGATGATCCTATGAGGTAACCCAAACCGGTAAATGACATGATGCTTGAGAAACTTAATCACATCAGAGGTTATTACTTCTACGAGTGGTATAGCTTCCGACTACTTAGAAAAATCGTAGTTATAACCAGGATGAAGCGATGACCTTTTGATGAAGGAGGGTGATTGTACCGATAATGTCTATCCCCCATGCCTCAAACGGCGAAGATGCTACCGTCGGGTGCAAGAATTCTGAAGGTTGGTGAATGAATTCAGCATGGATCTGACACATCCGACATTTCTTAGCATACACCAGGGCGTCAGCCATCATTGTGGGCCAATAGTAACCCATACGCCTGAGTCGGTCTTGGAGTTTAGGTCCTAATTGATGAGCTCCTTAAGTGCCGTCATGAGCTTCGCGTAGTGCGTCTTTAGCTTCCTGACCTGATAGGCAACAGAGTAGGAGTCCATCGAAGGAATGGCGATATAACATTTTTATTTTGAGTATCACAGTAAAACCGAAGAGAGCGCCTTCTGACGGAAGTCGCTTCTTTTGCGTTATCCAGTAAGATTTTGTACACTGCAAAATCTATAAAAGGGGATCACCAGTCTTGAACGTCTTCTCCTACCTCTGTGGACTGGTAAGCCTACATACATAAGTCATTTTTAGGGCATACCAGCTCTTGACCTATCACCGTGATAGTGTGCTGGGTCCCGACAGGTGCTACAAGTGACACCGCCAATCCGACCAGAGCATCGGCCTCTAGTTTTTTAACTGGGGAACATAATCTATAAAGAACCCCGTGAAGGTAGAGATTATGGAAATTGTTGCTTGATGGTACTGGATCATGTACTCATGTTGGACCTCGTATTGACCCCGAATTTGGTTGACAATCAACTTAGAATTATCGTAAGCTTCTAAAAAGTCGACCCCCAGTTCATTGGCTAGTCAAAGTCTAATAATGAGAGCGTTATACTTAGCAACGTTATTAGAACACGGTTCTGAGAGTGAATATCTTCGTTGGATGACCAAGTCGTTAGGGAAGATTAGCACTACCCCAACACGTGCCACAATATTGCCTTTGGGTCCTGTTCTCGAGGCATCGTCAAAGAACGATCGCCAGACCGGCTCTTCTGTCATGGTATGGGAATCCATTACTTCGTTTGGGATGTCCTCGTAAAGTTTTGACGTTTCGATTATGGGATGGGCAGCCAGGAAATCAGCCAATGCTTGACCCTTAACTGCCTTTTGTGGGACGAATACCATGTCATAAGGGGACAGAAGTATTGCCCATGTGGCCAGGCATAAATATAATGCCCTAGTTTGGTCATGAGGACCCTGAGGGGATTGACCTGAGAGATGACGTAGATTGTCTGTCCCACTATATAATGTCAAATTTTCTAGAGAGCGAAGACGAGGGCGAGGCACTCTTTCTCCACAGGGGTATACATGTGCTTGGCTCTGATCAGCTGACGACTGAGGTAATAGATAACTTGTTCATGACCCGTATTTCTATTCTGAGCTAACAGGGTTCCGAGAGAGTGATCCAAGGCTCGAACATATATTAGAAAGGGTCTACCCATAACTAGAGCTACCAGGACAAAGGGTTTTTAAGTATCTTTTAATGTCTTCGAAGGCTCGTTGGCACTCCTCAGTCCAGACATAAGATACTGCTTTCTTCATTAGTTCAGTGAAGGGTTTACAAAGACCCGAAAGGTTAGAGATAAATCTTCGAATGTACGCTAGGCACCCTTAGAGACCATGTAGTTCATAAAGATTCTATGGCGGTTGAATTTCAATGATGGCTTTTGTTTTCTCAGGGTCAACATGGATGCCCTTTAAAGTAACAATGAATCCTAAGAACTTGCCACTGGGCACCCCCAAGAAGGACTTAGCTGGATTCCTCTTTAACTAATATGTCCTCATCAAATCGAAAATGGTTCTTAAATCATGAAGGTGATCTCCTCGAAAGGAACTTTTGACAACAACGTCATCGACGTAACATTCGACTGTATTATGCAAGTGTTTGCGAAATATGGTACTCGTAGCACGCTGGTACGTAGCGCCTGTATTCTTTAAGCCAAAGAGCATCACTGCGAAAGGATGTATATTTCTTGTCGTCTGAGAATATCTTGATCTGGTTATAGTGCTCAAACCCGTATGTGTTATCGACCATCACATTAGTGATAGGTAGCAGGAATTCGACTTTTGGGGAAACAGCATTTAAATCACATAAATCTATGCAGATTCGGATCTTCCTATTCTTCTTAATGACTAGGATAATTGGCCGTCCAATCTGGGTGTTGTTCCTCACGGATGAAGCCGCTCATTATTATCTTGTTAACTTCCTTTTCAATAGTATTCATAGTATCTGGGCAAAAATGTCGTTGTTGTTGCTTTACTGGCTTAGCCTTAGGCAAGATATTCAGTTTGTGTACAGCGACATTATGGTCTAAGCGCAACATATCTTCGTAGCTCTAGACAAATACGTCTATGTATCCTTTTATAAGTTCAGTAAGAGATTCACGATCCTCTCCTTTCTAACTTTGTTGATGAAGATCGATTTAGGAGAAGAGTTGTCTCATAAATTGACTTGTACAACCTCATCTTCGGTAGGCGGTTTGCATAATTCAAAGCGTTTCTCCCATTCGACATCAAGTTGCTGAGCCCAGGGTTCAACTTCGAGAGGTTCAAAAAATAGTTCATCGTCTTCACTGATTTGCTCTACTGACGTCATGTTTACCTACAACGTTCTACGGAACATTTCTCCGACACCAACATCAAAATTATAGGAGGATTCTGAAGAGTACGAGTATGTTGCTTCCTTGAACCATGGTACTTTAGGCACCTTAGGTGGAACATATCCGAGGCCGCAGTGAGTTCTCTGGTAATATTGGTCAGATTTGCCCTTAGGTACATTAATCTCGATCGACAAGTGCCGACCCTTTCCATAATTAAGACCCATATTACTGTCCAGGTCATAGCCCATCTTCTAGATGATGTGCCTGGCTTATGGAGTGTAGTGGTGGGCCTGAACCATACTGGCTTCAGGCTCTGGCTCATAAAGAGTATGAGTCCGAGAGCCATCTATTCGGCCAAAGACAATGGTTTCTTCTTTCTTCTACCGTGCCGATAATATAAAGTAGGCATCATGTACAGGAAGCACTTGTTTCACAGAATAAATAGACATAATTAATTTGTGTTTGTAGCAATAAACTCAGATTTTGTTCTAGAGAGTAAGCAGAGAAATTAGAAGAGTAGTTCAAAGGCATTCTTTTATTGATAAAATATGACAAATCGCCCTCCGGAATTACATTATGAAATATGGGGAAGTTGGGCACAATAATGTCATTGAGATTATTAACCCCGGCACCTGAGGTAGACAAAGGTAGAGTAGGATGAGACGGACTGCACAGCTTCACCACAATTGGCTCGATAGAAGGATTTCCCTTCATTGGCAGCTTTCCTTTCAATCGTACCACCAAAGGAGCCCTAGCCTTGCCTATGGATGTCGTACGACGTTCTTTTGTTGGCGTCTTTTCTTTCAACCGTACAACTAAAGGAGCTGTAGTCTTGGTCGTGGATGTCGTAGGGCATTCTTTTCGCCGTATTCTGATAGGCCCTTCGGAGAAGGTCTGAGCCTGCGCTTTATCATCAGCGTCTTCACCTGAATCCCTCTAGTGGTTCTTTCAGAATAGTTGAGATTCTATGTAATAAACCTCAATCCCTTTAAAGTGATCGATGTCTATGAACTCAATTTTTACCGCTCCATTGCCGTTGACATATTTAAAGCAATGGTGTAGGGTAGATGGCACAATCATATGCTCATGAATCCAGGATCGCTTTAACAAGGTGTTATAGCAGACATCTGTGTCAATGACATAGCAAGTTGCTTCACTCTTCAGGTTGCCAATCTGAATTTTCTAGCAGATTTTTCCTTCTGGGCAACTATTGTCGTTATTGAAACCACTGATTGTGGTTTGGGTTACAGAAAGCCAATGCATCAGGATCCCTAATATATGTAGAAGATGATGAAGGATAACGCTCACAGACGAACCAAGGTTGATATGCATACGGTCGACCTTGACAGTGCTAATGTACCCTATAGAGTACAGGGATCGGATATGCCTATTATTCTTTAACAGCATGTCATGTTGTGAGAATGTGATATTGGGCATCACTTCAATCACACTGTGGCACTTGGGATATATAGCAAGATCTTTATCTTGTTGCCGTATCTGCCCTAAGTAGGACTTGACATTTTGTAATGCCTTAGTCAAAGCTTCTCGAGTCTTCTTGGAAAGGCGAAGAAGCTTAAATAGCGACAGTTTGGCTGGGGTGTTGGCCAATTATGCCAATATATCAAAATTATAGGGCCGATCCAACCCTGAGTAGTATCTTTTCTGAGGGGTTTGTCAAAATACCCCTCCTTTTGCTTCTGTTTATCCGTCGTTGAAGGTTGAGATGGGTCCGGCTCGGAAGCACTAGGAACAGTTAGCGTTACCACCGACATCGTTACTTTACCTGGGGCCTAGTCATAGTTACATGAGTATTCTAGACTAGTCCTGGTTGCTTTGACCCTTTCTTTGTCAGATGAGGCAGAGACAACATTACAAGATTTGACCTTTCTGCTTTTGGTCTTGACAGGCTAACGTATCACAGGTCTGGTTAGGTCGTCGGTGAGGTCAGAGTATACCCACATGACTTTTCCCTAAGGCATTTTGACTTGCACCAACCTTGAGGCTTGAGCAGTCGGGAGGTTAACAACTACCACAGTTGACTTTGGAATCGGGATGACCCTATCCTGCGCCTCTATAGGCAAAAACCTACCGAATTACAGGGTCAGCAAATTGGAGAAGACAACCTTCTCGTCAAAGTCCAACAATAGCATATTCGCATCAACTAATCGCTATAGGTGATTCTTTAGGATGTAGCAGTCCTTAGTCTGGTGGTGGACGTACCGGTGGTAATGGCAAAACTTGGGATCATCCACCCTGTCTACTTCGTCGGGGCATCTATGAGGTGGGAGTATAAATTTCTTGCCCTTAAGTAGGACGTTAAGTAATTGTAGGGCATCTTTATCTTTGAACGAATAGTTCCCCTTTTGGATTGGGGGTCTCTCAGGTTTCTAAGCAGAAACGGTACCCCGGTTGGACTTGCGGTCATAACCTGTTTTGCTTTGGGCTCCCACTCATTGTTATTAGATGCCCCGGTAGGCCTTCTGCCCCTCTCGTTTGGAAGGCCCATTCCCAATAAGTAGGCCTCCTTGGCCTTTCTTTCAGCATCTTAGGCATTGAGAATGAATGTCGTCCAGTCTGCATGGCCGGAGGAACCGGTCCACTGTTTTATCATATGGGTCAAGCCCTTCCGACAAGTATCAATTAAAATTGCTTTGGAAACCCCTGACGGTAGTCTTAGCGCAGCTTGCCGAAACCGTTCTATGTAAACTCGGGCAGATTCCTTATCCTTCTGAGTGGTGTCCAACAAAGTGGACATTGTCATGTCTATCCCTGTCTTATAGAATCAAGACAGGAACAGATGTTGGAGGTCATCAAAGGTTGATATACAGTTGTCTTGGAAAGTATAAAACCATTCGTAGGCAACTCCTCTCAAGGCGCCGACGAACAATTTAGCGAGGAGAGCATCATCCCTTGGCAAGTGCCCGTCATAGCATTAAAATGATTTTGATGTTGACGGGAAGAATCCTTCCCATCAAAAGGAATGATGGTTACCAGCTTAAATTTGGGGGATAGATCACCCTGTTCCATTTAACTGGGAAAGGTTGGTTAAGTCCCAACTTTTGCCGAGACTCTTGTCTATCTTTGTCGTCAGCTCTGGCTCGAAGATCTCGGATGGCTTCGAGGACCTCTCCTGATACTGCTGGCCTAGATGCTTGTGGCAAGGTATGGTCGCTGGTCGTGGGTAGTAATACAACGTGATGACTCATAGTTGGAAGATTTGGGGCATTGGACTCCCCATTATTCCCTGGCTATGGGGCTTGCACTGGTGGTTGGGATGAGGTTTGAGCTGCTTTCAGCTCTGTGATAATCTTCCTTAGAAATGCCAAGCTGGCATTTATGTTTTGCATTATTTCTTCGATTATTTTGAAATGCCTACTATCCTGGGATCTTTATTCATTATTCGTCATATATGATGGCATGATGCGAGTACGAACTGATTGCTCGCTTTTAGTTCCAGACTCCCCTACCTCACTGTCGGTGGTGTAAGCAACCATCTGGGAGTAGCTGCCGATGTCAAGGTTCTGATTGTCCTCGGTCCCTGAGATTCCCGGAGCATACTAGGGATGAGTACCTCCGGCTTCTCCTTCTTTAGTTCCATGGGAATCATTGTCCCTTTGATATATCAGATTGTGGTGCAGGACTGGGAGTTGGCTACCCCTAGTTCCTTGGGTATGTAAAGGAGGGCCCAGCCATATCAATATTTGATATAGGACACTAGTTACCTCCAACCTTCAGTGCTTTGGACTTTGTGCGGGTGCTTTAGAACACCCCAGTATTGGGCACAACTAACTTACTGATCTTGGGTCAGCTTTTTGGCGTGCCGACCGACGGTTCGGGATTCTTTTTTATCAGGGGTGAATCCTTTGCGGCATGGCATAAGGCGAAGAGGGGTTCCTCTTCATCGTCTGATTGCCTCCATTTACCGAGACATTGTCGGACGGATGAGGCAGGTTACAGCCGTTGGAATACGGACTACCTTTTTGGAGCAGTTGATGGTTTTGTATAATAGCAATTGATGATTATACTGGCATACATATACCCCCTCAGAGGTGTCTCATGCGTAGTATCAGCAGCTGTTCCTTTCACTTTATATTTGTGATTAATCACATGACGCAGGTCATGGAAAGGGAGGTCCACTTTTATACCTCCTTCAAGCGCTTGAGTAGATTGAGTGCTATGGCATGTAAGCACATCTGGGTGTTTAGGAGACTCTGGAGTTTGATCCAACCCTAGTATTGGGGCGCGTGAACCCGATTTATAGAGTTTTCTATCAAGCTCACGCATCACTGTTAAAGGCATGAGTCTCTTGTCAGAAGGTACCACCGCAGTTGTGGTGCGCCTGGTACGCCTGGCTCGCGTCGACTTAGACCATAATCGAAAGGGCCTAAGCTCGCGGCTTTCGTTTGTTCTCATGACTTGAAGCCGCTCAAGTAATCAAGAGAACTGCTCTTGCCTTGAGTGGTATCGCACCTGTTATCAGGCGTACCAGTTCCTCGTAGAAGTTTCTTCTGAGAACGAGTACTGTGTTCTCCGTATTCATGTGCCAAGGATAGAGGAAATGGTGTCACGCCTGGCAATAGCTGCACAAAAAGAGTGTGCGTGAACCCTTCGTAACAATTTCCTTTGGGAACGAGCACTGCATTCTCCAGAGTCATTGGCCAAGGACAGAGCGGGGACTGATGCGCCTAGCGACGGTTGCGCCAATGAGTGTTGTCCCTCATCACGGGTAGTGTGTGGGCTATACGAGCCTTAGGCACCCAAGCCTTCCTCATCTTCTTGGACTTTACTGGCCTAGGAGAGAGGTCTGTACTGCCTTCCGAGAGTAGCTCATCGAAGGATTATTGATAGAATTTAACGACCAACATCTTTGTGGTAGTACCGAGCATGGACATGTCAGACTACATCACAGCTTTTTCTTCCGAGAAGAAAGTCGTCTCCAGCAGAGTCGCCATCTTGTTCGACATTACTTCTGAGCTCGAGAGTGGGCTTCTGTGAAGATTGCAAACGAGAATGCAAAGAGGAACCCCCAAGCAGGAATCCCTTATCATACTTTATTTTGATCTGGGTTGTGACGGTGGAGGGTTGCTTCATTACTCCATTGACAATCTGACTATAACGGAGAACTGTCGGGCTCAACTTCACTGGCTGAGGGGAGAAGCAAGGACTCTCTCTAGAAATGCTCGGGAACTCTTGAAGAATCAGTAACCGGGGGGGTTTAGAGGAGGATAGCTCCTCTTATTTATAGATGAGAGGGAGAGGGATGCATGTGCCCGCTGGCAGATAGGCGTATAGGCCTTCAATTGCCACATGGTGCCCCTAAGTAGGGGTTGGTTGTAACCAGAGCCACGTAGCAGATATGTTGTTGGAGAGGATCTTGAACTCCTCAAGACTCGTTATGTGGCGTGACTGCACGTGGCACGCGCCTGGGCTTATCATAGCCGAAAAGAAACACACGTGCCTAGAAAATACTATTCTAGGTAGCGTGTTGTTTGTATTGGGGAGAACTGTAGGCGTAGGGTGGAAGTTCATACGCTCAGGAAGGAGTCTGATGGCACGCGCCTGATATAGCATATTAATATGCGTCTTTATTTGTTTGGACAACTCGTGCCTACACAACACGTGCCTATTTTATATTATTTCCAAGGTGGATGCACTCCACTCTTCTAGGTTCATCCCTGGCACGAGAGTCAAAGCATTCGATTTGGCATCTCGAAGAAGATTTTGACTCATTCAATGCAGTCTTAGGAATGAAAGTGATCATGAGGGTGCAGGGATTAGGTGCGATAGGGGAGTTGAGGCGTGAGTGGGGGTATGCCTATTAAGGAGAGGGGCAAAAAATTCAGTAATGATGGCATCTCGACTTTTGTGTCGTGGCTGTCTTTTCCAGCACGGAAAACGAAGTGTTCCATTAGAGGCGTAGGTAAGGCCATGCTTAGATGAGACGTAGTTGATGTTTAGATGAGGCGTGGGTAACGTGGCACATGACCCATGCTTCTAGAATATCACAGTCCATATTTTGTACTAGAAAAAAAGCCTGATACTCAAAGAACCAAAAATCCCATCTTCATTAAGAACTCAAACTGGTCAGGAAACTATCCAACTGATTTCGACCCAATTTCAGATCGCGGTCGGACCGAGTTCGATCATATTATTCCTCAACTTTAGTGGTCTTCCTGAAGATCTGCAACCAACGTTTGAATTATGAAATATCTGCCTGCAAATTCATGCCGAGTTTGGTTCCCAAAAATGCTATAAATAGATAAGAAATTTTCATACCAAATCATTGAATTCATTCTTCTCTTATCTATCTATTCAGAGCATTCAAAGAGATTTACACTTTCTTATCTAGCCTTTTATGATTCCTTGCCAAGCCAAGTTCTATTCTGGTTCGATCTAGATTTTGGTTCGAGTTGTAAAGAAGGCTTTCCGAAAACGTTTAAGTTTTCAAATTTAGCCTTATTGAAGTTGCGACTCCTTCGGATAAAAACTCGTGGTTGTGAGGAGCTGCAAGCGCTTTGGATTCAAAGCTTGTTCCATAGTGGACTAACATCGAACAAGAGTACTCGAGACTGGATTAGTCCTCTCAAAGGGAAACCAATATACATACTTATGTCATGAATCTGTTTTTCTGATGCTCTTTAAATTATGCATTTAATCTCTATACAGTTTGTTATCATATGCCAAACACTTATTACCTGTGACACTGTATATATTTTAAATTTGGTAATTTTTATTCCGCTACACATACGCTTTCTATTCACCTGCCTCTAGAGGTGCTCGACGTTCCTACATCTTATTGGGCCTAATTGGGTATCTCTAGCTGGTCCAACTGTGGATATAGATCGTCGTCGTTGTGCCTTCTTGCTTATGGCCTCCTGAGTCCTAGCCTCTGCCAAAATGGCTGCCTGTGAGACTCGCGACTCAAAACTAGTATATCTTTCGAGCTCTATGCTCAAACTATTGTGAAAACGCTTGGCCTTTTCTAACCTGTGAGACTCACAACTTAGAGGCAAAATGACTCAACCGACTGAACTCAGCGTCATACTCATATACCGTCATACTTCGTTTCCCTAGGTGCAAGAATTGGTCGTAAAGTAAATCCTTGGCAGTATCTGAAAAATACTTCTTATTAAACATCACTTTGAATTCCTCCCAAGTTTGGTCAAGTCCCAGTCATCTCTCCTTTCCTACCCACCAGTAATAAATGTTTCCTTCTAGCTGTAGTCTAACCGCAATCCATAGGGTTGGAGGTAGTTGGAATGTAAAACCCCTCATAATTTAAAGGAATATTTAAATTATTTTTGGATTTTATTTAATTCTAATTTATTTTTATCTTATTTATATTATATAAAAAGACTATAGCCATGGTTGAGTTTGAATATGCAAGACGACTAGAAAGTATGGCATGCCTAGCGTAGTCGGGTGCTTTAACTAGTATGCTAGCCATGTTAGTAATGCCATGGTTATATTGTAATCTCTTGCATGTTAACAATTCAAATTATGGCACAAGTTATATTTTTATTTAATTAATTAGTTAAGAAAATCTTTATGACTTTTTAGGAGATCCGGTTGCACCAAACCTTCCCAAACCTCTTCTAAGCCAAACCCAACACTATGTAGGCATGTTGGTCATTATTAAATATTAATAATTACATATTTTTGTATTCAAATTCAGATTTGGATTGAAGTTCTATAGATAGAATTAATTAGTTCTATATTAGGAAACACCTTTTTAAATCATCAATCCAATCAATTAGCCGACTCACCAAACAACCAAATCATGCCATAGTGGACCCCCACCATATATTTCGGCCAAGCAACCCCCCATGGCCGAATATCCCATAGGAAAAGGATTCCCACTCCTTTTCATACATGCAACCCAATAAAGCCCATATATATACATCAACTTAGCCAAAACCCTAATCCTAACTTAAATCCTCCTTTATTTCCACCTCCATAGCCGACCAACCCTTCTCCTCTCCATAATTTTGGCATCACTTCACCCCCATAGCCTCCATACATCATCTTCTCCATTGCACATCTCTCTATCCTTCACAAAAACGCATCTCCTCCACCATACATCTCCGAAACTCCTCAAAACAAAACCTAAAAACTCAATCTTCTCCATCTAACCATCTATAGCCATTGCCAACCCTTCCATACTTACCAAAAGAGGATTAGCAAGCAAGGATAGCGAGAAAGGTTTGAGCTTTATCGAGTAGAAGTCGTCACAATCTCTCTAGCAAGGACCTTTAGTAAGAAATCCAAATCTTTCCATCTCAAACCCTTATTAAAATTCTGTAGAAAATATGTTATTAATTCTGTAGAAATCATATTTTGATGGCTTTTGTTAGGTATAATCATCCATAAAGGTTTCATGAAATATAGGCATAATATTCATGTGTCGGTAGGATCAAATTAACCCCATTGTGAAGGAACTATGAGTTATTGGTGCCTATTTTCGAAACTAAATTTTATGTGGGTTCATATACATAAATTAGGATTTTTAAGTATTTTTCCATGATTTTAGCAACTCAAATCTGGTCGAGAAAATTGTAGGTCAAAACTAGCTAATTTCGGGTAACCAGCTGACCTAGAATGTTCCAAACTTGTAGTATAACTCAACCCTTGTACCTATGATATTATTCTATGAAATAAATTATTTTATTGCTATTTAAAATATATTTTTGATTATTTTAGCAATTTTGAGTCATTAACTATGTTCCGGGTGAGTTTCGGGTAGACTAGCTGACTTAGTAATCAACTAGTCGTAAATGTCTTTAGAAATATTAATTTTTGAATTTTAGAGAAAAATCTGCAGAAAATTAGTTTAAATATTATTTTTATAATTTTTAAGTATGTTATTGAAGTAGGGACATAACCGACTAATTAAAAGTTAGAAACCCTAAAACTGTGTTTCGATGTCTCGTGGAACCTGTGTGTGATTGTATGGATCTAAATGGTTCCACAAGAGATTGAATATAATTTTAACACATTACTTTGACTAATTAAGTCGTATCGTAAGTTTCATAAGTAGTGACTTAATCTAGTTAATTAATTATCTAGGAGCGTCGGGTTCCGGAGGCGTGGACGCGAGAGCGGCGTTTCATATTTACAGCACGGAATCAGGCAAGATACCTTGCCACTTACTCTATGATTTACATATTCTTATTTTTAGTTGTTATTTTTAGTATTTTTTATTTGTTGTTATTATAAAACTGTGTGTCCAAGTCACACTTGGGTGCAAGCGACCTTGTCGGTCGCTTTTCTCGCTTTTTATTTATTTTTCTTGCATTGACCTAGTCTAGGGACCACCTCTTTGTTGATGAGGTATTGGTATATCTCATGCGGCCTTGACACATACTTTATCACGTGATGTGAGTCACATGTAGGACACGTACTCACGTAGTCGGCCGGCCACCGATACGTATGAGGCGTGCGACGGTTAGGAGTAGCTGCCAATAGAATTGTATGCTAGTCGACTTGGTAGTTGCTAGAGGTTCTGAGTCATGGATGTGACCCTACTAGGCATTGGGTGGGGAAAACAGTTCCTTAACGTATGGGCCACGTATGCACTTTCCTATTATTGTCGGTTATCTCCACTGGAGATACGGTCCTGGATCCTGATACCTGATTTCCTGCTGGCCTCTGACATTCGAGGAATGTTATGCTTTGAGGTCCCCGGTATTCTGATGGGACCATACCTGAGTTCCTTCACCTGAGCCAGAGTGCCCATGCGTTGAAGGTTTGTTCTTAACTGTATTTTTACTGTAGAATTGGTAGGCACCCTATTGCATGCATCCCCTTTTACTCTCTATTATATATCACAGATTATATGGAATATTCTTTATGTATCTTGTTACGTCCCTCTGAGGAACTGGTTATCTCTCCAGGTGTGTGCTTTGTGACTTTTTACAGGTGTTCTAGCCAAGGCTGTGATCTTCTCCATTTCTTCGAGGATGATTGCTCTTAGTTCATCTTGCTATTTTATCGATCATTTCCTTGTATATCTTCTTTCCTTTAAATTGGTTGGTAGTGGATTTGTCTCCGCCCAACTATATGTATAAATGACAAATTCTTGAGTTGATTATAACATTATTCTTTATTGTTGTGGATGAGATTTAGTTATCATGGTTTTACTGCATTTTACACCTTATGTATACATACGGGGTTCTATACATTAGAGTATACTTCGTATGTATACAGCTGGCATGTATACGTACTTAGTCCTAAGTATTTTGGGACTAGGGCGTTACATGGAAAGCTCTTAATAGATTCTCTGTCAGCTAGAGCCAATTGGTAATCCTTATGGAGTCTTACGTGCCCTTGAAGGTTGGGGGATTCATATTATGAAATCCCTCTATAGTTCTACGGTGGCTTAGGGTGCTCGAGTCAAAGCTCTCTTCAGACTCCACATAATAAACTCAATTTGCTGTATCTGGGCATACATCATGCCCTGAAAGAACTAGCACATCGGAGTTCCATCATCCTCAAGCATGGGCTGTTGTGGGGGCATGTACGACATCTGTGGAACAAACTGTTGGGCACCCTATGGGACATAATTAGGAGGGTACTGAGGTGGATATGGATATTGCAATAGATTCTGTGGAGGATATTGTGGTGGATACTTGCTAGGTATATTGGCGATTACTGAGGAGATAAGGTGGAGGATACTGATATGGATAAAGTGGAGGAGGTGGCAGGTACTCTTATTGAGGTGCAGGGGTCTGGGGGTCTGGGTGTCCCACATGAGGCACAGGGGCTTGCTGATGCTGCTGAGTGGTGGGTGGCGTTGTCTCAGTCTGAGTTCCTAATCCTACGAGTGCTGGTGTTGTTGGTGACATTGTTGTTGTGGTTGAACTGTTGGTTCCTCCAAAGTTGTATCATCCACGATAATGGCAAGAGGGGTATTGCAACCACTACGAAGATTCATCATATTGGCACAAAAATATAGATATCATTAGGACAGGATCAAGCTAGATGCAAGTCAAGCAGTCAAAGGAGAGTTTGAAAATTGAAATTAAGGAAGTCGTTCAAGTATGTGGATGAGATCCTAATTTCCAATCCTATATGTAGGTTTGCTTGGTACAATGACATAACCAAACAATATTTTTCCGACCTACGTGGGCCACCATAAAAATATGTAACGTCCCAGTCCCAGTATACATAGGACTAGGAAAATGTTCATGCCAGCTGTATGTCTACGAAGACTACACCAATATATGGAATCCACGTATACACATATAAGCTGTAATATAAGAGCTTCAGCTCGCAATAAATAAGTCACGAGCAACACTATATCCCATCCTCAATATAAAAAATAATAAAAATTCAATATACCAATAATCAAGTATGAAAAGTCAACTGAAGTAAAATAGTCGAGTGGAGACAAATCCACTACCAGTCGACTATATAAAATAGAGATAAAGGAGTCCCACCTCCATAATAAATAAAAGAAATGAAGAAGTAGTAGCTAAAAGTCCTATCAACTAGAAGAATCATCTATTGATCAGAAGGTAGAACCTCCTTGATTGACAATATAGAGTATAATCCTTGCCCGTACTCCTGAAAAAGTTATAACCGTTTACACCTGGAGAGATCAACAGGTCCTCAGCGGGACGTAACAAGATACATATAACATGCTATATAAACTAAATATAAAATACTCACTAATAATCCGGATCACAACACAGTCCAGTGTTTTATCATCGAAGCAGTGAACCACCCCTACAACCAAACGAGAACAATGGGTGGCACACTATTCTGTGTCAAAAATACTGTTCCATGCCATGATCATGCACAAGTACATAAACTATGTAGTAAAGTACGTATGCAAAGCAGACCAAGGTCACCTAACCATTTTATGTGATACACGCACTTTTAAAGACGACATTCCATGCATGGGCCCTCCCAACAAACAGAAATGAGTAAAGGGTGGTAGTAAGTAGCGCTCATCCGGGTCACTATCGACCGACAGGTGCATAAAAGTGTGTAAAAGTAAATAATAGCCCATACACCTAATAGTTGTCTCCTTCCTCCCTATAATACTATATATGTGTCATCTCTACGACACACAAACATGCATCATCTTCATGACTCAGTTTATTCGTAATAACTGCTAAGTCTTCTAACATGCATATCTAATCAATGCGCAAGTCTGAATCTATGTGTGACTCACGACTCGTGGTTCACATATGTCAAAGCCAATGAATGCATCAGACACAAAGGACAGTCCCTTAACTCTAGGTCAAATGTGTAGTATGATGACCCAAAAGTAAATAAACTTTAACATATATGCATGACTAAATTGTAATAAATTAAGTCAAATGTACTTTGTGTGTGATGCATTCATTGGCTTTGAATAAACTAAAAACATAACTAAATTGTAATAAATTAAATAACGAATAACATAAATGCAGTATGATGAGCCAAAAGTAAATAAACTTTAACATCGCAAGGTATCTGGCTTGGTGGCGGTGCGATGATTTGATGACGTTCCGAAGTATGTCAAGTCAACAGAAGTTGCAAAGGCGGAATCTCCACGAATGTCTCCAGATACTGAAACAAACATAACCGATGTTTCTAAAATAAAATAATATCTAAGATCGACAATCCATAAATCTAATTTTGGACACATGAGCAAAACGGTAATTTTGGTTCAAAATGATGTCCGTTGTTGGATCCACTTTGTACCGAAAAGTGTGCCAAATCTTATGGTTTTTAAAGTCAGCAAATAATATGTCTACTAGTCCATTTTTTGATACGAACTCAACGGTATATCCAATTTTGGATTCCGATAAGCCGTGCACCAAATTGTATGTTGAATCAGATCGTAGGCCTGCTAAAACGACGATCCAGTTAACTGTCTCAGAATTGGACCAAACTTGGCTCATAGGACCAGAAAAATACAACTAGTCCAATGGAATAAGTTCATTACAATGTAACAAGCATGCATGAAGTAATTGGAAATTTTGGAAAATGGTCGATACGACGTTCTTTGACGGGTATGGGTCAAATTTGTCGCACACATGCAACCAATTCGAATTTTGTCAAAGCCCACACGTCCGCAAAGTCCGTACGCACCTTTTGATGCCTTCTGTTTATGACGAAGTCATCCTGTTTGTCAGGACGGACCCTATATCGACATTACTTGGGGTTCTAAGAATAATTTTTTTGGAGTTTTTGGAATCGATTTATCTCAGCAGTTACTCGTTGATAAATAAAAGTAAAAAATGTCGTTTCGATGCTGGTTATACTGGGTAGAAAACAATTTAATCAGATTTTTCTAAAACCCAATATCCTGTCAAGAATTTCCTTTCCAAGTCAGGCCAGGACTCAATTTTGGGTTCTATTTCTCGTGCATAAAAACTACGCATCGGATCAAGTAGAATAAATTTTATCGAGTATAATATGAGAATTTTAAGTCGAAAGAGGGGTACCTCCCCGTCAAACTCTGTTGTAACTGAGCTCTACTCTGTCCTTTTTGACGAACTTTTGACGACTGCAGTGGCTCAACGACGAAGACAAGCAGTTCATGGTGCCTCGCAGGGATGTCGGGGACACGTATATGGGGTGCCTCGTTGCACTGAATGTGTTATCGAGTAGAATTCTAGGGTTTTGTTAACAACTCTTCAAATAGAGTTTCGATTTTTATACCGAATATTTTTATTCGACTTTTGATGGAATTAAACTTAAATTTTGATTAGAATTAGATTTGGAAGAGGGTTAGATAAGGATCACATGGGAGAAGGTTTGATCAAGTTTGGTTTAAAATTGATCATCTTTGGAAAATTTTCAAAACCAAATTCGCAGGCGGTTGGGCTCGGGCTCTGCTTGGGGGAGAAGGTGAACAGTGCTTTGAAATGTTACCAGCTCCTAAAAATTATTAGAAAAACAAAGATTTTACTTATAGAAGAAATCATGATATATATAATTCTTATTTAATCAATATACATGTAATAAAACTCTATATTTAACATATACTTTGATTATACCAAAAATAATAATTGTAATAAAGCTAAAATATTTTAAAATATTCTAAAAATAAAAACAAGCCGAAATATTTGCAACCTATTTTTCTAAAGTAGGGATATATTTATTTAGTAGAAAATATCCCATATTTAAAATTTCATATTAAATTTAAAAATCATTTACAATATTAAATAATAATTACTAATATCACTAAATATGATTAAAAAAGAAAAATTAAATTTAAAATAATTAAATAAATATTAACTAGATTTTTAGGGGGTTTACACAACTAGAAACTATGTGATTTGAAATACCTGTAGTGTATGTCAAGCTATGCTTCGGACTATATTGGGTTGACCACATATCTACTCAGTAGTTTCCCTTTTCCGTGATAAAGAAAATCATATCAAGCAAGATTCAAAACATGATGTCTTATGATTCATATCAAGCAAGATTCAAAAGTTGATGTCTTTTAATTCTTCATGATTCAGAAATCTATAACAAATAAGATTCGGAGATGTCTTTGATTCAAAATTACGAGTCAGATCAATAATATGGAATTACGTGTCACAAGTCATGTCGCAAATGATTCGTAACAATTTAAAGAATAAAGAAATTACATTTATTAAGTATTGAGAAACATAAATACGGAGTACTTGCCTTAGTTCCACTAGTGAAGTCGAACTAAAATCACCTATAATATAATAGGACATAAATTAGGGTTTAATCTAGTAAATTCTAGGGTATTCCATAAACTAACTAATATTCTTTTTTACCAATACAACTAACTAAATCAAATAAGCCCAATAATCAGCCCAAAACTTATATCTAAATATAACTTTAAATTATATTTCTAAAATCCAATTGGCCCCAAGCCCAATCGACAAAAGTGGCCCAAAACAAATTCTCATTTCTTTTTTTACCTTTTTTTGCATTCATAGGCCCAGCCCAAGGCCCATAATTGCTCCTTCCTTCTTTTCTTTACTTTTTTTCTCTTTTTTTGCAATCTAGTCCAAGTCTGTGGGCTCGACCCAATGGATCCGGCCCACTTCATTTCTCTTCTCTCTTGATTTTTCTTTTCTTTTTTTTACTGCCATGGGCTGTGCTCAAGGACCACTAGCCCGGTCCGCTCTTTCGACATCTCCAAAAAGAAGAAGAACGCATAAGAAGAAAAAAAAATCGAGGAAGAGAGGAAAGGAGAGGAAATCTCACCTCGGTGAGAGCCGGACAGTAAGTGCTCATCGAGGTGCAGTTGCTCATCGGGTTGGCAGCATGGCTGATGAGGGCTGAGCTCAAAGATGGTGGTGACTTAGATCCAGTCAGTCAAGGAGAGTGAGGAAGGTGGTCATGGAGAGAGCTCAACTCGAGGTGGTGGCGATTGCTGGTGGATCGACTCCTCAAGTAGTTAGGAGGGTGGCGCTCGGATGGTGGCATGGAGGAAGAGTCGGGGAGGCTCGATGGTTGGTGGTGCTTGAAGCAGAGACAGAGGCCGGTGATTGGGTTTAGTTAAGGCGGTGGATGGCCGCAAGGAGTGGTCGATTGCGGAGATGATCGAGGCGGTGGTCGGCGGCCTTGGAGGCGTTGACAAGATCAGGCCTGAACGGTGGCTCAATAGCGGCACCGGAGAGGCACAATATCAACCCCCAATATCAGAGGGACGAACATGGTGGCGTGAGGAAGTCGGCCTCGCCGGTAAGGGTTGTCATTCGTTTCTGGAAGAAGAAGGCGGGGATCGGGGTGACCACCAGATATGGTGGTTGGACACAGGAATTAGGTTAGTGTTAGGGTTGGGGTTAGAAACAAGTGTTTTTGTCCTGCGGATTGTACAGAATATTGGGGTCGGGAGGGACTTAACAGTGTGATGAGTTGATATCCTGACACAGAATTTGGGTGTAAGGTGTCCTCGGGGTTGGGGATACGAGAAATTGTATTTGGGTTTGGAGAACGTGTCATGTCGGACACGAGATTTGTAAATATAATAGCTAGAAAAATTAAGGAAATGGGATGGACATGCAGACATGGCTAGACACGGGCGTTATGGACTTGTAGGGATAATTGGAATGATTCGCACTAATGACACTTAGTGTATTTATAGGGTAGTTTGGTCTAATCTAGAAAAAGAATATTTCAATAATATTCTAGAGAACATTCCCTAAGAATATGCTAGATTCTATAGAATATTTCTTGAGGTTAATTATTACTAATACTAATTAATTAAGGGACTTCTAGAGAGTTTCCACTAATCACTAGCTCATCATGGCATACTACAATAAGCCAAATGTCCTTCCACTTCTAACAATTTACCAAAATGCCACTCCATCTTCATAATCATAAACTTCCAAATAATTACCAATGGTGGCACCCCTCTTTTAAATATTTATGAATTCACCATTCCCTTCTCTTGATCATCCAAAAAAATAATAATGCCTGAATAAAAAAATTAGAAAAAAAGAAAAAAATAGGAAATTCAGGAACATAGGGTTACATATCTACCCACCATCGAAAAATTCCATCCTCAAAATTTTAAATAGAATGAGTAGGCACGACTAAAAATACAGAAATGGTATGATTAAATAGATGATCAAAATAAGTTAGGCATGATCGTAAATAGTCACGATTTGGCATAATCAGAAGCAGGGTCAAAATGGTATAGTAATGATCAAATTAAAGCATGGTCACGACCAAAATACAATCAACTATAGAAATGACGAGGTCGAAATGACTACGATCATCTAGATAAGATCAAAGAAATCATTAGTATGAATTCATGACTACAATAAGGTCTAAAGGACTATTATTCTAAAAGATATCAACTATCAAACTTCTATTTACAAATCAACTATATCACAAAAGCATGTCAAATTAATCACTTCCACTTTAGTGTTAATTCTCTTCCTCTCGATTCTTCTCATTGGGACAATCTCTCATCCAATATGTCAGTCGATCCATAGCTAAAACATTGCTTCATTATTTTCTTGTATTCCTCTTGTCCATGCCCTGGCCTCTTGTAGTAGGCATAAATAATCTGGTTCTGCTGCTGGACTGGGGCTGGTGCTTGAAAAAATTTCTGCTGAACTATAGCCTAATCCTGAAAAGCCTTCTGCTGACCTTGGTGGCGCTTGATTGGCCCATGGTTGTTGCCTCCTGAAGTATCTCGATCCCTCTTCAGGCGAAGGCCCAGATCGACCTCGACCCTCTAAGCAATCGTGATGATCTCAGTATAGGTCCTCACACCATTAGCAATGACTTGTATGGGAATCTCCTTAGCTAATCCCTAACGGAATCTCCTGGCTCATCCCTAAGGATCTCTCACTACTCTCAACAAATTGGCTCAATCGACTGAACTCAGTAGGGTACTCATCAACTGCATGAGTTTCCTGCTCGAGAGTCTGAAACTGCATCTCTATGGTCTCTCTGACTACTACAAGGAAGAACTTTTCCCTAAAAAGCTCTACAAATCTCTTCCAGGTGGGTCCAGGTACTGTGAGCTTAGGTTTATTCTGAAACCAAATCTTGCTAAATCATGCAGCTGTAGTCATGTGGCTTCTATCCTCAAGTCATCTGGAAGCCTAAAAATGTAGAGTAGCCTCTCTACATCCTCAAGCCACTCATCGATGTAGATTATCCCTTCAATGCCACAAACATTTTGGGGAGCAAGCCTTTTAAAGTCAAGGATAGTGCCCTCCCAAGGTAAGGTAGGTTGTGGCTGAGGTTGGGGCTGAGGTTGAAAATATGATTGTAGCTGGTTGGACATACTTTCCATGGTTACTTCCATAAATTAACTAATATTCTTTTTTACCAATACTGCTAAGTCAATCAAATATCCAATAATCAGCCAAAACTTATATCTAAATAAATCTTTAAATCATATTTCTAGCCCAATCCACAAAGTGGCCAAAATAAATTCTCATTTCCTTTATTTTATTCTTTTCTTCTTCTTTTTTCCTTTCATAGGCCCAGCCCAAGGCCCATAATTCCTCCTTCATTCTTTTTTTCCTCCATTTCTTCTTTTTTAAAATCTAGTCCAAGTCTGTGGGCTCGGACCATTAGATCCGGCCTACTTCATTTCTCTTCTCTTTTTTTCACTACCATGGGCTCGGCTCAAAGCCCACAAGCCCGGTCCACACGTTAACACACACACTTAATAGAAGAGAGAAAAACTACTCTCTCGACATCTCCAGAAGGAGGAAGAACACAAAAGGAGAAAAAATCGAGGAAGAGAAAAAAGGAAAGGAAATCTCACCTCGGTGAGAGTCGACCAATTAGTGCTCTCCGAGTGAGGTAGCTCGTTGGGTTGGCCTCATGGCTGACGATGGATGAGCTTGAAGATTATGGTGACTTAGATTCGGTCAGTCAGGGAGAGTGAGGAGGACGGTCTGTAAAACCCCCTAATTCATTAAAATATTTAAATTTAGTTTGTAAAGAAATTTGTGCTAAAATACATGTATGTATAATATTAGGAGAATGAAATAATAGTAATAGCAAATACTTAGGTTAATGCACAGTATGGGTGTAAGTTTATATGATATATTTATATGTATATATTAATGTGTGTATGTGTTGATTTATTAAGGTGTATATATTTATATATATACATATATGTGGAAACCCGACCACCCACAGATTACAATTGCTGCAACAACACGACAAAGCAACCTAAGCTTGTAGCGTGTAATTAAGTGGGACCCTCCATTTGCTATAAACCATAGCAGCTTCCAACCCGACCCCCTTTATTTGCAAACCGAACCAAAATATTTATAAGCACAACTTATATAAAACTTGGCCGACTCCTCCATCCTTCCCTCTTTCTATATATATACACCTATCAAATTAAACCCTAAAATTTCCTATTCATGTTCGAGATGGCTCTACGACCCCCTTTATTTGCAAACCGAACCAAAATATTTATAAACACAGCTTATATAAAACTTGGCAGTTCTATGATGCATTTTATGAGAGATTCTTCCCTATTCATGTTCGAGATGGCTCTACGACCAGTTCCCTCATTTGAAGCAAAGAAATTTGACAGTTGATGAGTATGACTCAGAGTTTAATCGCCGGTGTAGATTTGGTGCTGGATTAATCCCAGCAGAGTTAGAGAAGGCAAGGAGATTCCATCAGGGGCTTACACCAAAGCTCAAATCTTATACTACTACCAAGTCACGAGTCTCCCATTCAGCTGTCTTGGAAGAAGCTCGTACTCAGGAGATTCTTCGCAAGAATCAACAACAAACATCGAGGCGCCATACACCAGCCCGAGCTACTCAGAGTGGACCTATCAGGAGGCCCACAGGACAGTTCTAGCAGAGGCCCACACCTTATCAGAAGCCCACCTGCAACTATTACAGGAAGCAGGGACACCTCTTGTAGGACTGTCGAACTTGACTTGGAGCATACTTGAGATGCGGGTCAGGACAGCACAAGGTGAAGGATTGTCCGGAGCAGCAGTCCTTAGTTTATGCTTAGCAGAACCCGAGACCGACCGCCCCAGCACTTCCAGCACCTCGGCCAGCGGCAAGAGCACCTCGCCCACCATTACCACCCCAGTCAGCACAGTTCGAGAGGGCCAAAGCTCAGGGCCCTGGAAAGAATTATGGACAGGTATTATCTCTAGCAGTTGAGGATGCAGAAGTAGAGGTTATAGCAGGTATGGTTTTAGTTGCTTCATTACCTGCCATTGTATTATTTGACATAGGAGCCACTCATTCATTCATAGCCACTAATTTTGCTACTAGACACAGCATTCCCATCACACCCTTATCTAAGAATGTTAAAATCCTTACTTAAGAAGGAGTTGTACCTGTTAGTGGTGTTTGCAGACTTTGCCCTATAGTGATATGTGGTAGAGAGATGAGAGCACGACTTCTTGTATTCCCTATGCCTACATTCGATGTAGTCCTTAGAATGGACTGGTTGAGCCAGCATTTTGCTCTTATAGACTGCCATAGGGGCAGTATCGTCTTTAGACCACCGAACATGACGGAGTTCGAATTCACTAAAGAAGAAGGAGAGAGTTATGATGCACCCACATTGGGGACTCACATGATGATGCAGGACACCCCTCAGCACCCAATCATTACCGAGTTCGAGGATGTATTCTCCGAGGATTTACCAGGACTGCCACCTTGACCGAGACATTGAGTTTTCTATTGAGTTTATCCCCGGAGCCGAGCCCATTTCATCGTGAGTGTATCGTCTGGCACCCAAGGAGTTGGAGGAAATGAAGACGCAGATTGATGACTTGTTGGAGAAAGGCTTTATTCGTACCAGTACGTCACCATGGCGAGCGCCCATTCTTTTTGTACCTAAAAAAGATGGGACAGTGCACATGTGCATTGACTACAGAGCTTTGAATGCAGTGATAGTGAAGAACAAGTATCCCTTGCCGCGTATAGATGATCTATTTGATCAACTGAGTGGAGTAAAAGTATTCTCCAAGATTGACTTACGATCGGGCTATCACCAACTGAAGGTTCGATAGGAAGACATTACGAAGACGGCTTTTCGATCAAGATATGGACATTATGAGTTCTTGGTCATGCCTTTCGGTTTGACCAATACTCCTGCAGTCTTCATGAATTTAATGAACAAGATCTTTCACCAGTACTTGGACAAATTTTTAGTCGTTTTCATAGATGATATCTTGATTTACTCCAAGAGTCAAGAGGAGCATGAGCAGCATCTACGAATTATTTTGTGGACGTTGAGTAATGAACGACTCTTCGCGAAGCTTAGCAAGTGTGAGTTCTTCCTCAAGAAGGTATCATTTCTTGGACACATTGTTACTGGAGACGGCATATCAGTGGATCCAGAAAAGATCACAGCAGTCAAGGCATGGTCCGCTCCCTCATCAGCTTCTGAGATAAGAAGTTTTCTTGGACTTGCGGGTTATTATCGAAGGTTCGTAGAAGATTTCTCTCGTATAGCGGGGCCTATGACTCGATTCACTTGCAAGGATTAGGAGTTTGTATGGACCGATGAGTGTCAAGCTACTTTTGATGAGTTGAAGAAGCGCCTGACCACGGCACCGATCTTAACACTACCATCGGGCCCAGGAGGAATTATAATCTACAGTGATGCATCCGGGAAGGAATTAGGATGCATATTGATACAGGACGGTCGTGTAGTTGCATATGCATCTAGATAGTTGAGGGTGCACGAGAAGAACTATCCAACCCATGATCTAGAGCTCGCAGAGGTTATCTTTGCTTTGAAGTTATGGAAACACTACTTGTACGGTGAGAAGGTTGATATCTATACTGATCATAAGAGCCTCAAGTACGTGTTCACACAAAAAGAGTTGAATATGCGGTAGCGACGTTGGTTGGAGTTGATAAAGGATTACGAGATCGAGCTACATTATCATCCGGACAAGGCTAATGTCGTGGCAGACGCATTAAGCGATAAGCCCATGGCACACTTCTTGACTACACAGAAGGAACTGATTAGAGACTTGCAGTAGCTTGGTATTGAGGTAGTATTGCCTGGAGCAGATGGCGTGTTAGCTAATCTCTAAGTGCAATCATCATTAGTAGAGCGGATCAAGGCGGCATTACCTACAGATGTTAGATTCCGATGACTTCGAGAGAGGACCGAAGCAGGAGAGCAAATGAGATTGAAGATTCATCCCTATGGGACACTGCGATGTGGGGTCGTATTTATGTTCCTAATAGTGAGCTACGGCAGGAGTTGATGGCAGAAGCACACATTTCGACTTACTCTATTCATTCCAGAGGAACTAAGATGTACCGGGACTTACGACAATATTATTAGTGGCACGAAATGAAGCGAGAGATAGCTCGTTTCGTTGCCAAGTGCTTGGTATGTCAACAAGTGAAGGCGGAGCACCAGAGGACAGCTGGTCTGTTGTAGCCGCTACCCATTTTCGAGTGGAAGTGGGAGCACATTACGATGGACTTTGTCACGGGGTTTCTTCGGAGTCCTAGTAGAAGAGATGCAGTATGGGTGATTGTTGATAGACTTACCAAATTAGCCCACTTATTACCATTTAGAGTAGAATAGTCCACGAAAGTTTTGGCAAATATGTATATGAAACAAATAGTAAAGCTACACTGGGTACCAGTTAGCATCGTGTCGGACAGTGACTCGAGGTTCACCTCGTACTTTTGGAGGAGTATGCAAAAAAGTTTGGGTATGCGTTTGAAGTTTAGCACAGCGTACCATCCGCAGACAGATGGTCAGTCAAAGCATACTATTCAGACGCTGGAGGATATGTTGAGAGCATGTATGCTTGACTTTGGCGGATCTTGGGAGGACCACTTTCATCTTATGGAGTTTTTCTACAATAATAGCTATCAAGCGAGCATCCAGATAGCTCCGTTTGAAGCATTGTATGGTAAGAAGTGTCGATCTCCTGTTTATTGGAGCGACATCGGAGAGCGACAGATATTGGGACCCGAGTTGGTTTTGAGCACAATGGAGAAGGTTAAGAAGAGACAAGACCACCTGCGAGCAGCACAGGATCGACAGAAGCAGTGGGCGAACAATCGTCGTCGACCTTTGAAATTCAAGGAAGGCGACCATGTTTTCCTGAAGATATCCCCCACTAGGGGCACGATTCGATTCGGAGGACGTGGCAAATTGAGTCCAAGGTACATCGGACCTTTCGATGTCTTGGAACATATTAGAGAGGTTGCCTATAGATTGGCCTTGCCACCATTGCTAGAGGGAGTGCATGATGTATTCCATGTATCTCAGCTGAGGAGGTACGTGGCGGACGACAACCATGTGCTTGAAGACTCCGAGATCACAGTTGGACCGAGCTAGTCGTACGAAGAGCAACCGGTAGGCATTCTTGATCATCGAGTAAAGGTGTTGCGGAATCAATCTATTCTATTGGTTCGCATGGCTTGGAAGCATCACTCGCCAGGAGAGTCTACTTGGGAGTGCGAATACGACGTTCGCAACCGTTACCCGTATTTGTTTGACAACCAAGGTATGTCTTACACATAATAGTCTTTATAGCTTCTTGCATTGCATAACATTGCACTCACCCCTACCATAGTCTAATTTCGAGGATAAAATTTCTTTAAGTTGGGTAGGATGTAAAACCGCGTAATTCATTAAAATATTTAAATTTAGTTTGTGTAGAAATTTGTGCTAAAATACATGTATGCATAATATTAGAAGATTGAAATAATAGTAATAGCAAATACTTAGGTTAATGCACAGTATGGGTGTAAGTTTATATGATATATTTATATGTATATATGTATGTACGTATGTGTTGATTTATTAAGGTGTATATATTTATATATATATATATACATATATGTGGGAACCCGACCACCCACAGATTACAATTGCTGCAACAACACAACAAAGCAACCTAAGCTTGCTGCGTGTAATTAAGTGGGACCCGCCATTTGCTATAAACCATCGCAGCTTCCAACCCGACCCCCTTTATTTGCAAACAGAACCAAAATATATATAAGCACAGCTTATATAAAACTTGGCCGACTCCTCCATCCTTTCCTCTTTATATATATATACACCTATCAAATTAAACCCTAAAATTTCATCCACCTCCTTCCTCTCCTCCTTTCTCCTCCTCACTCCATGGCGAAGCCCGAACGCACCACAACGAAGCCGTGCTCACGAAGAAGATAAAGGAACCATCGACAATAGCAGCAGTAACGAAACAACGAGGTACTCACCTTCTCTCCTAGTTTTCTCCCATCTCGTTTGATCGTTTTTTGAACTACGAATTTATATGCATAGCGCCCATGACCCTCTTCGAGATCCTCCAGATGGATTTCGATCTAACCATCTAACTTGCTCAAAAAATCGAGATAAAGTTAGGAAAAAATTAGAATTTTGAACTGTTAAAAACTGAATTAAAACGACAACTTGCCAGCCACTTTTCTCGCTGTTCATTAAACTTTCGTAGAAACTATTTGAAGGCAAAGAATAACAACATAACCGAGACTACAACGCAATTTGTAGAATTAGATTTAACATATCGTACAGAAAGTTATGGATCGATGAACTTGTGCGAAAAAACTGTTTTTGAAACATTAAAAATATTAAAAAAAAATTCGATACGGCGTGCGCCCCGACAAACTGGGCGATGTGGTCGTACGACATATGCACCAAAAGGCGCGTATCGATGTTTCCTACGTGTGGGAACTGACGAAACTCAGTTTCGTCGCATGTGCGCGACGAAATCAGTCTGTATCCGTCAAGATACCCCCGTATCGACAATTTGCAAACTTTGCCCTAACTTCGTATACAGTCGTCGAATCGAGACGAAACTTGCGCCAACAGGACCGCATTATTTTTTGGTCCTGTGTGTCATGTTTGGTTCGATTCTGAGAAGGTTGACCGGGATGCCATTTTGGCGGGCCCACAATCCCACTCAACGGGCAATTTTATGCACGGCCCATCGGAATCCAAAATTAGACATATCGTTGGGTTCATCTCATCAAAATAAATCTGTAGACATGTAGTTTGACAACTTTAGAGACCATAGATATTGGTATGCATTTTGGTGCAAAACGGGTCCAACGGTGGACATCGTTTTGACCCAAAATTATGATTTTGCCCATGTTCCAAAATTTGACTTTTAGACAGACGTTTTCTAGGTATATCTTTGATTTTGAGAATGTTCTTGATGTTTGTTTCAGCATTCGGAGTCGTTTGGTGATTGTGACGTTTCTCTTGCTGATATTGTGATTTCTGGACTTCCACTTTCGTACCACCAGGCAAGATACCTTGCCACCTTACTCTGTGATTTATGTATTCTTATTTTTCAATTGTTATTTTTAGCATTTCTTATTTGTTAATATTATAAAACTGTGCGTCCAAGTCACACTTGGGTGCAGGCGACTCTATCGGTCGTTTTTTCTCACTTTTATTTATTTTTTTCTCTTGTATTGACCTAGTCTAGTGACCACCCCTTAGTTGATGAGGTATCGGTATATCTCATACGGCCTTGACACTTACTTTACCATGTGTTGTGAGTCACATGTAGGACACGTACTCGCGTAGTCGGCTGGCCACCGATACGTTTGAGGCGTACGATGGTTAGGAGTAACTGCCAATAGAATTACATGCTAGTAGACTTGGCAGTTACTAGAGGTTTCATGAGTCATGGATGTGACCCTACTAGGCATTGGATGGGGAGAACAGTTTCCTTAACGTATGGGTCCCTTATGTACTTTTCCATTACTGATCCTGCTGGCCTCTGACATTTGAGGAATGTTATGCTTTGAGGTCCCTGGTATCCTGATGGGGCCATACCTGAGTTACCTGCTCCTGAGCTGTCACGACCCGCTCCCGAATAATCGGATACGAGTCGGACACGCCCAGCCTTTGTTGTTAGACACAACAAAGTAAGCTGTACCAATCTAGGGAAACTAACCAGATAAATATGAACATATATGAAATCACAGCATCTATAAATGTGTCCCCATATCTAGAGTAAAGTACAATATCAGAATTATTACATTTCAACTAATAAAAGAGTCTGCTAGCCTCAATACATGGAAAGATAATAGAAAACTAATAAAATACTAGGCTTCTGCAGCCTCTAGGTCAGAAGCAGCTCCAGCTGGCTCAGTAGGGAAAGCAATATCCTGTCCATAGTAGGTGTCGCACAAAGCCTCCATCTCACCTGCAACATATCCTATTCAGGAGCGGAGCAAGTACAATTCTAGGTAATGAATAAGACATCATGATATGATAGTACAAGGGAACATGGAAAGTACAGAAAGAACAGGTAAATAAGTACATGAAAGAAACAGTGTAAAGTACATGAAAGAACATGAATATAAGAACATGAAGAACATGATATGTAAGCACCTGAAAGAACATGATATCATGGAATCACAGGAAATAAGTACAAGGTAATCTCCTGAACATGTGTGTACTATATTTGAAATATAACTAAATATGTGACCGGCTAGGATAAGCACATGAAAGAACATAAAAGTACATGAATGGTGACTTAGGACCCGCGTGCACGATGCGGGGTCTAAGCTAAATACACCTGAGTTGTTACTTGGGATTGGTCACATAGATAGCATATTTCCCCATCCCAGATACAAGTAATAAGAACAAGAGAACATGAGCACCAGAAAGTACATGACGTGTTGCAATTGTGTCACTCAAGGAAGCACAGGATATATAATGAAAAGTACAAAACCGTAGAGTGTACTTGCCTGGCTCCAGGAAAGTACAAGTAGGCAAAAGAGTCGGATATCCTCCTGTATGAAATAATGATGTATACAAGTTGGTCAAAATCTAAAATAACCAAATCTTAAATCTAGCAAGTCACTTAAGAATATATCCTAAGTCCTATTCTTGATAAACAAGTTACCCTATAATTGGTAATTTCCTAATTTAGTTAGACTAAACAAGATTGATCCTATTCATATACTTTAAGTAAAACCATTACCTTATCTCTATAAAGGAAAATCTTCTAAAAGAGGGTTGAACTTGTTTGGAACCAATAGTCATAATAGAATCTGTTATGAACAGGGAACCCTTGACACATAATTCAATTCCCAAATAACAGTTCATGCAATGGTGCCTAGGAATCTAAATGCTCCCTGAATAACCTTGCATTGGTTCTGGTTCCTTAGCCAATTTTGGACTGAACCAAGAGATGTGATCTCAGGTTCCTGTACCAATTAGGAGTCCCTGCTTCAGTGTTAACTAGTCAAGGCTTAAATTCAGTAAGCCCTTATACACCATGTAACCCCCCAAATAGAAAGTTCAACTAACAGGAAAACTTACCTCTCTGAACTCAACACTGAACAACCATGAAAGGCTATTCAATATCTGGAATCCTGATTGAACCAACCCTGAGAGATCATCTCAGGTTCCAGATAACAAAATCTGAATCAATGGAGAAATCCCAGGTTCCTGATAATCCAAAACTGAACCATAGGATGTATCCCAGGTTCCTGATATCTCATGTTCTCTCCTGAGTCTCTCAGGTTTGTCTTGAAACAAAACTGAACTTAATGTTCCAGGCTCAACAGATTTCCCCCATAACATCTAATTCAGTTTAAAGTATTGAAACAGGAATTAATATGCCCAGGTTCATCTATTTGCCAAACCATGAATGAAATCTCATGTTTAAAAAAATGACAAACTAATCTAGGAATTTAGTGACAGTGTTAAAACATCAAGGTTTAAAACAGACAACTTCTACACATCAGTTAACCCATGTAAGCAATCCTGCCCAGGCTTTTCCTGTGAAGGGACTCTCAAGGCTTCCTGAGAATGAACTCTCTCAACTTCCTGAGATTTAACTCTCAAGCTTACTGAGATTACTAATTTGTTAAGCTAACATGTTATTCCATAAAATCTCAATGCATCCAGGACAGTCTAAATCAACTATCTTCCAAACTAAATCATGGGGATTGATCTTTCAGTCAAGCCAACACTTAACTGCCCTCAAACCCAATGTAACCTGGCATCAGTAGGTTAAAATTCAAGTCTCACAGTTCAGTCCAGGTCTCTAATTTTCCATAAACAACATGGAGTGGTAAAACTGTAGTTTGCAGATTTAAATCGAAGTTGACAGTGAGATGCCCTCTCATTATCAACTTAAATCCAATTCTCAAACTCAGGTCCCCACCCTCATTACTCCTTAGTTTTTCTCGAGACCTGGACTAAAAGTAACCCACAATTTAACTGATTGCCACAGTTAACATCATTAAGAATCAATCCCCATTCAACCAATTTAAATAGTTAACAGGATAAAATAGGCTCATGACAATTGTCATGATAACTGAGTTCACTTCTCCTAGTTCACAACCCCAACCCAACTTGAGATTAAACAAAATGAATCGAGTATAAATGATTCCATGTTCAGAAATTGGACTGAAATGTTATGCAAAGAACTCATCAACCCAGCTGAAAACAATTAAGTTATGCACATGTATTAAAGTTTAGCAACATGAACCAGCAATGGATAAGTGTTCAGGTTCTCAAATTGGATTGATTCTCAGGTTTAGCCACAATTCCAGTTATAAAGTGTAGCTTGGTCTCACAACTAATTTTCAGGTTTTCCTGAGACAATAGTCACCTGAGTTGCTTCTCAGGTCCAAGAATACCAATTCACAATGTCACACAAGCCCCCAATCCCAGGACTTTGGGTTCTCTTCATAAAACAATCTGAACATAAGTCCAGGTCAACCCAATTCCCAAAACAAGAGTATAACATCTCGATTACTGAGATAAACCCCCAGTTCCAGAATCAATCCTCTCCCATACTGCAAGGCAGTTGGCCTCAAGATTGATTTAGCAAAATAATAAATCAATCGATTGAACCCACAATCCCAATAATCAGGTTCATTACTGAACCAGAATGCTCACATAATCAGGTTCATCACTGAACCAAATGTCTGCAAAAACCATGTATTCGAATCTCGATTACCACATGAGCTACATTACTCATAATAAACTAATAGTATGCAAAATATGGAAGGTTACCTGATGGTGCTATCACGGTATTAAACCAAGTCTCAACTCAACTATTCCTCAATCGAATGGATCCAGAATCCTCTAAAACAAAGGATAAAATAGGTTGTAATCATAGATTAATTCTAGGCCAGGGGATGATTAGATCCATTCCTATTTAGTGAAGATCGAGTTCTAAAGTACTCACCAAATCAAGGATCAAACTAGCAACAATTAGAATGGATTCAATTGATTGAATGATCGAATTTCTCGCAATGGTAGCTACAAAATCTGACAATTTAGTGAATGGAAATCTACAATCAGATCCGTAAGAAATCGACCTACTGGGAGTTGAGAATGATCACTAGGCTTAGAAATCAAACCTGAAGGAAACAGATTCTTGCGAGGAAGAAGAGTACTGAAACCTCGGTTGCCCTTGCTCGTCGAGACACCCGTTGGTTCTTATGCTGTCGACGTAGATCCTCCGGTGGGGGTCGACTCCTTCTTCATTGCCAGGATCGATGCTTCCATGCGAAGTTGATGATGAACACAAAATGGAAAGAGAAGGAAAATTCCAGATCTGAGAGAATAGGAAGAATGATCGGCTTGCTTTATAGGGTTAGAAGAATCGATAGATCGAGAAGGAAGGAAAAACGCGGGAAAGAAATTTGTTAGCCTGCACATGGCTCGTGTGTAAACCGTTAGAATAAAGCTGATGGAAGATTCTGCTGAGAGGAAATTTGCTCTCCTCAGGAGAAAAATAGGTCGGGTCTTGGGCCCTTTAATGGCCTAGAATTGAGAAGAAACAGAACACAGGCTTCTAAGAAGTAAGCCCAATGGCAAAACTAAATATGAATATAACTTCTAAAATTAAATTGTATACAAAAATCTCTAAATTGTTAAATCAAAAATAAAAATACTTGAAATTGCAAAATAGCAGGAAAGTGGAGTTACGAGCCAGATGCCCATGCGTTGAAGGTCTGTTCTTAACTATATTATCACTGTAGAACTGGTAGGCACCATATTGCATGCATCCCTTTCTTCTTATTATATTATCACAGTTACATGGCATGGTATTTTCTTGTATCTTGTTACGTCCCTCTGAGGATCTGGTTATCTCTCCAGGATTAGACGACTTTCTGCAGGAGTACGGAGCGACATTGGATTAGCTTACATCGATGACGAGGCAGTTCCTACTGATTTCTAGTCTATTTCTTATTTGAGACATTAGTGGACATTATTTTTATCTATCTTTTCTTTCTATTTTGCGGAGGTTGGACTCCGATCTTGTGAGACTATTTTCATAGCTGTTTGGAGTGAGCATGTTCAACCGGCTATCTTTTGATATACTTATTTATTATTTGAACTCTATTATCTTCTATGTTGAGCTGTGATGAGATTAGATTATATTATTCTGGCCTGTAATTATTTTATTTGCAGCTTATGTGCATATTTGAGGATTCCATATATTAGAGTATTCTTCGTATATGTGCAGCTGACATGTTCACATACTCGGTCCTAGGTATTTTGGGACTGGGCATTACACGATCGTAGAGTAAGCTCAACTAAAGGTGGCAGCAGCTGCTGGTGGATCGACTCCGACAAGTAGTCAGGAGGGTGGTGCTTGGATGGTGGCATGGAGGAAGAGTCGAAGAGGCTCGATGGTTGGTCGTGCTGGAAGCAGAGGCGGAGGCCGATAATGGGGTACGGTCGAAGTTGTGGATGGTCGCGAGGAGAGGTTGATGACAGAAAGGATCTAGGCGACTGTCGGTGATGCCGGAGGAGCGCATTATCAACCCCCGACACCGGAGGAAGGAGCGTGGTGGCATGAGGAGCCCGGCCTCGCCGACGAGGGTTGTCATCCGGTTCTGAAAGAAGGCGGCAGTGATCGGGGTGGCCACCTGACGTGGTGGCTGGACACAAGAATTAAATTAGGGTTAGGGTTAGGAACAAGTATCTGTGTTGTATGGACAGGACACATAATATGGTAGTCGGGAGGGATGTAACAGTGTGATGAGTCAATGTCCTTACACAGAATTTGTGTGTAACGTGCCCTCGGGGTTAGAGACACGAGAAATTATATTTAGGTTTAGGGATCGTATCGTGTCGGACATGGGATTTGTAAATGTAATAACTAGAAGAATTAAGGAAATGATATGGACGTGCCGACAAGGCTAAATACAAGCATTATGGACTCATAGGGATAATTGGAATGGTTAGCACTAATGACAATTAGGGTATTTATAGGGTGGTTAGGATTAATCTAGAAAAAGAATATTCCAACAATATTCCAGAGAATATTCCCTAGGAATATGCTAGATTCTTTGGAATATTCCTTCGGGCTGATTAATACTAATCCTAATTAATTAAGGGACTTCTAGAGAGTTTCCACTAATCACTAGCTAATCATGGCATGCTAATATAAACCAAATGTCCCTCCACTTCCAATAATTTGCCAAATTGTCACTCCACCTCCATAATCATAAACTTTCAAATAATTACCAATCGTGCCACTCCTATTTTAAATATGTATGACTTCACCTTTCCCTTCTCTTGATTATCCAAAAATAATAATCCCCAAATCAGAAAATTGGAAAAAATAGGGAAAAATATGAAATTCAGGAACATTGGGTTAGAATTGGTATATCTCTTTTGGACATGACACTTGTGTTCCACGGGTTGTGAGTCACTCATATAGTATTCAGACTTGCGTATTCGGCTGGCCACCGGTACGTATGGGACGTATGGTATGACTTAACTTCTAATAGAATTGCATTATAGAGGACTTAGTAGTTAATATTTTACTATGTTATGGATATAACATAGATAGGAGCATTGGGTGGGAATAACAGACACTGGATGCTTGGGCAATGTCGTTTCGAGTCATGTTGTGTCGCGTCGGGTGGTGCTAGTACCTCGTTTGAGCGCTACTCTATATTTTGCAAGTGAATCATTTGAGCACTACTCGTTTATTGTTGCTAGTGACTTGTTTGAGCACTACTCATATATTTTCTAGTGACTTCCTGGAGAGCTACCCGGCCTATCATGTCTATATATATCTACCTCTAAATGGGAGGGTTCCCAAACCAAATAACCAATTAGATCTTACTACGTATTCTAGTATCATCTCTGGTAGTGATCACCCATGTTGTCATGTTTTCCACTATGACCTTTGAACATCTGATTTTGAGTTTGATGCTTCGTAGCTTGTCAAGTTAACATTAAACCTCTAAATATGTGGGTCTCAAACCAAACCAAAATCTCAAGTCGTAGCACTTTCATGTTAACATTAAACCTCTAAACAATTGATTTTGAGCCCGGTGCTCTTTTAGTTTGTTATGTTATCAATTACCTTTAAACATACAGGTTCTTATGTCGAATCCAAATGTTTTCCCGTATTACCCCTGATAGCGGATTTCATATCTGATGTGTCTTAGTATGTCTAGTTCGACACGTCAAAAAGGATGGGTCCCCAAATGAAATCCAACCTAGTCAAAGCCTATCATGTTTCCCAACTAATATAACTTTTGATAGTCAACTCTTTGTCCTGCAATATCCAACAATAAAACCTCCGGTAAAGACAAAATCGGAGCATCATCTCCATGATTGCAGCTTTTCTCACAGACCTAACCGTGTCACTAGCGTCATCAACAAAAATTTATTTTGTGGAGCAATATTTTAAGGCAATTTCTAAGGACACCACATAAATGGTTAGGGGGAGTCCTTACTTGGAGACAGTCCAAGAAGATGGAGAATTTGCTAGGGAGCACCCACATTTTACTTGGCGGCAACCCAAAATTAGAGTTTTTTTCCTTCTTTTTCCTCCTCCTCCTCCTTCCTCCTTTCTCCTCCTCCTCCTCCAGCGCTTCCGCAGGAAGACCATCGTCGTCAAGTACGGTGGCGCCGCCATGAAGTTCTAACCCCTCCGCCTCTCCATCGTCAGCGACCTCGTCCTCCTCTCCTGCGTCGGCCTCCGCCCCGTCCTCGTCCTCGTCACCGACGCCGACACCATGGAGGTCGTCGAGATGGTCCTCGTCGGCAAGGTCAACGAGTCCCTCGTCTCCCTCATCAACTCCTACGGCGTCACCGTCGTCGGCCTCTGCGGGAAGGACGCGCGCCTCCTCACCGCCAATCCCGCCGCAGCATCTCCGAGGACTGCCAACTTGTTGGCAGTCCTAATATAAGTTAGGACTGCCAACTTACTGGCAACTGCCAGCAAGTTGGCAGTCCTAGGACTGCCAGCAAGTTGACAGTCCCACTTGCTGAAAAAAATTGGACTAGTCCCAAGTAAAAAAATGGATGACAAATTTGTAATTTTTTTGAATATTTTTGAACTGTTCCCAAGTAAAAAGTGTGGTACCCTTACAAAAAACATATTTTAACATTAGAGTAACATCTCTGGACATGCAGATCTGTTATGAGCACCGTAGATCGTGGATCATTATTTCCACAGTACAGCACCAGCTCCACACAGCCTCAGCATCGAAAAGTAAATAAAAACCAGAGCTGATAGTGGCACAATAGAAATATTAGCAAAATACTTCGTGTCATTCAAATTATTACATCGAACGAACTCTTTGTAGCTTTTTAAAAATGAAGCAATTTTTTTACACTAAAAAATGTCAAAATCACAGCAAAATAGCCAAACCCCACGGAACAAGCCAATAAGGTAGCAATATTGTGAAACAAAGTAAAAAAAAAAAGGAGTATTACTGAGGAACCAGGCAATCTCGCAGGATAATCAGTCATGATGAACAGTCACTCCTGCGAAACCAAGCAATCACGCGAAATAATTAATTAGTCCCATGAAATAATCACTCTCGTGGAACGAAGCAATCATGTGGAACAATCACTCTCGCGAAACCAATCAATCATGTAAACAATCAATCCCACAAAACTGAGCACTCTGCAGAAAAGAAGCACAACATAGCTAATTAATCCTGTGAAATTGTAGCCTAGCGGAGCACTATGTGTTAGGAATCAGACATGCCTCTTGCACTCTGATACCGTGTTTAAAATGTTGCCGCAACGAAAACTTAGACCAATCCGCCTGAGATAACCAACCACCATCTAATAGACAAAAGTACAGATAAAGACAAGTATATGGTAGTGACTACATCACCTGGACAAATCATAATCTTTATAACTCAGATAAACTTACAATATTATCAATAGTAATGTTGAACCCTTTTTCCTAATAGGTTCAACCCCCCACCAGACTCAAGAAAAGAAGAAAGATATTACAATTGAAATTGTTCACAAACCCGTAGCAATCTTCCTAACTGAAGTTGTCGACACCTCGATTAGATTTCTTCTTCATTTTGTCTTGTATCGTGAAGTCCTAAGAGCAAAGTGTGAACTTTCTCTTAGATCTCCTACGGACGAGCACCTTGAATCACAACTTTGTGCTATATCTTTGTGCCTCCATCCTCACCTTATATAAATAGGATGAGAAACCCAATTTTAGGGCTAGAAAATCCTAGAAGTAGTCTACCATCAAATCTGGACGTCCACCAACAACCAACGGTGTAGATTATATCCCATCACCAATTATGGACGTCCTAATATTCTTAAATTAAATATTTGATACAAATTTGTAAATCTAATTAAATCAAAAATTTAATGTAGATTTTCAAATCATATCAAATCAAATCTATTATCATATTTTGGCTCCAAAATTTGCTCTTACCAAATCCCGACTGGACTTCAACAATTTTCCCTTCTAGTTTGATGAGATGGTGTTGTCTTCCATGGCTCCTCAACTGGATTGCATGTCTGTCATCCTGTGACAAAAATCCTGCTCCCCTATGCCACTAATCTTTGATCACCCGAGTTGCTTTGCATCTTCCTTCATCTCCAACTCCTTGACTGTCACGTCGACGCTAGCTGCCAAGCATAGTAACTCCTGCACCACTGGGATCCAACCGATATCAATGACATGATCAAGTTTGATATCCTTGACGATCAGCCTCACCATAAGTCTTGGCTACCTGTCCCTGACTTTCGTATACCACCAAAACGTGTTACCGTACCGACGAGCTTCTCTATCCTTTGCTTGCCCAACTAAGCGGACGGTACAGTTCTCCCGAGATTCGAACTCCTGAATCTGCCCACCTTCATTTTCGACATTGAAGCTCCTCCGTACACAAGCGTCTTCGAACAGAACATCATGTATTGTGCACATCATCCACGACCTACAGTTCCTCAAAAAATGTGTGAATGGAGATGCTACCGTCTCAGATTGAGTTTTCTACAATCTTTGATCCTCTCCATTGCTTTGAACTGCTAAAATCGATGCCACTCCATAAAGCTTTGGCAAACCACCCGTCACCAAAATTGGATCCATAGATTTACCCCCATATGGAGACTGACCAGTTGTCCTGAGATCGATAGACTGACCCTCAATCTTTGACTCACCTACATTCTACTTTATCTCGATGAATCAAATCCTCCACAACCCACAAAACTTCTCGAAGACCCTCCTCAGCAAGTTTTCGACGATCCAACTCCTGTCAAACACCCCTCGAGCCTCTATCACGTATCTATGGGCTGTATGCACAACTCAGCAGCTTAAGCCTATATATGCCACAACATAAATCTCCTCGAACCTGCTATTTGGAACCCTTCGCATGCATCCAATCTTTGTCTCCAAATAAACTGTGAGAACCATCAACTGCCAGCCTTCCTACCGAAACCATGTTGTAGCGCAACCTCGGTACATGTCGCACATCCTTGAGAATGAGCTTCTCATCAAACTCTATCGTCAAGTGCACATCACCGATGCCTACAACTACAACCGACCCTTTATCATCCATCTTCATACGTCCAAACTTGTTGCCACTGTATGACGTGAAGATCCTCCTCTGTGGAGTGGCGATATATTATGCCCAAGTGTTTACTACCCAGTCATCATTATGACACATGCCATAAGGATTTCTGTATCGGTCGCTGCGATGATGATATCTTCCATTGCTGTAAGATCCTCCTGATCATCCTTACCTTTAGCCTTCTCAGCTTTAAGCTTGATGCATTTCCTTTCGATATGACCCCTTTTGCTACAATGACCAGTTGCAAGATCCCGAGAACTCTCTCATGTCCTTGTCTGCGACTTGAGCCTTTCCTTCTCGTAGGAAGCCACCAAAGCGGACTCCTAGAACGATTCAACTTGCTTGCGTCTAGTTCCATCATTTAACAAGCTACATTTGACTGCCTCCATCATGACAACTCCATTTGGTGCGGAGTTGCTCACCGATACCATCAACGTATTCCAGCTTTCCGGCAGAGAATTCAAAAGTAGTAGGGCCTGAAGCTCATCATCTACATCACAGACAACTTATTAATGACACCCTGAACCTCGTTCAAATGTTATGCTACCAAGGCACCCTCTAAGGACTTTGAGTTGTCGAGTTGGCGAATAAGAAATGCCTTGTTACCAGCCATCTTCTTTCGTACAACGAGTGCAGCTTCTTCCATAATACTTTTGTCATACTCTCCATGGACACGTGGTGAAGCACCGACTCATCCAATCATTGGCGAATAAATCCAACGGCCTTTCGATCCAGTCATTTCCTGTCTTTGGCAGCTTTGTTCGATGGCTTTGCGTTGTCACCATCCGACGGACGATGCAAGTCCTTGTACCAGAGTAGATCCTCCATCATTGGCTTCCAAATTGCCCAGTTTACCCCTGTGAGAGTGATCATACGAGTGTTCATCTGCTACGTAGACATGGTTGCCAGAATCCTAAAAGCTTTGATACCATACGTTTGGAATCGGACACGCCCTCCTACGCTCCGATACCGTGTTTGAAAAATTATCGCAATGAAAACTTAGGTCAACCCACCTGAGATAACCAATCCCAGTCCAACTGACACCAAGCACACATAAAGACAAGTATATGGCGGTGAATGTCACCTGATCAAATCTCAATTTCTATAACTCAGATAAAATTACAAGATTGAAAAAAACAATGTTGAACCATTTTCCCTAATTGGTTCAACCCCCTCACCACACTCAAAGAAAAAAAGATATTACAATTGAAATCTCTCACCAACCCATAGCAATCTTCCTAACCGAAGTTGATGACTTCTTCATTATATCTCTTCTTCCTTCTATTTTTTATGGCAAAGTCCTAAGAAAAAAGTGCAGACTTTTTCTTAGAACTCATGTGGATGAGCACCCCGAATCTCAACTGTGCTATATCTTTGTGCCTCCACCCTCACCTCATATAAATACAAATAGGATGAAAAACCTAATTTTAGGGTTATAAAATCCTAAAAGTAGTCCATCATTAGATCTGGCCACCCACCAACAACTAACGGTGTAGATTATATCCCATCACCAATTATGGACGTCCAAATATGGCCAAATTAAATATTTGATACAAATTTGTAAATCTAATTAAGTCATATATTTAATGTAGATTCTCAAATCATATAAAATCAAAACGATTATCATATTTGGGTTCCAAAATTTACTTTTACCAAATTCAGAGTGGACTCCAACACTATGCTTTTGCGACGTCAAACTGTTCCTAATTCCATATCGCAAAACATTGTAACTTTTGCGCCTTTGCTGCTAATCGACTGAGCGGTGGAGCCATGTGTCCTTCAATGAGATGCCACATGTAGTACCAATCTTGGTAGTGAGTCGCTAACTATCCCGACTAAAAACCATGATGGCCAAACTTCTGAGATGAGGAGGAAAACATGGGTGTTATTAATTCCCAATAAACAGTCCGCTTAGCTCCATCGTAACTTGGTATTTTTGCGGGATGCCTTACAAAGACATTTCTCTATCAATAGTCTAATCTTTGACTAAAACAATGTCTTCTTCTTACCAAAATTCTCATACCATGCATACAAAGGAGAGATCTCCAAGGCCATTCCTTGTATAGCATCATTTCAACCTCGCAACATAAGAACGGCCCAGAACGTCCCCAATATCTCTCACAAGCTTTCCCCCAAGAAGCACTCCCAACACGTGTGTTTGTTATCTAATCGACATTCGACCTTTCAATGTTACGAAGTTTTGAAGCATCCGAGAAAAAAACTCTCATCGTAGTCAGGAATCCCTTTGATGTGGATTCGGATCGTCAATATAGTCGCACGCTAACGAGAGTTCCATCGTCACACTTTCTTTTATTTGTGGCAATCACTTGTAATATGTTATTGTAAAGTTATAATTTGTCTACATCCATATAAGTTTTCCTTCACAACAAACCAATCATGCATGTGTGATGGACAGATTTACGAAGGGCCCACTAAATTATTCTATGTTTGACAAAGTATAGCTTTTTTGAGGATCAATAGTAGATGAAGTTTAAAAATACATCTTGAGGCTAATTGTGTAATAAAAAAAAATATTGAATGAGTTGTGTTAGTATGAGAATAGTAAATAAATAAATTTTGAGACCTAAATGAGATGAATGGATATAAGTCCACATGTCATCCTCTTTTTTTTTCAAAAATAATATAAAATATAAAAATCTAGAAAATGGGGCTCCCGAGTCTTACTATTCTACAAAATGAGTTCCTACATTCTGAATGTAGAAATTCTGAGACCCAGGCTACGGTGGCTGGGATAGAAACATTATGGTGCTCTAATTGAACCTTATTATTTTACAAAATAGACTCCTACATTCTCAATCTAGAATTACTATTGATGCTCAAAGAAGCGAGTTCCATGAAATTTATAGGGAGTCAAAGGAAGCAGAGTTAAGAAGATTGCAAGGGCACATCAAAAGAATTGACTTTTCAGATATTGGCGAGTGTGAGACATAGGAAAAATGAGTTGTTCAAAATTGAACATTTAAAAGAGGAACATGCACTTACATGCATATTTAGAATTCAACGTCCTTCAAGGGCTGAGGAAGGAGAATAATCAAAGTGTATAAGGAAGAAGAAGTAATATGGAAACTGT
Source organism: Iris pallida (assembly GCA_029216955.1). Classification (NCBI taxonomy): domain Eukaryota; kingdom Viridiplantae; phylum Streptophyta; class Magnoliopsida; order Asparagales; family Iridaceae; genus Iris; species Iris pallida. Next base: position 2,817,133 of record JANAVB010006391.1, on the reverse strand, counting down.
TGGTGTTTTTATCTTTGGACTAGAAAAGATAGTCCCACATCGGCTACACCAAATGGTGAGTATCTCAATATAATGCATTGCTTGTGTTGAGGTGTGCACATGAGGTGTAGTGGGGCACAAGTTTGTGCCATGTTGGAGTATTTTCCTAGAAGGAAAAAAGATTAAATCTAATAAGGATGCAAGTTGATTTTTGTTGTGCAGACTCGGACTGGGACACGGACTCCAGGATGTCTCATGCATGCACGGGAGTGTTCGGGGGGTAGGCGTGGACTGGCACACTTTTATGCTGATTGTGGGATGATCTAAAATATCAAACTCTATTTTTGAGTATTGGTATTTTAGTCCCACATCGGATAGGAGAAGAGGTGAAGCCTCACTCCACTCTATAAATAGAGCCCCTTGGCCTCCTTTGATAAATGCACCAAGAAGAGAGTTAAGGGAGTCTGTAAAGTCCAGGAAGCCCGTTCAAGTCTCAAATATTGACTTACGAGCGTTCTAGAAGTTCTTCGTGAACTTGCTGGTTCCTGGGAGCAGATCGTGTTGGGGCGAATCTTGCTTTGAGCAACGGTGATCTTAATCACCCCAGCAAGAACCTTTCCTCTTTTTCTTTCTTCTTCCTTCTTTCTTCTCCTTCATCTGAGTTGTAACTCAGTTCTGTCCACCTGCAACTGCGACTGCAAAGAAGAATGTGAGATTTATTTTCTGAACTCAGTTCTGTTCGTCAGCAACTACGATTGCGAGGAAGAACGTGAGATTTACTTTCTGATTATTGTTGCTTTTGTAATCAGATTTATATTATAGTGTTCCTCTTGGATCTCGAGAATAATCAGAAGGTAAACGTTTATTGAACCTCTGATCTCGACATCGAGTCTACCATCTTTGATTAAGCCCCGGGACTAACAATCTCAAAGCAAGATCCTTGTAGATGGAGAACTCTCGTGCTTCTCTCATCGATACCAGCTTTAACAAGTTAGAGGAATTTGACGAAGAATATTTCCAAATCTGGAAGAGAAAGGTCACCCTTAATCTTTAACTCGTGGACGTAGACCATGTGTTGATTGATGATGAACCGACGATTCCAGAAGGAGGAACTGTCGATGCTGCTGCACTAGTCAAGCAGAGCAAATAGAAGAGAGAAAACAGCATCTGTAAATTGCTGATTCTCAAGGTGAAGGCCAAAGAGATCTAGGATTCTTTGGGTAAGCTATATGAAGATGATAAGAACAGGTTCAAAATCTTTATCGTCGAGAAGTACCACAAGTGGCTCTTCGAAGACGAGATGGCGATGCTACCTCAAGTGAAGGAATTCCTGAAGTTGCGCCAGAAGTTAGATGACGAGAAGATGCCCCTCATCGACAAGTTTGTCGTTGGAGGGATAGTCTCGAAACTTCCTGCTGGTTGGAGCAACTTCTATGCTAGAATGCAGCGGAAGAAGCTGGACATTAGCTTGGAAGATTTCTTACAAAAGATCCACGTTGAGGACGAAATACGATCTCAACAGAAGATGGACTCTCTGTCCAACCAACTGGCTAAGGCCAACTTGGTGCAGACAAGAGAGTTCAAAGGAAAGCAGGTGGCTTCTCATCACAAGAAGAAGGACTGCACTAATCTAAAAGTGAACAGTCCTTCGTTCAAGCAATAGAAGTCCAAGTCCCACGTGACTTGCTTCAACTGTGACAAGAATGGCAACTACATGAGTGAATACAAATCCAAGCCCAAGCCAAAATAGCAGGTATAGCTAAACTTAGTTATTTTGATTACTTAACTTGGTTGCTATTGTTGCACAGGTTGAGTTATCTAGCGTGGTAGCTGACTTGTGGTCTGACATTAGTACATCTGACCACATGTGCTCTCAAAGGAGCTGTTCACCAAGGACGAGCCATGTTATGATGAAGGTCTCGATGGCGAACATATATCTAGCAGAAGTTCTGAAGATCGAGACAGTAGTTATTAACCACCGACAAGGATACTGGAATGCGTGTTGCATGTACCAAAGATTTTTTGGCGATCTGATCTCAGAAAGTCTGTTATCTGATACAAACTTGAAAGATGGACATTCGTACTAGCCAGATGGTAATTTCTTGGCGAGGAACATGCTTCGAAAAGATGTTCGGTGCTGAAGGAATGTTCGAACTTCTGTTGATGGCGATAAAGTTACTTCATTGAGTGGACTGAGAGTTGTTCTATGACAGAAGCAGACTCAAGCTGTTCTACCAGGACCTTATCTTCGGAATATGGGGGTAAGGAGGTGGAGGAGTTTAAGGTCTGTACAGATACAAGACTATTAGAAAGCTGCTCAGACGATTGAACTAAAGTACTGATCATCTAGAGTTAGTACACTCAGATATCTGTGACTTTTATCAATTCTCCACAGAGGCCGGTTCGAAGTGTTTCTCGAAGTGCACGTTCGCATGACTTCTCAAGTAGAAGGATGCAGCATTCGAGTAGTTCTGAGACTTCAGGGCTGAAGCTGAACGTTAAACCGATCTACAACTACTCAGAAGTGATCGAGATGTAGAGTATAGGTCTCATGAATTCACATCGTTCTGCAAAGAACATGGAATCATCAATGAGACTACTGCTCCGTATTTTCCTCAATCTAACGAGATAGCGGAGAGGAAGAACAGAACGTTGACAGAAATGATGAACTCAATGCTGCTAACTACGGGTCTTCCTTAATGCTAATGGGGAGAAGCTGTATTGATGACCACTTTTATTTTAAATAGAGTGTCGTATGCAACTTCGGACGTAACTCCTCATGAACACTGGTTCAAAGTTAGACCTAACTTGATTGTCATTCGAGTGTGGGGGTCTCTGGCTTATATGAAGCTCCCAGATCTGAAGATTCAGAAGTTGGGGACTAGGACTACGAAGATGATCTTCTTAGGGTATGTCGAGAAGAGTGATGCTCGGAGATTTCTTGATATTGAGTCAAATCATATCATCGAATCTCGTGAAGACAATTTGCAAGGCACAAGAATATTGTTCTTACGGATAAACCGGAGAACAATAAGGGTGCGCAAGAAACTGAAGTTTTCAATAAAGAAGTAGTCCAAGAAGATGTTGTTGTTGAAACAACGGTTGAACCAGAAATCGCTGAGCCGTCGTCGAAGCGAGCGAAGAGGCCGAAGAACTTCGGAGATGACTTCATCACCTATCATGTGGAAGCAGATCCGCTTACATATGATGAGACGATAAAAACCAGAGATGTTGTTTTCTGGAAGGAGGCGATTGACAATGAAATTGATTCCATCACCTCAAATAACACTTGGGTGTTGGTTGATCTTTCTGAAGGAGCGAAACCCATCGGATGCAAATGGATCTTCAAGAAGAAGATAAAAGCAGATGGAACTATTGATAAGTTCAAGGCCAGGTTAGTGGCCAAGGGATTTTCTCAGAAGCAGGGGATCGACTACTTTGACACGTATGCTCTAGTAGCCCGAATGACCACCATCAGAATATTGATTGCTCTCGCAGCGATACATAAGATGGTGATACATCAGATGGATGTGAAAACGACATTCCTGAATGGCGACCTGACCGAAGAGATCTACATACAACAACCAGAAGGGTTTGTCATCAAAGGTCTTAAAGACAAAGTCTGTAAGTTGGAGAAATCTCTGTACGGTTTAAAGCAAGCTTCCAAAATGTGGCATGAGAAGTTTGACAAAATCATAAGGTCAAATGGCTACAGGGTCAGTGAAACAGACAAGTGTGTCTATACGAAGTTTGCTGACGAAAGAGGAGTCATCGTTTGTCTATACGTGGACGACATGCTAATCCTAGGTACGGATATAAGCTGTGTCACGGAGACAAAGAAGTTCCTCTCGACGAAGTTCAGTATGAAGGACTTGGGGGATGCTGATGTTATCTTGGGACTCAAGATCATCCGGACAGACACTGGATTAGCGCTGTAATAATCTTATTACATTGAAAAGATGCTCACTCGATACGGGTATCATGATCTTCCTTTAATTGATACGTCGTACCGGGGTGATCAGAAGCTGGAGCCAAACTCGAAGGAAAGCATCAGGTAGTTGGAGTATGCTAGCATCATCGGGAGTTTGATGTACGCTATTACTGTCATAAGGCCTGACATAGCTTTCGATGTGGGAATGCTGAGTCGTTTTACGAGCAACCCAGGCATTGTGCACTGGAAAGCTGTGAAACGGGTTATGAGATATCTCAAGAAGACTCAGACATATGTACTGTACTTCAGCGGAGAGCCGCCGGTAGTAGAAGGCTTCAGTGATGCTAGCTGGTGCTCAGAATTAGAGAGCGAGAGGTCTACAGGTGGATTCATATTCACAATAGGTGGAGCTGCTATATCGTGGAAGTCGAAAAAGCAGACTATGCTCTCGCGATCATCTATGGAATCTGAGTTCTTTGCACATGATACTGCAGCAGATGAAGCAGAGTGGCTTCAGGAGCTCATGTATGATCTTCCAGTAGTTGGGGCGCAGATATCGGCAATTTCGATATACTGCGACAACCAGACGACTACAGCGGTGGCATCGAATGATCTCTTCAACGGGAAAAAGAGAACTGTGCGGTTGAAGCACAGGGCAGTGAACGATCTCATCAAAAGAGGTATCATTGCAGTGATTGATGTTCGGAGTCAGGAGAACCTGGCGGATCCGTTCACCAAGGGCCTCAAGCGCCAGCTGGTCGATGATACAGCTTGTAAAATGGGCTTGAGGGCATTCTGATATTGTGTTATTATATTCCTACCATAATATTTTATGCTATTAGTTCAAAGAGAAATCTACTAGGCATCTAGCTTTTGGTTCAAGGGAGGACTATTAACCAGAAGAATATCAGGAACGGTGGGTACTTGTCCTATGTGACATGGAGAGGTTACGGACCTATAACCACTGTTGTCTACTGTTGTTTTCTGCAGAAAATGGATCCTGTAGGAAGGTTGGCTTAAATGCCTTAATGAGTTCTCAGGCAGAGTGAATGTCTGGAGTGCTTTACAGGAAGCACGGTAGCACAACACTACAAGGAGTATAACTCCATGCTACAGTGGGGTGACTCCACCATGAGGTTCCCAGGTAGGGATAATGCCTCGGCTTTGCAAGCCAAGTCACAGCGGAGTAGCACCGCAAATAGGCAGGTAGCCTAATGCTGTATGATAATCGTAATAAAGAGAGGTAGATAGCACTACAAAGAGGACGATGTCCTCATGTTACAGTAGCATGACACCACGAAGAGGTACCAGGTAGGGTAAGGCCTCGGCTTCGCGAGCCATGTCATAGCGGTGTAACACCGCACGAAAGCGCAAGGCTTCATGCTGGGTAGTTTGGCACTACAAAAAGGCTTGTGACCGCATGCTACAGTAGTATGACACTACGATGAGGTACCCAGGTGGGGTAAAGCCTCGGCTTTAAGCCATATCATAGCGGCGTAGTACTGCAAAGAAGTGCAATGCTTCATGCCATGACTCTTTATAAAGAACTCACCTATAGTGTATGGACAGAGATATCAGGCCGTCTCTTGAGGGTAAACTTGTAGACGCCCAAAAATTATATACTGAAACCAGGCTGGCACAAGGCCTTCAATGTGCAGCCAGAAGCACATTTGATGTCAATATGTGAGTAGGAAGAATTACAGTTATGGTGCAGAATTCAAAGCTTAGTCCATTCTTGTATCATGCTGTTATTTAACCTATGCAAGAAGATTTAAGTCGTAGCGACATCTCTCCTAATGCATGATGGACAGTCACTGTAGGGAACGCTCAACCCATATATTAAGATATGTGGGGGATTGTTGGTGTTTTTGCCTTTGGACTAGAAAAGATAGTCCCACATCGGCTACACCAAATGGTGAGTATCTCAATATAATGGATTGCTTGTGTTGAGGTGTACACATGAGTGTAGTGGGGCACAAGTTTGTGCCATGTGGGAGTATTTTTCTAGAAGGAAAAAGGATTAAATCCAACAAGGATGCAAGTTAATTTTTGTTGTGCGGACTCGGACTCGGACACGGACTCCAGGATGTCTCGTGCATGCACGGGAGTGTTCGGAGGGTAGGCGTGGACTGGCACACTTTTATGCTGATTATGGGATGATCTAAAATATCAAACTCTATTTTTGAGTATTGGTATTTTAGTCCCACATCGGATAGGAGAAGAGGTGAAGCCTCACTCCACTCTATAAATAGAGCCCCATGGCCTCCTTTGATAGATGCACCAAGAAGAGAGTTAAGGGAGTTTGTAAAGTCCAGGAAGCCCGTTCAAGTCTCAAATATTGACTTACGAGCGTTCTAGAAGTTCTTCGTAAACTTGCTGGTTCCTGGGAGCAGATCGTGTTGGGGCGAATCTTGCTTTGAGCAACGGTGATCTTAATCACCCCAGCAAGAACCTTTCCTCTTCTTCTTTCTTCTTTCTTCTTTTTTCTTTCTTCTTTCTTCTCCTTCATCTGAGTTGTAACTCAGTTCTGTCCGTCTGCAACTACGATTGCAAGGAATAACGTGATATTTATTTTTTGAACTCAGTTCTGTCCGTCAGCAACTGCGATTGCGAGGAAGAACGTGAGATTTACTTTCTGATTATTGTTGCTTTTGTAATCAGATTTATATTATAGTGTTCCTCTTGGATCCCGAGAATAATCAGAAGGTGAACTTTTGTTGAACCTCTGATCTCGACATCGAGTCTACCATCTTTGATCAAGCCCCAGGACTAACAGAAACAACATTCTAGGATCAAATGGTTAAAAGAAGAAGACCATAAGTATAGCATAACTCCACAGGGTGGCAAATAGCAAAGATAGAACTAACATTATTCACACCCTCAAGCCTCGAGGGACCGTAGTATCAGGGGAGATAAGATTAAAAATATATATTATTGATACCAACTTCCATGAATGGTACGAAAATAGGAAATAGGAAATGGCCATGGGAGATAAGATTAGAATATTAATTTTATTATTTAGTTTTCCATAAATATGTTTCATTAATTTTATTACATTATTATCTAAATTAAATTGGTGTCATCGAGGATATAACGTTAGAAAAAATTGTAATTAATACACCCAATTAACTTTACATAAAAACAAAAATATTTCTGGTGACAGTAATTTGTGTTCGTCCCGGGGAATGATTTTAAAATAAAAAATAGAGTTTGGCAACACTTCGAGGAAGCTGCACAACTGAGATCCCAGAGGATTCAGAGAGACGAAATCAAATATAACACTTGGAGGAAGGCACAAATGAATTTCGTAGCAGTAGCGACGAAATCCTACAATTAGTTTCTAATTAGATCAGAGAAGATATGAACAGAAAAAGGCCTGCTGGGGTGATGCATCACCGAAGCTCAAAGCTAGATTCGTCCTACACGATTAGCTTCCAGGAACCAGCAAGTTCAAAGATGAACTTTTGGAACACTCTGTCGAAATACCCTTCTGACTCTCGAATGGATAGAACTGCGCATGCGCCTCTCTGTTTCTCTCTTCTCTGATCTCTGAATTTTGTATAAACTTATAGAATTAACTGATTGAATGAGAGAGAAAAGAGAAACTTATATAACAGTCCAGTTTATGAAACGTTTGGGACGTTGTAATATAGGTCCGTGAAAGGAGGAACTGTTTCGTATCTGTTCAGATCGTGAAAAGATACGATGCACATGCTACAGCAATTTACATCAACTGTACAAACTGTGTACGTGCGCACTCGTGCACCCGTGCACCAACTATGCCCACGCGTATTCGCACACATGCGCTCAATGCACACAGTGTGTGCTGCATGTATTGCCCAAACTATTCGTGCTAACATGCCTCACGAACGGGCCGCGTTAACTGGCCATGCTATTTGACCGTACGATCTGGCCGCACCATCTAACAATGCCATTTGGCCGCACGAACAGGCGCACAATCGACAGTGCAGAGGCTCGCACAACGAGTGCAACTTAAGCGCACTATGCGCCTAGCGATGATGCTAAAGTGCTAAGTTCAAAGTGCGCCAACAAATGTCATATTATGCCTTATGAGCCCATGAGCCCGAGTCCTAGTCCGAGAGTAAGTCCAAGTACGAGTCGCTAAGCCCCTACGGGGCATAGCTCCTAAGGAATTAATTCCAAGATCATGACCAAAAGCATAAATGCTTTCTTTGTGGAGTTAGCCTTCTTTCTACTAGAAAAACACCCCCCACATGGCACCCATGTGCTTCTCCACATCTCATGTGCATCTCTTAACACAAGCAAAGCTTATATATAGAGATACTATCCATTTGGCCTAGGCAATGTAGGACTATCTTTCTAGTTTTAAGGCTAAAACACCAACAATCCTCTACACATCTCCATATATGGATTGAGCGTTCCCCACAATGACTTCCTATCATGTATTCGAATAAATGTCGCTGACGACTTGAATCTTTCCGCATGGGTTAAACAACAGTATGATACAAGAATGGACTAAGCCTTGAATTCTATACCATAGCTGTAATTCTTTCCACTCACATAATGTAGTCACATGTGGTTCTGGATGCACATTAAAGGTCCTGTGCCAGCCTAGTTTTGGTGTATATATTTTGGTCATCTACAAGCTTACCCTCAAGAGACGGCCTGCTATATCTGTTTATACACTCTAGGTGAGTTCTTTATAAAGAGACATGACATGAAGCCTTGTGCTTCCTTGCGGTGCTACGCCACTATGACATGGCTTAAAGTCGAGACATTACCCCTACCTAGGAATGTCATCGTAGTTTTATACTACTGTAGCATGAGGTCATAACCCTCTCTATAGTGCCATACTCCCCAGCATGAAGCCTTGCGCTTCTTTGCGATATTATGCCGCAATGACATGGCTTGCATAGCCGAGGCTTTACCCCAACCTGGATACCTCACTACGGTGCCGTGCCACTATAACATAAGGACACCATTCCTTTTTTAGTGCTGTCTATAACTCTTTAATCATACAACATTAGGCTACATACCTATATGCGATGCTACGCTACTGTGACTTGGCTTGCAAAGTCGAGGTATTACTCCTACCAAGGAACCTCATGGTAGAATCACCCCACAATAGCATGGAGTTGTAATACTCCTTTATAGTGTTGTGCTACTGTGCTTCCTATAAAGTACAACAGGCGTTCACTCTACCTAAGAACTCATTAAGGCGTATAAGCCATCCTCTCCACGGGATCTGTTCTCCACAAAAATATATATAGTAGACAATAGTGGTTGTGGGTCCGTATCCCTATTATGTCCCAGAGGACATGTACCAAATGTTCCTGATGTTTTCCTATTTAGTAGTCCTTCCTTGAACCAAAATCTAGATACCTAGTATATTTCTCTTGAACTAATAGCATAAAACTTTATGGTAGGATTACAATAACACAATCTCATAATACCTTCAAGCCTATTTTACTTGTTGTGTCTTTGACCAGCTGGCGCTTGAGGTCCTTTGTGAACGGATCCGCCAGGTTCTCCTAACTCTGAACATCAATCACTTCAATGACACCTTTCTTGATGAGATCGTGCACTACTCTGTGCTTTAGTCACACAGTTCTCTTCTTCCCGTTGAAGTGGTCATTCTATGCCACCGCTGCAGTCGTCTGATTGTCGCAGTATATAGGTATCGTCGGTATCTGTGCCGCAACCAATAGAAGATCATACATGAGCTCCCAAAGCTATTCTTCTTCTTCTGTTATGGAATCAAGTACAAAGAACTCAGATTCTATGTAGGAACGAGAGAGCATAGTCTGCTTTTTCGACTTCCACGATATAGCAGCTCCACCCATAAAGAAAATAAATCCACATGTAGATCTCTCGTTCTCCACCTCTAAGCACCAGCTCGTATCACTGATGCCTTCTACTATTGATGGATCTTCGATGTAGTGCAGTGCATATGTCTGAGTGTGCTTGAGATATCTCATTACCCGTTTCACAGCTGTCTAGTGCTCAACGCCTGTGTTGCTCTTGAATCGACTCAGCATTTCCACGACAAAAGCTATATCAGGCCTAGTAGCAATAGTAGCGTACATCAAACTCCCAATGATGCTTGCATACTCCAGCTGCCTGACGCTTTCTATCAAATTTGGCTTTACTTTCAGGTCATACCTGTAAGGCGCATCGATCACTGGATGATCCAGATACCCGTAGCATGTGATCATCTTCTTAATATAATAAGACTGTGACAATGCCAGTCCAGTGTATGTCCAGATGATCTTGATGCCCTAGATCATATCGGCTTCCCCTAAGTCCTTCATACTGAACTTGGTCGAGATGAACTTCTTTGTCATGACCCACACCAGAATTTGGGCATGAGTCGAAGGTACGTCCAGCCTACACCGCAGTGTCGGTGGTAGAACAATGTCTAAAACTTCTACATTTATCAAACACAACCACGCAGTTTATATATTTCATATTGCTTCCAAATCCATAGATAAATCTAAAGCAAACTAAAATATAATTAACCACAGCTAGATAGAATAGATAGGAAAAGAAACTGAATAATCTTCATGAAGGATCAAATAATACTAATGACAAATCCACTGCTCAACTCACAAAATCCTCAATTAAAAATAAATAAATAACTAAAGGTTTTCGGAGACAAATCTGACCAATACTAATATTATCTAAGTAACTATCATATGCAGATGGTAACTCTGCTAAGCTCACGTCCAGATCCTCTGGTATGCCAAGGTTAGAATCTGCAGTGTTCTCATAATAAGTGGTACAAAAATCCTCTAACTCATCACCTAAAAATAGTTTATCTAGTCAGGATTGGAACAAGCACATATATGATAGGCTATTCAAAATATAATAGAATTTGCAAAACATGAAAATAGCATATGTGAGATAAACTAGCAGAAAAACTGATGTCATGGCATATCAAGAAAAGAAATAGGTAACTCTGTGATAGGATCTATCAACTAGAAGAAAATATATATAAATATGGTGACATGGTATTTGATGAGGAAAAATAGGATAAAACAAGTGAAACAACATCTAAGTGTATTGAAATATCGGGTTCGACATGTGAACGACTAAGGGGTAAATCCGACCAACCATACGTGTCGTATGCGGCTGTTATCATTCACGACCAGTCCAATGGGATAGAATGGGTAGTTCATACGTCTACTAAGATATTTCTCCGTCTGACTAGTACTCATGAATTCAACAGGTCATAAGCACGGTAATAATGTAAATGGCAATCAAGAAATATAACAAATAAGGATCCATGATAGTAATCCCCGTGTAACGAGCGTGTCAATAAAATAAGAGAATCATATGTATAGCATGAAATGGAAAAAACTATTATGAGTCAAAAAAATTAGTATATGTGCCTTCCTGAGGTCCTGAGCTGCGGATACGGGTCAAGTGCTGAGTCAAAGTCCACCGAACCTATATTATGAATTAACAACACATGAAATAGTCTATCTTTATTTATTGCTAACTACCCCTATGTTTATAGTTTCCCTTAATGGTCCGGGTTGTATATATATACACAATCTTCCTAGAATTTAATCTATATTTAGAATTACTAAATTAAAAGATATGAATTGGAATTCAAAAGAGACAACCTTATTTACTCCATATTAGGCTTCCCAGTTGAACTTGTACTCTTTTGGGCATCCTACAATTAATGCTCTACAACTTAGTCATATATATATTATACCTACATGCCATAGTCCTACTAGTACCCCCTTTTTTTAATTGTTCATTAACCTATACAGGTTTTGCCCTTGCATTACTCTTCCCCGTAGAGGTATCCTATGTTAGCATTAACTATTGCCCTTGCCAAAAAATCTGTAGTAGCAGCAATTCCTACGACTACACCTAGTTATGTACACACACAACCTAGATACTCTCCTCCTTACTATTTACCTACAGTTGCTATCCCCTGCTACTGCTCTGCTAAGGCCTACAGATAATATACACTCATGTGTACAGGACCTTGGTCCTTACTACCCATTCTCAGGTTTCCCTCTATTAACTTCCAATTGGACTGCTCTCTAAAACTGTGCTCATTAATACATTATAAGCAGATTGGGACATGCAAACTGACATATCAGTACAAACTGATACATCATAGGTAAATGATGCATCCATCCTAACTGACACCCAATGGTACCTTTGTCCTATATATGCTTCTAGGTACTCAAATGTACTAGGTTCTACCCAGGAAGCATATACCATAGGCTCGATACTCCTATCTTTGCCTTGTCACAAGGATGGAAAATACACTAGGACTCTTAGCACATGTCTACTCCCGTGGTTAACTATATGCATATATATATATTTTTATATATTAAAAAAATATATATATATATATATTTATATATATATATATATATATATATATATATATATATATATATATATATATATATATATAATAAAAAATATATATATATATATATAGGCTCGATATTCCTATCTTTGCCTTGTCACAAGGATGGAAAATACACTAGGACTCTTAGCACATGTCTACTCCTGTGGTTAACTCTATGCATATGTCTACTGCTGTGGTTAACTCTATGCATATATACATATATATATATATATTATTTTTTATATATATATGTTTTAAGGAAAGGAGCTTTATTAATGTATCAGGCACAAAATGCCGAAGCCTATACAAGTAAGCGTGCCAGGCGCGAGGAGGCCACAAAAAGAAAACAAGGCCATAGGTCAAAAACTGGGAGTACACCCAGACCTGAAGTTAGGACAGCGCCTTCCAAAAGCGGTCAGGAACGTGTCTGCAACGCCTACTGATTTGGAAAATTTGCCGGAGGACTTCCTTGGTCAGCTAAGAGGTGTCGTATTTGCGACCTTCGTACCTAAATTTGTTTCAATTTTTTTAGAGCACCCAAATACCGGCGGATGCGGCTGCGATGATTTGGTGGCCATGAGAGTCACCCCAGCTGGCGAGGAGATCGTTGAAGCCCTCGGCTCGATGGACCTGTTCGCATCTTCGTGAGAGGTTGTGCAATAGCTGAGAGGCAAGGTCGCCGGAGAACATGATGTGGTATGTGGTTTCTGGGCGATACGAAGTACAATAATGGTATCTTGACGCAAGGCTGAAACCGATGGAGGTGAGGGAATTGTCGGTAGGAATCTTTCTGCGGTGAGCTCTCCAGATCAGAAAAGACCATTTGTTGGGGATGCACGAGTGCCAAAAGTGTACGATCACTAGAGACGGAACGCTGGTGCCTCTCACCACGATCCTGGCAGAGGCCATCATAAAAGAGCCGTCGGAGGTAGGGGTCCATCTTAGGGTGTCCAGGGAATTGTTATGCTGTATGTCAACGAAGGCAAGGTCAGCAGACGCCACCAGGCCCAGCCAATCTCTGATTTGGTCCTACATCCAGCCCATATCGATGTCGCAGAGATCACGAATCGTACAGTTCGGGGATGCAAATGTGGTTGGACAGAGGACCTTATTGTCGAGCCAACGTTCATGACGCAGCGACGATCTCTCACAGCCGGGTTGTAGGTAGATTAAGGGTTCGACGAGGTGACGACCGTGGAGGATGCGACGCCATAAAGTAGAGGATCGATTGTTGGCGACGGTCATCGTTGGGTGGGAGTGTTGTAAGTATCTCACCTTCATGAACCTAGTCCAAATGGAATTATCCAAACAAAGCTTCCACTATAACTTCATTGAGCAGGCGTCAATTATGTGTGCCAATTTGATAAGCCAAGACCGCCATCCACGGTTGGTTTTTCCATCGTGTCCTGGCTGGTCCAGTGGTGCTTGACCTTGCTGTCGAGGTATTCCTAAAAGAAGTTGGCAAAGAGGGACTCGATCGAGGATACGACTTTCTTAGGGGGGGAGCAAACGGCCAGGGTATAGATGGGGATGGAGGATAGAACATGATTGATAAGGATCATCTTGCCACCTGGAGAGAGGGCCGCGTTGTGCCATCCCTCAATTTTCTTTCTGATTTTGTTCACGAGTCCATCGAAGATGCCCGAATTAGATTTACCATAAACGAGCGGGCACCCGGCCTGGTAAGAGAACGACAGGTATGCGATGGAGAAGAATGTCAGGTTCGCGAGGGTAGCTAAGTGGCTCATGTCTGCTTTGTGATGGGTATAGATCACGCTTTTGTCGGTGTTGACTCGTTGACCAGAGCATCTAGTATATTTCTCAAGCATTCGGCTGACCACCTTCACCGACCCGATGTCTCCGGAGGAGAAGATGAGGATGTCATTGGCGTAGGCGAGATGAGTGATTAAAGGGCAGCCCGTAGTGGTGGAATCTGGGGATATTAGCCATGTTGTTAAGGTTTCTGCTGAGCGCTTCAGCGACAATGATGAAGATGGTTGAGGAGAGATGGTCTCCATATCGAACACCGTGACTAGATTTGAAGAAGCCGTCAGCTTGTCCGTTGAAGACGGTGGAGAACCAAGAGTTGCTTATGGATCTGAAGATGACGTCGATCCAACTATCAGAAAACCCGAAGGCCCTGAGCACCCAGATCATGAATTGCCAGTCCAGACGATCATAAGCCTTTTCTATGTCAAGTTTGATGGCGACGTTCCCCCCTAGACGGGAATTTAATGCAAGTAATCATTTCCTGGACGAGCAGAATATTGTCGGTGATGTTCCGGTCAGGATCAAAACTGCTTTGCTTCTCGGAGATGATCTTGGGTAGGAGAGTGGACATGCAGTTTACAATGATATTGGAGATGATTTTATTGATAAAGGTGCATAAGCTGATCGGTCTGAAGTCTTTAAAGGTCTCCGGGTTGTCTTTTTTTGGAATAAGAATAAGGTTAGCGTGAGAGATTAATTTGGGGTAGTTCGCGCCCTAGAAGAAAGCAACCGCAACCTTGTAGAGGTCAACTTCGATGAGGTCCCAACAAGGTCGGAAGAAGACACCGAAGAAACCGTCATGCCCGGGGGCGCTGTGTTCGTCAACGGCCCAGACTACAGACATGATTTCCTCCACAGAAGGGGGATCGAAAGTTGCACGTTCTCGTTCTCGCTGATCAAGTTTGGAACTTTAGCCAGGAAGTCCTCATCCTTAACAACGATGTCTTTGGAGAATAGTTTGGTGTAGAAGTTGGCGGCTGCCGTGTGGATGCTTTGCTGGTCGTTGAGTAAGGTGTCGATCTCGTCAAAAATTTGGTGCATATTAAGCTGATGTCTGCGACCTTTCACGCAGGCATGGAAGAAACTAGAATTTTGGTCCCCCTTGAGATCCCAGCTTAATCTGGCTTTCTGCTTCCAAAATTCTTTATCGACCCTCAGCTGAGACTTGAGGATGGCTTTGGAGAGGTTGAGATCGGCACGAGCCCCCACGGATCTGTCCGAGGTGAATCGGATTTCCGTACGAGTAACGTCATCCTCCGTCATCTTTATCTCTTGAAAAATGTTGCCAAAAGCGAGTTTGTTCCAAGAAGATAGAGCTCTCCTGGTAGCCTTGAGCCTGTCGGCCACACGGAAAAGTAGGTCAGGGTTATTCGTGGAGCTCCAGGCGGATGCCACGATATTCCTAAATTGAGGGTGGAGTCTCCAAAGTCAAGGAATCGGAAGGGTTTTTTGATAAGGTTGGAGTTGCTGTTGATCTCTATCTGGAGCAGAGAGTGGTCTGATTCGGTGGTGTTAAGGTGAGAGAGGTTAGAGATGAGATCCATGTTGGACCATTAGTTGTTGACTAGTACGCAGTTCAGACGGGAGTATTGTCTTCGGGCACCTTCTTGCATGTTACACCAGGTGAAGGCATTAGCGGAGAAAGGGATGGAAGACATGTGTGCATTGACATGGCCGGCTGAGGGGGAGGGCGGCCCTCTGATTTCTCCTCTCTGTGCGAGATCGTGTTGAAGTCATCGAGGCAGAGCCACGGAAGGTTGTCGAGGGGGAGATAAGAATCTAGCAGGGACTCCCATAGCAGCTTGCGCTCGGTGAAGTTGCAGCTGCCATGGACTGCGGAGAGGAGGGATCGGGATTTGAGGGTGGGGTGCTCCACCCAGCAAGAAAGCGCCTGTGTGGTGTCCTGAACGATACCGAATTGGCAATCGGTGGTGAAGCGGATCCATATGTCATGGCATTCGGTGACAGCGGACTGGAATCCAAGTTGGAGCTGGATGGATTTGAGTTTTCTCTGAGAGATTTTAGGTTCGATGATGACTAGGATGTCGACTCGGTAGATTTTTTGAGGCTAATAATTCTTCTCAAAGTGGGTTTGTTGGCCTTTCCTCTAATATTCTACGAGAGGATGTTAAGTATTGGAGGGGGGTTGCGGGTAGGGTGGGTGTTGAGCTTTGTGGCTGACCTTATAGCCATGGTCGTTTGCTCTTGGAGGTGTTTGTTCTTTTTTATGTAGGGGATTTTGGGAGCTCTCACATTCGCTGCGGTGGTGATTTCTATCGCCTCGGGAGGACTGTGGGCGGAGTTACCTGGGTCCTCCAATGGAGGGGGTTGGCCACTTTCTCAATCTCCACCAGCGCATAGAGGCGGTTATTGGGGTCTTAGAAGTTGGCTTCCTCGGATTGGTGGAGCCTGTCTTCGGGAATGAGGCTGAAGGTGGTCTCGGATTTACTTCCAGGGAAGGGGGAAGGGGAGGTAACCTCGGCTATGATCAAGGCCAACTGATGCACCCCATCACTGGACAGTGAGACATCGTTGATCTAATGCTCTTCGTTGGTCTGCAAACCCTCAGCGAAGGGGGGCTTGTGAGGAGGGGGGCTCGTCTGGACAACTTTTAGAGGGGAAGAGGTGCCGATGATGGTGAGGTCTTCAGCAAGGATAGCCTGGTTGGCAATGACTAATGTGTTGCTTGTGCTAGCAGCGTGATTGTTAAGCTCTGCAGTCGCTTTGATCTTTTGTGAGTTGTTGGCAGGGGTGGTGAATTCTTTTTGGGTGGTCTGGTTAGCGATGTCTGGAGGGGTTGCCTTCCTGACCAGTTTTGGCAGTGCATATGTGATCTATTTCGGTGTGGGTATTTTCTTCCGACTCTAGGACGTCGAACCTGTTGTGGGTGTTGACTGTAGGGCTCTTAGGGGAGGTGGAAATCCTTCCCTGCTCGGTGGTTTTGTTTGTGGCTGAGCCGATTACGGTCTCGCTTCGATTCTGATGTGCGTATTCGGGGGAGGCAGAAGGGGAGGGCTGTGTACCTGTCTCTTCCGAGGCTTACGGACCCTCGGCTTCACTTTCTGTTTCAATTCTGGGTTGGCCCTATAATAGTGCTTGGTGAGATGCCCCCTCTTGTTGCAGTGATTGTAATATATGACGTTGTTGTCATATACAATAGGTTGCTAGTGGGTCTTGTTGCCTAGCTCGATGTTGATGAATTGGGGGAGTTCTTTGGGGATGTCTAATTCTAGGCAAACTTTGGCGTAGTTAGCTCTAGTAAGGTTCCTTGTTTCCTCCGCCATGGCGACGAAAGTGCCTAAGGAGTTAACTACTCTTTTCAGAGGAGCTGGGATGAAGCAGATCAGGGGTGGGTCAGGAAGAGTGACCCAGGCGGTCACAATTGGGGAGTCTTCTTTGGGGTTGTGATCCTGAGACCAGCGAACGACGGTCACGGCATTTGAGTCTATTTTGTTCGTGTCCTGGGTCTGCACAATCTTTTGGTCAGTCTCCGAGGAAAGGTGAACGAGGATGCTTTTTGGGTCGAGAGGAGCTACTCGGTAATCTAACGACAGGCTCTATTTGGCAATCTCCTCCTGAACTCGGGCGAGCTTGGGGCATCCCGATAAGAATCTTAACACGAATGTGGACTCGAAATGCTCGTAGAGCGAGTCCAGATCCACTGGAGAGAACGGGATCGTTAAAGACTGTCCGTCTGAGGGAGGAGTGTAGGCGATCTCAGGGAGAGGGACGTCTGGGAGGATGGGTTTGTGCTGGGTAATCCGGTCCGGACGAACAATATCTGCAAAGGACACCAAGGACTCGGGGGGCGACGGGGATTCTCCTCGCGCACCGGTAGCCAGGGGGTCGGTAAGAAGGTGTTGCTGCCCAGGACGAGGCCAGCAAAATAGGGCAGCAAAAGGGGACAAAAGAGGAGGTGGGCGCATATAAAGGGGGAGGGGACGGTGGGAGGTGGCGCATAGGTGCCGCCAAAAGGAGCCTGGCTATGCGCAGTCAGGTTAGGGGGCGCATATGGAGCACAAACAGGAGGGGTAGGGGAGGAAGGTGCATGGGGGGTACACCGCTGGGGGCGTAGAAGGGGGGGCTGGGGGCGCAAAGGAAGTGAGGCACATGGGGGGCGCTAAGGGGGCGCCAATGCGCTCAGAAGCCAGGCGCATAGGTTACGCCAAAAGTGGGCACCTATGCGGACAAGGGAGCACCTCGGGAGGGGACCCGAGGGGGGCTCAGGCCCAGCACAACGCATGAAGAGGGGAGGGGTGGAAAGAGCGGGAAAGCCGAGCGTTCGAATTTGAACTGGAGGAAAGGGGGAAATCAAGGGAAGGAGCGGGAGCGGTGGTGGGGAGGGGATCTAGCGGAGAATGGGCGGTGGGCGGCGGAGAAAGAAGAGTGGAGGGGGAGGAGGGGGTGGAGGAGGGGGGAGTGGTGTAGGGGCGGGGGAAAGTGCGGCCATGTCAAAGGGGCCTCAACGGTCGCGGCTGCCGCGGGGCCAACTCCCATGAGCCGGAGTTGGTCGGGAGACCAGGGGGCAGCCGGCCATAGCCCCGGCGGGGGTAGGCAGAGCCAAACGATAGAGAAGGGAGGAGAAAGAGGGGCGGGGACCGACGGTGGGACGAAGGATGGTGAGTAGGAGGGAGGGAGCGAACACCAGGGCCGACGTTGGGAGGAGCCCAGCTAGAGGCGGCCGGCATTCCTCCGCGGGGAACCGCACGGGGAATCCGAGGAAGAATGAAGGGGAAAGTGGAGCGCCATTTATATATATATATATATATATATATATATATATATATATATATATATATATATATATATAATATATATATATACACCCCTATTGATCCTGTTCCATAGGTTGTAAAATCTGCACCTCTCTTATTTACATCTGATAGCTGTCACCCCAAAGTACTGCCTATGTGCCTATTCCTTCTTAACCAACTAACACAAAAAAATCCCAACTTACAAATCTTCTTGACATGTGATGTGTTGTCAAAAATTAGTCCTGCACTTATTTTTCCAACTCACCCATACACAGGTCAATTTCCCTTTTCTCCAATAGGATCTTTCACTAACTCACCCTATACACTTAACACCTAAAGGTCTTCCCATCCACACCCTGTAATGTGCAGTACATATGGGGGCATGGCTTGTATGCAGTTTGTATTTAGTAATAGTTAACTCACCCAGGTAATTGGGTGTTAGGGCAGACACCCCAATATCTGATACTCTCTGTCCACCTACACTTAAGTCCTATGAGTAACAAATTGCCTATGGGCATTGCCTACAAGGCTATACAGCTCACATCTGACTTGCTACTGATTCGTGCATTTAAGCACCTAGGAACCCTCTTGCTACCTAGTACTCAAAGACCTGTTTCTCCCCTACCCAGGGTTGTACCTACCAATACTTAATTATATATCTATGCCTCATATGTAAGGGTGTAGGATACTTGCCTATACCAGTATGGGTACTACTGTATTCATGAGTATAGTATAGTCTATAGCCATCCTAACACTACACAGGAACTCCTACCTAAACCATGTTAAACGATACTTGAACCCGTATCAGGTGCCATTGATACACATGCGTATCCCTTGAATCCATTTTCCCCAAGTCTAACTCTCCTACCTGATACCCACAACTCGATTACTCGTACTCGAGTATCTGGAGACACTCTAAGTTCATAATTTCCTATACCTGTACCTACGTACAAACGGTGGGTACTCACCTATATTTCAGGTTACTTTCTAAACTATTGCAAGGGCTTATACTTGTGTAGCATCTAGTATAGGCTGCCTTCAAGAACTCTAAACCCCCTCACCCTGACCCCTTACTATCGAGGCCTTCATTTGATCAAATCTGTCCACGTATAGGATTTCAACTATGATACCCTGTACATATTCCTGATACGCCCCCTACACACATACACGACTACTATTAACTATATTGAATACCTACTATATACACTCCTAATCTCTCCCTTCATCTTACTGACAGGAACACCTACTCTTTTGCTCCTTCATACCTCTGAACCCGGCCATCGGGGTACCTTTATCACTACACACCATTACTCGATTTCCCTGCAGCATACTGCTACACCCCCAATGTTATCAACTTGCATTACACATATGGGTTGGACTTGAGATACTTGGAGTTCACTATTTCTTGTTACATATCCCCTGAGTTTGTTCTTTCCCCTCTATATATCTGTTAAGTCCCTTCGACTATCTTCTTATGCATTTAATCAAATAGCTAAGGTAAATAACTGGGTTGTAAATAATGAAGGGCAGTTATGTACCAATTGAATTGGTTGTCGCACTCGTCAAATCCCTCAACTCCTCTTTGGTCGTTCTTGCGATAGAAGAACAGATTCCTTAGGGTTAGTAGATGGGAAAGGGAAAGTTGGCTGCCTGCACTCATATTTATAGACTAGTTTTTGTTAGGATTACATCTAAACCAAATTGAATTTGGATTTGGTTAAGGACTTGACTTGGATTAAAAGGGACGTGTGTTTGAACAGATTAATTCTATCAAGAGGGGATTTGATTTTCTTAAAGGAGGTTTCGACTAAAATTTAAACACAGGGTTTAAATAAGTCAGCCAGATTCAAATTCAAATTTGAACTATTGTGTTAAGGCCCTTGGTATATTTAATTTTGCAAAAGACTATTGTCCTTCCCTATTTAATCCCATCAATAACTATATTAGAGTAATTACATTTATATGTCAATAATCAATAGTAATAATAATAAAAGAAATAAATTGGCTCATGGACTTACAAATCTACCCTCCTTAGAAAAATTTCGTCCTCGAAATTTAATGATATGTACAAGATAGACATATACCTCATGGCTCGAAAAGGTAAGGATAACGCTCGCGCATCTCGTCCTCTCTCTCCCATGTGGATTCGCCCGGAGAATAATGCCTCGAAGTGACGTGCACCAACGGAATCATCTGGTTGCACAGTACCCTCTCTCTGCGATCCAAGATCTCCATAGATTGCTCCTGATAGATAAGGCTCGGTCCCACCTCAATATCCGAGGGATCCAGCACATGGCTAGGGTCTGCCACGTATTATGTATATATATAGATTTATTTAGATCTTATTGTGTATATATATACATATATAAATATGGGAATATATCCATATAAAAAAAGACACGTTGTACTGTTCCTTTAAAGGAACAGTACTTCCAAAAAAATCCCGACCCTCCCATCTTCCTTTCCGTAAAACACAGTCACGCATGAAGATTTTTATTGAATCAAAATCTTAACCAAATCTTTCAAAATTTGTTTCTATCCAATCCCAAACCCAATTCTCTACTAGATCGCTTTAAAAGTAACTTTATATCGCAATAAAATTTAACTAAAATTCGATTTGAATTCTCTCGTATAAATCGAGTGGCCAATTGAGTTGAGAAACCCTAACTCCTCCACATCCAACCCCTCGAGGATCAACCCCGGCCATGCTGTGACCTTCGCTCACACCCCTAGCCGCCTGCACACCGTCGACGACGGCTGTCGCACCACCGAGGAGGTGCCAACCCATCCAGAACAGAGCAAGGCTCTATTCAGTTAGATATTGAGGTACGCTCCTTCATGCAGAGTTTTCTTCCTTTGTGCTCGATGGATTTCGAAGTCGTAAACTCCTATGGTTAGCCTACATAACCCTCTAGACGACCCAATAGCTAGATCCCTTCAGTATCGAACCATTAAGTCAAAATTTTGACTGAAATAATCCCAAAAACTATCTTTTTTAATAGTTTGAAACTGTTTCATGTACCCCTGTTTAGGGGCTTTTTCCCGTCAAACCAGCAGGCTTTTCGAAAAACTTTTTAGAACAATTATTTAGACCCCATATAGAACTTTAAATCCCATTATTTAGTTTATAGTTTCATTCCCTGTGTGTAGAAATTTTTGAGCCTAAACTTAGAGAAAAACTTGTTTTCAAAAACTTAAAATTTAGAAAAATTAACAAATACGGCGTGCACTCTGTAACACCCACATTTTAGGCGTGCACTCTGTAACACCCACTTTTCTAAAATGAGGGTAATTTTGAACTTTTGTAAAAGTTTATTATTTAATAATAGGATTTATGATTTATGGGAATTTTTTAATTAATTTACTACTATTTAAAATTGGTGAATTATAATTTTGATGTGTTAGCTAGTGAACTCTAGAACTGTTGATGTCACGCCCCAGAACCAGAATACTGGAGAGCGGGGGGATGACTCAGCCAGCTACGTATTACGGGTAGATGAATACCGTATAATACGATCAATGCTGTCTAACCAGACGAGGGGGTGCATACTACATAAAAGTCCTACTGTGGTCACTTCACATCTATTGTCTCAATCATTCAAACAAGGAACAGAAATAGAGAACATGTAAGATAATGCAGTAAGGCGTCCCAAATGCTTTGTCAAAATATTCTTGACATCTGGCTTTATAAAACATAGCCAGATGATGTAGTAAGGTATACACAATTGTTATCAGCTGCAGTCTGACTTTAGTTACAATTATGTAAAAGTAAGTACAAGACAATCCGACTAACATGTCGGTGCCAAACGGCAAGGTATAAAGTATTTAACAAAACGAGCGGGGAAGTAAGAAAAACCCACTCGAGTCCTCCTGCGATCATCCTTCTAATGTTGACCATCTTGGAGGTAGAAGTAAGCTGGATCCTCGGGGACTGGCTCTAAATCTGGCCATGCAAAACCAGAGAGGTTAGACCTCTAATAGCAAGTACCACAAGGGAGGACGATATGAAGGACTAAACCAGTAAGTAAGAGAATATAATAATAGATCTCTGCTTGCTACTAGGACTCACATCATATCAAGACACTTCGAACCAACCTCCCAACCAAACAAGGATAGAAGTTGGCCCGTCATGTCCTGACATTCTGATCATCCCAGTTAGGTAACAGAGTAGGTACAGTACACAAACAAATCATCTTGAACGGCCAATCCACCACTACGGCTTGCTACTATGTGTTCCAAGTTATCCTGGAATAATGCAATTAGGGATTCCTCAGTTCTTACTATGTGCAAGCAAGGCTAGTCTATCCAGTCAATCAATTGGCCCATGCATGAATTAGACGAGTCCTAGCAGGATGCCCGTCAATATACAATATACAATAATAATAAAAGCAGATATTGTTCCCTGCCCGTGTGGCAGATTTACAGTATCTGTGGGAACCAGCCGGCCCGTCGGGTACTACTCGTTCCAAGGGGCTGCCATGTAAGAATTCGGAAATCCATTCTCTCCATGCAATCATTATTTTATTTAACTTAATAGTCCCTACGTTGAGTGAAATCCCATGCCGTGGATCATGGTCATTCAAATGAGTACTTTCGTACGGGGTACGATATGCACAACTCTACAACGATACCAGTGCGGTTAGGTTGCAGGTCTTACATAGCGTAATGCAGCAATCAAATCTAACCACGGTAATCATGCCTTGACCATAAAGTACACATACTTCTTTCGTAGAAAAATAACTAAATAATTAAATATATAATTTGAAGCCTGCATGTGCCTGTATGTCAATATTCGAGATTAGCCAGTCGATTACAATAGTTTATTTCATGAACGTGTCTCATTCATTCAATTCAATAAGACGACTAGCCAGCCTCTTTAGTTCCAACTAGGAACGCATGATCAAATTAGTCAAGCTAACAATTATTATCAATGGTGACAAGGCATGATCAATTATTAATCAAGATAACAATTAATGTTAATTACTGCCAAATTCGGGAAATAAAAATTTATTTCAATCGTGTCAATCAAATCGTAATTTACCAAGTTCAGGACAAAAGGCGTAAGAATATAAAATGGACGTAAAATATCTAATAAAATATCAATATTCAGGGCTATAGAATAGTCATGCGGCTAAGTCTAATGCGGCCAGGATGGATCTTATGCGGCTGGGGAGTAGGACTCCCATGCGGCAAGCGGAAGGGATGTTCCATGCGGCTGGATGAATTGGGCTCATGCGGCCGAAAAAGACAAGACACATGCGGTCAGCGGAAAGGGTACTCATGCGGCTGGCGGTAAATGAGTCCATGCGGCTCAACCAAGTCGAACCCCATGCGGCCGGGTCAAGGAGATTGCTTATACGGCTGGCGGGGGAAAGTTCATGCGGTTTATAAGGTTCAGGACCTCATGCGGCCAGCGAGTGAGTCTGGTTCATGCGACTGGGTTTAGGAGAAAAATCCATGCGGTCAAGAAAGGGATTCAGTCCTATGCGGCTGAGAGTCCCATGCGGCTGAGTTACTTGCCGCATGAAGTATCATGCGGTCAAGTCAAGCCCATGCGGCCAGGAGAAGGAGTACAAGTTCATGCTGTTAAGAAAGACGAGGGCGCATATGCGGTTAAGTGGGGAAAGTCCATGCGGCCGGTAATCACTTGCCGCATAATTTATTCATGCGGTCAAGTCAAGTACTGTTCTTCTTCTCCAAGTTTCAGAGAAGAAGAACACCATGAACCCCAAGCTTTAAAGTTCCATAAAACCTTCATCCAGAGTTCAAATTCGAACTTCCTTAGGTCAAAATTGGGTAGAACGAAATTCTCTACAACATGGAACCATCAAAACTTGAAGATAACAAAGTTTACTAGATCAAAATCCAAGAAACCCAAAAAATGTAACAAACTTAGATCTACAACAAATTAGCCATGGAAATTGAAAATGCTAAGTACTAACGAGACTTAGAATCAAATAAGGAGGACGATAGAACAATAATAATGGGGATCCATCAAGAAGCAAGTTGGCACTTGCCTACGGTTTGGTAGGTGGAGAGAGTAATAAAGAAGAAGAAGAGGAGTAATGGTGAGAATGAGTAATAAGGAGAGAGAATGGTGAGGGTGGCTTTAAATATGGAAGGGGTGGTAGGTGAGAGTTGGGCCGGGTTCTATGGGTCCAATGGATCGGGTTGCACGGGTCCAACAAGGCTAACCCGAAAGTAAGACTAAAACAGGAAATAAAATGCAGGTAATAAAAATTACAGGAAGAAATATAGAAATAAAATTGCAGGAAATAAATTAACATGAAAATTAAAGAGCAGCTAATTAATTAACATGAAAATTTAAAGAGCAGATAATAGAATTGCAAAAAAATAAAGTGCGGAAAATAAAATGCAGATAATTAATTAACATGAAGTTATTAAGAATTTAAATACAGGATATTACATGATAAATGCTAAATAAATACATTCAGGCAATATACGTATTAAAATACGCATTCTGGGAACGGAGAGTGACATCTCTACCCTCCTTAGAAAAATTCCGTCCTCGGAATTTCAAATCCAAGCAGGATAGAAACATCGGGGCTAAACTAATCTAAGTACAAGCAATTCAATGAAGCAATCCTTTTACAATATCCATAGCAAGTAACATATATGTAAATCCATCAATCTACGATATCAAGCAATTCTACCCATAAGGTGATAAGCATGAGGAATCAGGACAATCAAGGTATACAGAAAAAGATATACCTTGTGAGTCAAACAGGTGTGGATACCATGATCGAATATCATCTTCACGTTCCCACGTTGACTCTCCCAAGGAGTGATGATCCCAAGCAACACGGACAAGACTAATTGTTCGGTTCTTGAGTATCTTCTCTCTTCGGTCCAAAATGGACACAGGCTGTTCCTCGTAAGATAGGTTGGTACCAACAACCAACTCAGAATGATCAAGGATATGGCTTGGGTCCGATACATACCTTCGCAACTGAGATACATGAAATACGTCATGCACCTCTCGTAACGAAGGTGGGAGTGATAAACGATAAGCAACATCGCCTATCCGATCAAGGATAACAAATGGGCCCACGTACCGCGGACTCAGTTTTCCGTGAATGCCAAATCTAATGACCCCACGAGTAGGTGAGATCCGCAAGAATACGTGGTCCCCAACAGAGAACTCTAACGGCCTACGATGCTGGTCCGCCCAATGACGATGCCGGTCCTGCGCAACTCGAAGTCGCTCTCTAATTCCCTTAACCAATTCAACCGTCTGAACAATCATTTCTGGGCCTAACATCTTCCTCTCTCCGATATCATCCCATGCAAGCGGCGATCTACACTTCTTACCATATAGTGCCTCAAATAGCGCCATCTGGATACTGGCTTGATAACTATTGTTGTAGGAGAACTCGACCAAGTGAAGATGACTCTCCCAAGACCCTCCAAAATCTAGGGTGTAAGCTCGTAACATATCTTCCAAAGTCTGAATTGTCCTTTTCTGATTGCCCGTCCGTCTATGGGTGGTAAGCCGTACTAAATCTTAACTTGGTACCCAGACTATGATGCAAGCTCTTCCAGAAATGTGATGTAAAAACGGGTATCTCTGTCGGACACAATACTGACAGGGACTCCATGCTGCCTGACTATCTGTTGCATATACAACTCTGCCAACTTTTCTGTAGATTGCCCTACTCTGAAAGGGAAAAAGTGTGCCACCTTCGTAAGTCGGTCAACTATCACCCAAATAGCGTCCTTGCCACTTGGTGATCTCGGTAAACCGGTCACAAAGTCCATTGTGATGTGCTTCCATTTCCATTCCGGGATAGGAAGCGGTTGCAATAACCCAGCTGGCCTCTGCTGTTCTGCCTTTACTTGCTGACATATCAAGCAACGGGAAACAAATCTAGCTATCTCCCTCTTCATCCCGTTCTACCAGAAATGTTGCTTGATATCTTGGTACATCTTGGTCCCTCCAGGATGAATAGAATACTGAGAACTGTGAGCTTCTGTCATAACCTCCTGTCTGATATCTCCACTAGGCACACATAGACGTGATCCAAACCTAAGTGTACCATCTTCGTGGATTTGTATCTCCTTTCTGAGCCCTGACTCACATTCTGTCCTAAGCTTCTGAATCTTTGGGTCTTGTGCCTGAGCTGCCTTGATCCTATCTACCATGTCAGATTGGACTTGTAGACTTGCCAGAACTCCTACATCGCTAGGAAGTATAACCTCTATGCCCATCTCCTGAAGGTCTTCTAAGATATGTCTCTGCGTTGTCAACATAAATGCGCCGCCTCTCCTGCTGAGAGCGTCTGCCACTACATTAGCCTTGCCTGGATGATACTGAAGCTCCACGTCATAATCCTTGATCAGTTCTAACCATCTTCTCTGCCTCATGTTCAGTTCCTTCTGAGTAAAGATGTACTTCAGACTTTTGTGGTCTGTGTACATTTCCACTCGGTCACCATATAAGTAATGCCTCCATAGCTTCAGAGCAAACACTACTGCCGCCAACTCCAAATCATGAGTTGGGTAATTCTTCTCGTGGTCCCAAAGCTGCCTAGATGCATATGCTATCACCTTTCCATGTTGCATAAGGACACATCCAAGTCCTTTACCTGACGCATCACAATATACAGTAAAACCTCCGGGTCCTACTGGCAATGTAAGAATAGGCGCTGATATCAACTTCTGCTTCAGATTCTCAAATGATGCCTGGCATTCTACAGACCAAACGAATGGTACATCCTTCCGTGTCAAGCGGGTCATGGGTGCTGAAAGTCTTGCAAAATCTGACACAAACCTTCGGTAATATTCTGCCAATCCCAAGAAACTCCGTACATCAGCTACGGTCTTGGGTACTGGCCAACTCTTCACTGCTTCTACCTTCTTGGGATCTACTGCTACTCCAGTTCCTGATACAATATGACCCAAAAATGAAATGTGGTCTATCTAGAACTCACACTTGCTGAGCTTGGCATACAACTGGTTCTTTCTCAGAACCTGCAACACTTTCCTGAGGTGGTCTTCATGCTCCTCTTCACTAGCAAAGTACACAAGAATATCGTCGAGAAACACCACGACAAACTGATCTAAATACGGTATAAAGATGCGATTTATCAAATCTATGAATATTGCTGGAGCATTGGTCAAACCAAACGGCATTACTAAGAATTCATAATGCCCATACTTCGACCTGAATGCTGTCTTGGGAATATCCTCCTTCCGAACCCTCACCTGATGATACCCTGAACGAAGATCTATCTTGGAGAAAACTCTAGCCTTGCTCAACTGATCAAATAAGTCGTCGATCCTGGATAATGGATACTTGTTCTTTACTGTTGCCGCATTTAGCTTTCTGTAATCGATGCACAATCTGGATGACCCATCCTTCTTTTCCACAAGTACCACTGGTGCTGCCCATGGTGACACGCTAGCTTGGATGAACTTCTTCTCCTTCAATTCCTCTATGTGCTGATACACCTTGGCCTGCTCTGAATCCGCCATTCTGTAAACCCGATCTGATATTGGTTTAGTTCCTGGTGCCAATTCTATACTGAACTCAATATCTCTAACCGGTGGTAGACCTGGAAGTTCTTCAGAAAATACGTCTAGAAATTCTTCAACTACCTTCGGAATCTGAACTTCTTCCATTGCTGTTACTACTCCCTGCTCTTGCTGAGTTGCTTCTGATCTGATTAAGGTGAACCTCTCCCTGCCTGGAATATCAAAAGATACAATCCCACTACGACAATCTATTGTCGCATGACTGTCTTTCAGCCAGTCCATGCCTAAGATAACGTCAAAATTTCCAACAGGAAATTCTATCAACCGGGCGGGTAAAGGATGCTCGCACACTACAACACTACATGCTAAACTAACTCTACTAACTCCCACGAGCCCATTACCAGTGAGTATATTCAACCTTCCTGGCAATGCCTCGAACTCTACTCCTAGTCGTGTCACAAATTGTGTAGATATAAATGAATGGGATGCTTCCGAATCAAACAATGCTACTGCGGGATATGAGGCGACGAGAATGTTACCTGCCACAACATCTCCCGATGCCAATGCCTCTTCCAAGGACAGTGTGAATGCCTGCCCTCGACCTCCTTGCTGATTCCCATGCTGTGGCCTAGCCTGATGCTGCTGCTGGCCCCTGCCTTGATGATGCTGGGGTGGTCTATGCTGGTGTTGCTGTATCGGCGGTCCCTGCTGCCGAAACATCTGAGCCTGTGATACTAACGGACGCTGCGCCAACGGCCTCACTGCCAATACTGGTCCTCGATACTGGCCTGCCCCTGGTGCTGGCAGAGCAGGAAACTGCTGCCCTGGTCCTCCTGCCCTCAAATTTATGGGCTATGTAGTAATCCGATGGTCTGGATTTCCACATATCAGACACAGTCCGTTCAATGTCCGACACACATCTCTAGTGTGCCCCATCTTCCCACAATAAGTGCAGCCCGCCGGGGGTTGCTGGTTCTTCCTCTGTTGTTGTTGCTGCTGCTGCCTGGGTGGTGCTGGCCCTCGTATCGCCATATTGTGTATACGAATGCCAGTGGATGGTGCTGTTGTTCGGGGCGCTGCTCCCCCTCCTCCTTCAATCTGACTATGGGATCTCTTCTGACCCCCAGTCCTTACTGCAAGCCTCTGAATGGTGATCTCATGCCTTCGAGTCGCCGTCAATACTTCATCAAAAGTTTGGTAATTGTGCCCCTCAATCAATTGCAAGAGCTCAAGATGAAACCCTTGCTGGAACCTCATCGCCCTCTGGTGCTCCGTTGCTACCATCTCTGGGGCAAACCTACTCAATCTGCAGAACTCCGCTGCATAAGCATCTACAGTCTTGCCAGCCTGCCTGAGGCTGATAAACTTCTGTTGTAGCTCAAACTGCACCACAACTCTATAGTACTTCGTCTTGAATCTTGCTGTGAAATCGTCCCAAGCAACGGGACGTCTGATGCCTACTTCCTCTGCTTCCCACCAATCACGTGCGAGATCCTGAAGTAACAACTTTACTAGATCCACACGTTCTTCTGCCGGTACCTTAGCGGCTGTCAAAATAGCCTCAATATCCTTAAGCCAGGCATCTGCTGAGATGACATCCTCCGTGCCCTCGAAACGGCGGGGGTTGTACTTGCAAAATCGGGCTGACGCTCCTGAATCTGGCCTCGCCCCTCTTTCCAATGTTGTCTGTAATCCTTGGTTGAGTAGTACATTCTGCTCCTGCAACTGAGCGTGCATGCGCTGCTGGGCTAACATCTGGTGTTGCTGAGTGGCCATCATCCCTCTCATGATCTCTAGAAGGGCTGGTGTGTCCACTTGGGTAGGTAGAACTGTTGGTGGGGGTGGAACATCTGGATACTGCGATCCAGCTGCTGCTTCCACTATCACTTCTTCTTGGGTAGCCTCTTGAGTTAGTACCGGCTCTTGTTGCTGACCAACTTGGTCAGGTTGTCCATGTTGCTGTCCAGCTCTGACAGGTATGGACGAGGTGCCCCTAAGAAAAGGGACAAGAGAACAATCAAACGACCGGACATGAAAGATCAATGAAGTCAAAGGATACCGGAATGTCAAGCAAGGGTTGAGAACAACGAGTCATGAGATCAAGGGGGAACACATGTGATTGAGACATCCTATAAATCAAAACACCCCACAAGTCTGAAATCAGACCTGCATGGGCCACCACTAAAACCGTGTGGCAGATTTACAGTATCAGTGGGAACCAGCCGGCCCGTCGGGTACTACTCGTTCCAAGGGGGCTGCCATGTAAGAATTCGGGAATCCATTCTCTTCATGCAATTATTATTTTATTTAACTTAATAGTCCCTACGTTGAGTGAAATCCCATGCCGTGGATCATGGTTATTCAAATAAGTACTTTCGTACGGGGTACGATATGCACAACTCTACAACGATACCAGTACGGTTAGGTTGCAGGTCTTACATAGCGTAATACAACAATCAAATCTAACCACGGTAATCATGCCTTGACCATAAAGTACACATACTTCTTTCGTAGAAAAATAACTAAATAATTAAATAAATAATTTGAAGCCTGCATGTGCCTGTATGTCAATATTCGAGATTAGCCAGTCGATTACAATAGTTCATTTCATGAATGTATCTCATTCATTCAATTCAATAAGACGACTAGCCAGCCTCTTTAGTTCCAACTAGGAATGCATGATCAAATTAGTCAAGCTAACAATTATTATCAATGGTGACAAGGCATGATCAATTATTAATCAAGATAACAATTAATATTAATTACTGCCAAATTCGGGAAATAAAAATTCATTTCAATCGTGTCAATCAAATCGTAATTTACCAAGTTCAGGACAAAAGGCGTAAGGATATAAAATGGACGTAAAATATCTAATAAAATATTAATATTCAGGGCTATAGAATAGTCATGCGGCTAAGTCTAATGCGGCCAGGATGGATCTTATGCGGCTGGGGAGTAGGACTCCCATGCGGCAAACGGAAGGGATGATCCATGCGGCTGGATGAATTGGGCTCATACGGCCGAAAAAGACAAGACACATGCGGTCAGCGGAAAGGGTACTCATGCGGCTGGCGGTAAATGAATCCATGCAGCTCAACCAAGTCGAACCCCATGCGGCCGGGTCAAGGAGATTGCTTATGCGACTGGCGGGGGAAAGTTCATGCGGTTTATAAGGTTCAGGACCTCATGCGGCCAGCGAGTGAGTCTGGTTCATGCGGCTGGGTTTAGGAGAGAAATCCATGCGGTCAAGAAAGGGATTCAGTCCTATGCGGCTGAGAGTCCCATGCGGCTGAGTTACTTGCCGCATGAAGTGTCATGCGGCCAAGTCAAGCCCATGCGGCCAGGAGAAGGAGTACAAGTTCATGCGGTTAAGAAAGACGAGGGCGCATATGCGGTTAAGTGGAGAAAGTCCATACGGCCGGTAATCACTTGTCGCATGATTTATTCATGCGATCAAGTCAAGTACTGTTCTTCTTCTCCAAGTTTCAGAGAAGAAGAACACCATGAACCCCAAGCTTTAAAGTTCCATAAAACCTTCATCCAGAGTTCAAATTCGAACTTCCTTAGGTCAAAATTGGGTAGAGCGAAATTCTTTACAACATGGAACCATCAAAACTTGAAGATAACAAAGTTTACTAGATCAAAACCCAAGAAACCCGAAAAATGTAACAAACTTAGATCTACAACAAATTAGCCATGGAAATTGAAAATGCTAAGTACTAAAGAGACTTAGAATCAAATAAGGAGGATAATGGAACAATAATAATGGGGATCCATCAAGAAGCAAGTTGGCACTTACCTACGGTTTGGTAGGTGGAGAGAGTAATGAAGAAGAAGAAGAGGAGTAATGGTGAGAATGAGTAATGAGGAGAGAGAATGGTGAGGGTGGCTTTAAATATGGAAGGGGTGGTAGGTGGGAGTTGGGCCGGGTTCTATGGGTCCAATGGATCGGGTTGCACGGGTCCAACAAGGCTAATCCGAAAGTAAGACTAAAGCAGGAAATAAAATGCAGGTAATAAAAATTGCAGGAAGAAATATAGAAATAAAATTGCAGGAAATAAATTAACATGAAAATTAAAGAGCAGCTAATTAATTAACATAAAAATTTAAAGAGCAGATAATAGAATTGCAGAAAAATAAAGTGCAGAAAATAAAATGCAGATAATTAATTAACATGAAGTTATTAAGAATTTAAATACAGGATACTACATGATAAATGCTGAATAAATACATTCAGGCAATATACGTATTAAAATACGCATTCTGGGAACGGGGAGTGACAGTTGAGCCTAGAGACTAACCATGACCATGGGGACCTAACCATGTGATTAGAATGACTATTTACAACGTTTTAGGTTAAGGGTATTTTGGTCATTTTGTGACTTTTGAATTATTTAGGATTTTAATTAATTGGTGAATTTTAGATTATTTTAATAATATTTATATTGATGTATTATGATTTTGGTCATTTTTCATATTTTAATATTTTGGGAAAATTTTATATTTTTTAATATTATTTTTATTGGATTTGTTTAGTCGGGTTTAAGTTTCGTCTCGCTCCGACTTGTATTGTGACCCGGGTAGCTTAAACTCTAGATGTGACCCAATATTAAGTTAAGCATGGCTCACAAGACCCAACATTTAAGTTAGTTAATTAAACGAATTTTTATCATGTTAGAATGGTTAAGTTAAAGACTCAAAACTAGATCATTTTGACCCCAAACTTGAACCTAGTCTAGACTTAACCATATGAGACTAGAGAGGGGCAATTAGGACATTTCCCATTAGCCCTAATGGAAACTTTATGGCAGCCACCTTTAGGGGAGAATGATTCATTTCATTCATTACAATCTTGCCTCTTTTATTTTCCTTTTGTTCTTCCCTAATTTTAGAGAGCCTTCCCATTGATTTGATCTCCAAATCAAATCATTCCTTCACCAAACCTTCCCTCAATCATTTCCATTCTCCAAGAGAAGGGTGCTACAAAGGATTGGAAGAGGAGTGCAAGGAGGAGTGTCCACTTTGTGGGATCTTCGTATCGGAGCCGTGTCCTAAAGGATTTCATTGGGATTCTACTCCCAATAGGTAAACCCATCCTCTAAATCGATTTCCTTTGCATATAAATTAGTTTTGAATCCGTAGGATGCATCCTCATGCATGTGTCCCATTTAGATTCAAATTTGAGGCCATTTGGAGCTCTCTTGAGGATTTTAGATATGTGTCTTGTGGCCTACTTGATAGATCCCAAATTAGGACACCCCATGTGTATGTATGTATGATAATAGTTTAAATAGATTTAAATTCAGTTTTAGAATGGTTAGAGAGTGGATTGATCTTAGTTAGGATGGTTAGAATGAGTTTCATTTGGATACCTATGTTTGTATCCAAGTATCTTGGCCTATATGTGTTCTTTTGTCCAAAACAACTCAAATTCGTCATAATATTCATCCACGTTTTTATTAACCAAAGCAACTTAGAAATGTCATTAACTTTTAGCTTAGAACTCCGATTTATCTCCCGTTTTTTTGAAAGAACCGTATCGAAGTTTACTTTCCAAATATATATTTTAATAAGCCAAATTCTTTTTCTAACTTTCTGTAGAATTATTTGAGTGTCAGCTGTACGAAAGACGAACGTGTTTCGGTATTTTCGCGATTTCGGAAGCTTTCGGACCCGAAAATTCGATCCGCTTAAAGTTTCGGAAAGCTAACACGAAGGGCTATAACATACTTTAATCCTAGAATTTAGTAGAGGCCCAATTGGTATAGTATTGGTTTTAAGTAGAAGAGTGACTATACGATATAGACATTTTGTGTAACCTTTGAGCCTACGTAGTATGGATATTAAATGAATGTAGAGTATGTAATGCATAATATGTTAGATGAATAAAATGATAAATATATATATATATGATATGTATCCTCTTTAAATTAATATATATATATTGTTGAATGCAGGCATGTAGGAATGCAATCAATGTAATGTATGTAAGCAATGCATAAATGCATGAACGAAAGAATGATATATAATGTATGCATGAAAGTATATAATGAATGATAGATATGAATACATAATGTATAAATAATATAATACAATATATAATGATAGCATGTATGGTAATGTAGAATATATGATGCAAGCATGTATATGTCCACTGTTTTTCTTTTTCTTACATTTTTTCTTCCCTTCCCTTTCCTTTTCAGTTTTTTCCTCATTTTCCCTCTTCTATTTTTACATGTTGTATACAATATATATAATATATAGATGCATGTAAGTATGTAATATACACGAATGACATGTATATAATAAAAATAAGTATATGTATGCAACTTAATGATATGTGGATGGATATAATGTCTGAACTGAAATATGCATGCATATGGGATATGAATGAATGTATAAATGCATGATTGAATGTCATATATGAATGAATGAATGAATCAAAGGTATAAGTAAAATATAATGCATTGTAATGAATGTTAACATATATAATGTATAAAAGTATGTATGTAAATATGCATGAATGTATATATCTATGTAACTATGTAAATATGCATGATGTAACATATGCCTATATATAAATATGTATGTAATGTGGATATGCATGTATGTATGAAGGTATGTATTTATATATATTATCTATTTTATATTATGCATTGTTGTGGTTCACAATGTCTTGTGATTGTGTGAGTGCTAGCCTAGGCTTCGTTAGGCCTAGTAAGACTTGTTAGACTTGTTTGGGCTAGGACTTGACCTAGTTGACCTAATTTGACTAGTGTGGTTGACTAGAGTTGACCAAGTGTTGACTTTAGTCTAGTTTGACCTAGACAGCATGCAGATGCATTGTATATTTCATTTATCATCTCTCGTATACATCATGACCTGTGTTGCTCTAAATAGGACTCTGTAGCTTCAGTTTGGACCTCTATACCTATCATCTGTTCAGGTTATCAGGCGAATACATTCTCTGATCATTTCATAACTTGTTAGAATTATATTTCTGCTTTAGATTACTTTACTTGATGCTGTCACAACATTATCACGGATTAGTACTATATGGATCTCTTCATGCGATGTTATCTCCCTCGGGAGCATCGGGTACATTGTGTCATGTGTGTTTCACTTTCATCATGTACTCCTGTGCTTTCACCATACATGTACACTCTTGTGAATCATGTACTCTCATGTTCACGGAGCCCTCATGTATACTATCATGTGCACCCTTTTATGGGCCTTCATGTGATATCATGTATAATAACATAACCTGCTTAGATTCTTGTATATTGATTGGGGAAAACGGGGGAGTGCTAATAGTCATGTGAATAATTCCATAGTAGTATAGATCATGTGAAACTCCTTAGTGTAGATTATGTACTAATCTGTCCTGTTCACATGTGCTATCTTGTACTCTACATCACTAGCCACTGTTAGTTCTCTATTTATAGTAGATATTTCTATTACAGTTCTCTCTCTGTTTACATCATGTACTTCCTTTCAGTTTCCTGTATCTTACTCTACTGCATGTTTATACTTTCTAACCTGCCATGATCTGTTGAGATGTATTGTGCTCGCTCCTGTCCTGACTGGACCTGTTGATAAATTTTACAGATAGCTTGGAGTTTGCCTGCTAGCCTAGAGGAGACACAGTAGAGGTTGTATAGATAGTTATTTCAGTTGTCTTGAGTTTTATTTATTTTATGGACTACTGTATTTGAGATTTGAGATCTTTTCTGGGTTTGTGTATCTTAGACACGTAGACTTCTATCAGCTGTATCTCTCTTGTGGATTTCATGTTTTATCTATCTTTATCATGCTCTACCTTAGATGTGATTGAGACTATATTGCTATGTCACCTCCATTCGGAGTGTATATACTGTACAGGTACCTTTATATTGTTAGATGTTTGGCCTAGGACAGCGTTCTACCGTCGACACTGCGGCGTAGGCTGGACGTACCCACGTCTCGTGCCCTTATTCTAGGGTGCGGGTCGTGACATGCTCCGACAAATCGGGCGACGTGGTCACGCACTATATGCATAGAAAGACGCGTATGATTGTTTCTGACATGTGGGAACTGAAGGAACTCGATTTTGTTGCGCATGCGCGACGAAATCAGTGCTTATCCGTCGAGATACCTCCTATCGTCCTTTTGCAAACTAGCCCATAATTTCGTGCATGTTCGTCGGATCGACACTAAACTTACGCCATCGGGACTGAATCATTTTTCTGGTCCTGTATGTCAAGTTTGGTCTGATTCTGAGAAGGTCGACTGGAACGCCTATTTGGCGGGCCCGTGACCCAATCCAACGGGCGATTTTGTGCACGGCTCATTGGAATCCAAAATTTGACACACCATGAGTTCATCTCCTCAAACCGGACCTGTAGACATGTAGTTTGATGACTTTAGAGACCATAGCCATTGGCACACATTTCGATGCAAAACGGGTCCAACGGCAGACATCGTTTTGACCCGAAATTACGATTTTGGCCCTGTTCCAGAATTGGACTTTTGGATAGGCAATTCCTAGGTATTTCTTTTATGCCAAATCTGTTCGTGATAATTATTTTAGCATGTGAAGTCGTTCGTAAAAGCTGGCTTTCGTTGCTTCATTATTTTGACGATTTGAGTCATCGGACGTCGCTTTTCTGCACACAATCACCAGGCAAGATACCTTGCCACCAGGTGTTTATTTACTTAGCTTATATTCGTGTATTATTTAACTTCTTCTGCAAAATAAACTGTGATACTTTGTTAAATAAAGTGATATTCCTGTTATTTATTTACTTATTACACATTGAATCATAGAGTTAAGGGACCGCGTTGCTGTTTTGCATTCATAGGCCTTGACACATTTATACCACGAAGTTGTTAGTCACATATAGAACTCGGACATGCGTGATTGGCTGGCCACCGGTACTTATAAGCCGTGCGATAGGAATAACCGCTAATAGTGGTTGTATGCTTAGTTTGACTTAGCAGTTAATAGAGGTTTTATGTTGTGGATACAACATAGTAGGAATTGGGCGTGGAGGACAATACCTTAGCATATGGGCTACTATTCACTTTTTCTTTTGTAACCCGTGAGCTCCGTCGGAGACGTGGGTGAGATTATCTATGATTACAGACGGCCACTGGCGTTCTGCGGAACGTTATGCTCTTATTGATTGGGCCTCTGGTGCCCTAAGGGAAAACCATGCCGATCCCATTTTAGCGAGGGCCCATGCGCTGAAGGATGTTCTTAAAACTGCATTCACTTAGATTGGTTAGGCACCCTTATCCGTTAGGTATGAGTACTCTTGGTTTAGGTACTTGTATCTGACCGTGGCTTAGAACAATAACTTGTTGCAGATTAGTTCGCCACATCTTGTCCTTGTTTGGTTGTAGGTGTGGCTTACTACTCCGATGAAAAGGTATTGAACCTTGTTGGGGTCCGGATACCATATTGGATTCCTGACTTGGAAAGATACTTCACCGTGGCTTAGTGTGCAATCTCCTGTCCTTGTTTGGTTGGAGGGATGGTACGCTAATCCAAATGGTAAGATATTGGACCATGTTATGATCCGATCTGACTTATTACTATTGAGCAGTTTATATTCAGTTTATGTGGCATGTTCTTTTTGTATCTTGTTACGTCCCTCTGAGGACCTGGTGATCTCTCCAGGTATAGGTGTGCAGGACTTTCCGCAGGAGTATAGCTCTTGTCTAGACTCATCCTCTACATTCGAGCGAGTCGTACCTTCTAATTACAGCTGCCCATATTGGGTCGAGGAGCCTATTTATTTATCTTTTCTTATTCTGTTTATCCTGGAGATTGGATTCTTTTTCTTTCAGTTTATTCTAGTACCGGTAGTGGATTTGTCTCTGCCCGGTCAACCATCATATTTTGACATTCACTTGATTTATGAGTTACCATTTTTCTTACATTATACTGTGGATGAGATATAGCTTTTACCTGTGACTGTCTGTTATTATTATTCACAATACAACTTATGTGTACATTCATGATTTACATATATTAGAGTATATCTCGTATATATGCAGCTGGCATGCTACGTTCCTAGTCCTACGTATTTTGGGACTGGGGCGTTACACCGTCTAAGCTGGGACATGTGGAATACGTTGTGCACTCCCTCTAATGCAGGTGGTAATACTAGTCGGTAAGTCACTTCCCCGATCTTCTCGAGAATGCTAAATGGCCCATTGAATCTTTGATTAAGCTTTCCGCCACCTCTGAAATGTATCGTGCCATGTGTCAGAGAAATCTTCAACAACACCAAATCGCCCACCTAGATTTTAAACATAGTGTTATTACCGGTTTATACCGATATTAACAATTTTGTACTATGGATACCGCAAACTCTAACGGTCTTTGGTGACTGTCTGCCCAGTACTTCTGCCTGTCCTGATCTATGCAAAGTTTCTCTCTAATTTTCTTTACTTTCTCAGCAACATCTACTACTATCTCGGGCCCCAATAGACCCATATCGTCCCAAGAAAGCAGGGTACGACATCTCCGGCCATTCAAAGCCTAGAAAGGGGACATCTCGATACTAGCCTGGTAGCTGTTGTTGCAGGAGAACTCGACTAGGTGAAGGTGGTCCTCCCATGAGCTACCGTAATCTAACACACACGTCCGAAGCATATCCTCAAGCGTCTGAATGATCCTCTCCGACTGTCCATTCATTTGTGGATGATATGTTGTATTGAACTTGAGCTGAGTACCCCAGCTAGCTTGCAGACTCCTCCAAAAGTGAGATATGAATCTGCTATCACGGTCGGAGATGATACTCACTAGAACGCCATGTAATCTGACGATCTGCTTCACATATAACTCCGCTAACTTCTCTATAGATAATCCCACTTTGAATGGTATAAAGTGGACTAATTTGGTTAACCTGTCGACGATGACCCAAATCGTATCCTTCCCTCTTGGCGAGTGTGGAAGGCCGGAAACAAAATCCATAGTGATATGTTTCCACTTTCACTCGGGAATCGGTAATGGCTGAAGCAATCCTCCTGGTCTCTGTCTCTCGACTTTGACCTGCTGACACACAATACATCTAGAAATGAAGTATGCCACCTCTCGCTTCATACAATACCACCACACATGGGCTCTCAGATCCTTGTACATCTTGTTAGCTCCTGGATATAAGGAATACTGAGAATGGTGCACCTCCTGCATGACCTCTTCTCGCAGCTCTCCACTAGGTACACATAATCTTGTCCCGTGCCTCAACGAATGATCCTCTGTAATGGTAAAGTCCTCTAACAAACCGGCCTGTGCCTAAGCTATGATACTCCTCAAATGCTCGTCCGAGTGTTGTACCTCTCGAATTATGTCTATCAATCTAGACTGTATCTATATACCCATCATCTGCATCTCAACTCCCGAATAACGACCTCAATGCCCAAACTCACTAAGTCTGCTAACAGATGTCGGTCCCACGTCAAGAACATAGCCACTAGATACCAACTCAAGGCATTCGTAACTACTTTGGCCTTCCCCGAATGATACTGTAATGCGATTTCGAAATCCTTCATCAATTTTAGCCATCTGCGTTGCCTCATATTCAGCTCCTTCTACATAAAAATGTACCTCAAGCTTTTATGGTCAGTGAATATCTCCACACGCTCTCTGTACAAGTAATATTTTCACAATTTCAGGGCAAAAATAACTGCTGCCAACTCTAGATCGTGGGTGGGGTATTTCTTCTCATGTGGTCGGAGCTGTCTGGATGCATGCGCCACTACCTACTTATTCTGCTCTAGAACACACCCCAAGCCTTTCCCCCAAGCATCACTATATATAGATAGAAAAACCACCGGATCCTGATGGCAATGTCAATACTGGAGTTGTCGTCAACCTCTTCTTTAGCTCGTCGAATGTTGCCTGGCAATCCTCTGTCCATACGAACTCTACGTCCTTCCGAGTGAGCCTAGTCATCGGCTCTACAATCCGAACGAAGTCATGCATGAACTTTCTGTAATACCCTACCAATCCTAAGAAGCTTCGGATCTCTGCCACAGTAATCGGAGTAGTCAAAGACACTACGGCAGCAGTCTTCCTTGGATCCACAGATATACCGTCTTCTAACACCACGTGTCCGAGGAATTCTACCTTGTCTAAGAAAAACTCGCATTTTGAGAGTTTTTTTGTAGAGCTTCTCCTTCCTAAGGGTCTCCAGTACGATTCTCAGATGATCCTTTTGCTCCTCTGGTGACTTAGTATAGATGAGGATGTCGTCAATCAACACCACAACGACACCTTGTTCATCAAGTTCACAAAGACTGTCGGGGCATTAGTCAACCCGAATGGCATCACCATGAACTCATACTAGCCGTACTTGGTCTGGAAGGCCATCTTTGGGATATCCTCCTTCTTTACTTTCACTTAGTGGTACCCCGATCTCAAGTCAATCTTTGAAAATACCCGTGCACCGCTCAACTGATCAAAAAGATCATCAATTCTTGGTAGCGGGTACTTGTTCTTGATTGTTATGTTGTTCAAGGCCCGGTAGTCGATGCACGTACGCACCGACCCATCCTTCTTCGGTACAAACAGCACCGGAGCACCCCATGGTGACAAACTCGATCTAATGAATCCTTTCTCTAACAGCTCGTCAATCTGCATATTCAATTCTACTGCTTCCTTGCTATTGATCATGTATACTCGGTGCGACACTGGCTCTGAGCCTGGCACAAGATCAATAGAGAACTCAATGCCTCCATCAGGTGGTAGTCCAGGCAACTCTTCGGGAAATACATCAAGAAACTTCATAATGATAGGGTGCGGTAGCTCTTTCTCCTCTATTACGGCTCCACAAATAGCCACGTTGTGCTGCTCCACTGCTCCTCTAGAAAATTTGAACACGGTCTCTCCAGGCGGACTGAACATAACACATCCATGGTGACAATCAATACTGGCATGATGTTTACTCAACCAATCCATCCGAGAACTATATCAAAGCTCGGGAGTGGTATTACGAGTAAACTGGCACACTATTCTAGACCTCCTAAGGAAATGTGCCATCCGATGCAAATATCTTTGGCTAGGATAATGCCTCCATCAGTCGAGATTTTATAATTGCTATCCAAGGGCTCATATACAATACTATATCTATGACTGGCACGAGAATCAAACAAAGCAATAGCTGGAAAAGTGTTAAGGATAATGGAACCTGCTATCACGTTAGTAGATGCTTCTACTTCCTCGGCTGCCATGGCAAAAGCCTTTCCCCGCTTTTGGTGTTAGACACAGCACTGCTGCTGTGTGGGCAAGGGCCCTCTCTGCTGTTGGGCTATCGTAGGCCTTGTCGGTGCTTTCGGGGTAGGAGATGTCCCCTGAGCTGTACAAATCTGTGCTGCAGGACACACCCTCATCTGGTATGCACTCAACCTACAGAATAAACACACTCCAAGTCATCTCCTGTACACCTCTCATATATGCCTCGGCTTCCTACAATAGCTGCACGAAGGAGCTGGCTGTCTCTGCTGAATCTGCTGTGAAGGGGGAGCTCGAACCGGAGGATGGTTCTGCTGATGTACTGGAGCTCTACCAGAAGATTGGAACTACTGCTGCTAGAAACGAGGCTGTAGGTGATACTGCTACGCTGAGGCCTTCCTAGTAATGTTGGGATATTTTACTGGTCCCAATTAGCTGCTTCCTCCTTCGTGTACATCTCGGTCTCTCTTCGGCCTGCGATCCAGCTCTTTCTCTACTTCTTGTGTGACGTTCAAGATCTTCTCATAGGTAGTGGCTCGAATGGTGGCGACGGCTAGGCGAATCTTATGAGATAATCCTTTCTGAAATCATTGAGCTTTGCTTTCACGTGTGTTGACCATGCTCTTTGCGAAGCGACTAAGGCGAGAAAACTCTGAGGTGTACTCGTCGACGGTGAGGTTTTCCTCCTCAAGACTCTTGAACTGACTCTCTAACGCCTTTCGAGCTACATCAGGGTAGAACTTCTTCTTGAATAGCTCTTTGAACTCTGCCCACGTCACATCTGCTATGGAAAGCCAGGGCTCATCTCTATACCATGTCCTGGCGATGTCGAAAAGTTGTATGCTGAATGACTCTATCTTCAGGTCTTCAAGAACTCGAGCCATCCGAAGAAACCGCTCCACGTTCTCAAGCCACTCTTTAGCATAGAGAATCTCTTTCGTCCCATAGAATTCCATGGGCCTGAGTTCATGAAATCCTTGAAAGTTCCTGGGCGAGGTCGGAGAGCATCTCTAGTCTGAAGAGCCTATCTCAAACTGTCGTGAAAGATGTTGACCTGCTCTGTCTAAAAATTGATGAGTTGCTGAAAAATACCAAAACCTGAGCGTTGTCCAGGGCAGGTGCTGGAGGTAGTGCAGATGCTGGAGGTGGAGTGTACGGAAGGAACTATGGGGGTCATGGAATGTCATCTCTGCAGGACCTTAAGGTCTGCGGCTGTGACTGGTCGCCCAAATGAGTAAGCTGGCCTCAATGTGTCGGTGGGGTCCCGTTTGTGGAAGATCCGCCTGCAGTTGGTGGGGTGTTCAGGGGAACGGTGTTCCTATCTTGAGAATCCATTGACTAAATAAGGAAAATCGTTAGACGGAAGGAAGATTCAAACGGGATACAAATCAAGGAGTAATTGAAGTCAAATATGGAGATCAATAATGTATCAAACATGTGGTAGAGGTCCCTAAAATCTAATCATATTCGCAGGCCCGCAGTAGTACGATTATCTTAAGTACTACCACGAGTTCGCAGCCTTTGCGATAACTGACCAGTGTGGACCACCATCAAAATGAGTCATGACCCGTACCCAGAATTTGGTCATGAGTCCTGGGTACGCCCATGCCTATGCCGCAGTATCGGCAGTAGAACGCTGTCTAAAACCTCCACAGTTATCAAACACAACCACGCAGTTTATATATTTCATATTGCTTCTAAATCCACAGAGAGAATATATAGGAAAAGAAACTGAATAATCTCTATGAAGGGTCAAATAATACTAATGATAAATCCACAGCTCAACTCACAAAATCCTCAATTAAAATAAATAAACAACTAAAGGTTCCCGGAGATAAATTCGGCCAATACTAATATCATCTAACTAACTATCATAGGTAGATGGTAACTCTGCTAGGGTCACATCCAGATCCTTCGGTATGCCAAGGTCAGGATCTGCAGCGTGCTCAAAATAAGTGGTACAAAAATCCTCTAACTCATCACCTAAAAATAGTTTATCTAGTCAGGATTGGAACAATCACACATATGACAGGCTATTCAAAACGTAATAAAATTTGCAAAACATGGAAATAGCATATGTGAGACAAACTAGCAGAAAAACTGATGTCATGGCATATCAAGAAAAGAAACAGGTAACTCTGTAATAGTATCTATCAACTAGAAGAAAATATATATAAATATGGTGACATGATATGTGATAAAGGGAAATAGGATGAAACAAGTGAAACAACATCTATCTATGTGTGTTGCAATATCGGGTTCAACATGTGAATGGCTAAGGGATAAATTCGGCCAACCGCACATGTCGTGTGCATCTACTATTATTCACGATCAGACCAGAGGGATGGAATGGATAGTTCACACGTCTACTAAGATATTTCCCTCTCCGACTAGTACTCATGGATTCAACAGGTCACAAGCATGGTAATAATGTAAATGGCAGTCAAGAAATATAATAAATAAGGATCCATGATACTAATCCCCATGTAACGAGCGTGTCAACAAAACAGAAGAATCACATGTATAGCATGAAATGAAAAAACTATTAAGAATCGAAAGCAATCGGTATATGTACTTACCTGAGGTCCTGAGCAGCGGATACGGGTCAAGTGCTGAGTCAAAGTCCACCGAACCTATATTATGAATTAACAACACATCAAATAGTCTATCTTTATTTATTGCTAACTACCCCTATGTTTCTAGTTTCCATTAATGGTCTGGGTTGTATAGATGCCCAATCTCCCTAGAATTTAATCTATATTTAGAATTACTAAATTAAAAGATATAAATTGGAATTTAAAAGAGACAACCTTATTTACTCCATATTAGTCTTCCCAGTTGAACATGTACTATTTTGGGCATCCTACAATTAATGCTCTACAATTTAGTATATATATATTTTCATATATTAATATATATATATATATATATATATATATATATATATATATATATTATACCTAAAAAAATATATATATATATATATATTATACCTACATGCCTTAGTCCTACTAGTACCCCCTTTTTCTAATTGTTACCTATACAGGTTATGCCCTTGCATTACTCTTCCCTATAGAGGTATCCTATGTTAGCATTAACTATTGCCTTTCCCAGGAAATCTGTAGTAGCAGCAATTGCTACTACTGTACCTAGTTATGTACACACACAACCTAAATACTCTCCCCTTTGCTATTAACCTACAGTTGCTATCCCCTGCTACTGCTCTGCTAAGGCCTACAGATAATATACACTCCTGTGTACAGGACCTTGGTCCTTACTACCCATTCTCAAGTTTCCC
Organism: Iris pallida; assembly: GCA_029216955.1. Lineage (NCBI taxonomy): Eukaryota > Viridiplantae > Streptophyta > Magnoliopsida > Asparagales > Iridaceae > Iris > Iris pallida. The sequence continues at coordinate 2,772,322 of JANAVB010006391.1, read as the reverse complement.
TCTACTAACTTCCAACTGGACTGCTCTCTAAAATTTGTGCTCATTAATACATCATAAGCAGATTGGTATATGACATGCAAACTGACATATCAATGCAGGCTGATACATGATAGGTAACTGATGCATCCATCCTAACTGACACCAAATGGTACCTTTGTTATGTGCTTCTACGTACTCAACTGTACTATGTTCTACCCAGGCAGCATATACCATAGGCTCGATACCCCTATCTTTGTCTTGTCACAAGGATGGAATATACACTAGGACTCTTAGCAAATGTCTACACATGTGGTTAACTCTATGAATATATATATATACATACCCCTATTGATCCTGTTGCATAGGTTATAAAATCTGTCTCTCTTATTTACTCTTATACCTGTCACCCCAAAGTACTGCTTATGTGCTTATTCTTTCTTAACCAACTGACACAAGAAAATCCCAACTTACAGGTCTTCTTGACATGTGATGTGTTGTCAAAAATCAGTCCTGCACTTATTTTTCCAACTCACCCATACACAGGTCAATTTTCTTTTTCTTCAATAGGATGTTTCACTAACTTACCCTATGCACTCAATACCTATAGGTCTTCCCATCCATGCCTTGTAATGTGCAGTACATATAGGGGCATGGCTTGTATGCAGTTTACATTTAGTAATAGTTAACTCACCAAGGTAATTGGGTATTAGGGCTGACACCCCAACGTCCGATACTCTATGTCTACCTACACTTAAGTCCTATGGGTATCAAATTGCCTATGGGCATTGCCTACAAGGCTATACAGCTCACATCTGAGTTGCTACTAATGCGTGTATTTAAGTACCTAGGAACCCTCTTGCTACCTGGTACTCGAAGACCTGTTGCTCCCTAACCCAGGGTTGTACCTACATATTACTTAATTGTATATCTATCCTCATATTTAAGGGTGTAGGATACTTGCCTATACCAGTATGGGTACTACTGTATTCATAAGTATAGTATAATCTATAGCCATCCTAACACTATATAGAAACTCCTACCTAAACCATGTTAAACGATACATGAACCCGTATCTGGTGCCACTGATACAGAGGTGTATCCTTTGAATCCAGTTTGCCCTAAGTCCAACTGTCCTACCTGATACCCCCAACTCGATTACTAGTACTCAAGTATCTGGAGACACTCTAAGTTCCTGATTTCATGTACATGTACCTGCATACAAACTATGGGTACTTTCCTATATTTTAGGTTACTTTCTAAACTATTGCAAGGGCTTGTACTTGGGTAGTAGCTAGTATAGGCTACCTTCAAGAACTCCGAAACCCCTCACCCTGATCCTTTACTATCAAGGCCTTCAGTTGATCAAATATGTCCACATATAGGATTTGAACTATGATACCCTGTATATATCCCTGATATACCCCCTACACACATACATGACCACTATTAACTACATTGACCACCTACTCTATACACTTCTAATCTCTCCCTTCATCTTACTGACATGAACACCTACTCGTTTGCTCATTCCTACCTCTGAACCCGGCCATAGGGGTACCTATATCACTACACACAATTACTCGAATTCCCTGTAGCATACTACTACACCCCCAATGTTAGCAACCTACACTACACATATGGGTTGGCCTTGACATACTTGGAGTTCACTATTTCCTGATGTATATCCCTGAGTTTGTTTTTTCCCCTCTATACATCTGTTAAGTCCCTTCGACTATCTTCTTAGGCATTTAATCGAATAGCTAAGGTAAATAACTGGGTTACAAATAATGAAGGACAGTTACGTGCCTACTGAATTGGTTGTCGCACTCGCCAGATCCCTCGACTCCTCTTTGGTGGTTCTTGCGATGGAAGAACAAATTCCTTAGGGTTCGTAGATGGGAAGGGAAAAGTTGGTTGCCTGCTCTTCTATTTATATACTAGTTTTTGATAGGATTACATCTAAACCAAATCAAATTTGGATTTGGTTAAGGAATTGACTTAGATTAAAAGGGATGTGTGTTTGAACAGATTAATTCTATCATGAGGGGATTTGATTTGCTTAAAGGAGGAGTCGACTGAAATTTAAATACGAGGTTTAAATAGGTTGGCCAGATTCAAATTCAAATTTGAACTATTGTGTTAAGGTCCTCGATATATTCACTTTTGTAAAAGCCTATTGTCTTTCCCTATTTAATCCTATCAATATGTAAAAAAAATATTAGAGTAATTATATTTATATGTCAATAATAAATAATAATAATAAAAGAAAAAAAATAGGCTCATGGACTTACAATCTTTGTCTTCGTGACACAGCCTATATCTGTATCTAGGATCAGCATGTCGTCCACATATAGATAAACGATTACACCTCTTCCATCAGCTAACTTTGTGTAAACACACTTGTCCGTTTCGCTGACCCTATAGCCATTTGACCTTATGTCCCTGTCAAACTTCTCATGCCACATTTTAGGAGCATACTTCTGTTTGCCATTAAATATCAAGCACAACAAATTATAGATGAATTGAACTTGATTGCAAACTCGCTTGTACAAGAGAAAGCTAGAAAGAAAGCCTAGGAGACAATCTAATTACAATTGTTTAGTTTTGATTCTGGGGCGTGACGAAAGAGGCTCGGGAAAGTGTAGCAACTCTGCCTTACTTCTTGGACTATCTGACGCACTCCATGCTCTCGAAGAAATTGCCTTTCATGGGTTACCAGCCTTGGATTGCCAACCATTTGCCTGCGTGTAATACCCTGCTATTTATAGTATTTTCTGCAGTAGTAGCTTTTTGGGCCGCATAAAGGGCCACGTGGCCACGTGTTGCTCACAGCGCACAAAGACTCGATCTCGGGCTGCCAGCTGGTGGAGGTTGTTGAGATTTTATTATAGTAAATTTGGGTAGTTGAGACTTGGTCAGCCTGCCACGTGTCTCATTGCAAGATAGGACCAGTCTGCTTGAGTCATTTTGAGCCGCATAGGCCCTTCAAAGTTCGATCATTCTGGACCGCATAAGACTCATACGGTAATCTCCCTTAGTCTGTGTGTAGCATGGAGACTTTTGAGCCGTGTAGGTTCTTATATTCTGGCCCGCATAAAGCTCATGCGGCTCGGATTGCAGTTACCCTTGGCCGCATAAAATACATGTTGACACAAAGTCACAGTCAACCAAATATTGATAACATTGACTAAATAATACTTGTAATAATTCAATACGACACACGACGACTACATCCAGCTCAAGCCAGACGACAGCTCAGTTTTGCAAATACAGTCATTTTTTGAAGTCTGTATTTTTATATTTATTGAGTCTAGAATGATTATAAGCTGAGTTGTGCTGAGTTCTTGAGACTAAACCCATAACCTATCCAAAATCCATAAAGCTCCACATCCAAAATAAAGCCCATTGGACCCATAGACCTATTCTGTGCTCTGGAGACAGAGTTCGGGCCGAACTCTGTCCCCTAAAAATCAGCACCCTAATTTTTAGGGTTGGCTGGTTGCTAGTTGTCCAACGGCCAAATTTTTTGAAAATTCCTACTAGAATTCTGGCCGAATTTTGCCTGATAAAACCCTATAAATAGGCCAAGAATTCTCTCATTTTCAATCATCCAATCTTCTCTTCTCTTCTCTCTTAAGCTCAATATAAGCCATACCCTTCTTCATCTACTAGCCACAAGCTTCCTAAGTTTCGAGTGCTCAGCATCTCTCAGTTAGGAGTCTTGTGCAAGAGTTCAAGAAGTCGCTTGAAAAATTCCAAGCATCGCCACTGCGATCCTTTGTAAGAAGTTGACGCGCTCTTCTGAAGAAAAGGCACGGGCTGTAACTACTATTTCACAAATACTAGATTTAATCCTGAGCTAGTGTTCTCAGGCCTGGACTAGTCCTCCACGAAGGAAACCAGGTTAAAATCGGTTGTGTTTGCGTATGCTTTCTTGCTCCTTATTTATTTCCGCACTTACTCTGACTATTCTTAGATTGTGAAAGAGTTTAAATTTTTAATTGGCTATTATCGCTATAAACTCTATTCACCCCCCTCTAGAGTTGCCATCTGTTCTTCAATTGGTATCAGAGCTCTGTTCTCTTTACAAGGACTTACATCCTAGAGCTGATCCATGGCAACCACACAATCCTTGATTTCCAATCACGGTGAAGGACAGTCCACTCATAGGCCTCCCCTATTTGATGGAACTAACTGCACGTATTAGAAAACAAGGATGAGCTTTTATCTCAAGTCGCTAGACTTTGACCTGTGGACTATCGTCACTGACGGTTACAAAAAGCCCGCCAGGATAGTTGTCAATGGTGATCTTGTTAAAAAATCACATGACAAATATTCTGACGAGGAGAAGAAACAGGCAAGTCTAGACGCGAGAGCTATTAATTCTTTATTCTGTGCTATAGACAGGAATGAGTTTAACAGGGTCTCTACATGCACCACCTCTCATGAAGTATGGAGACTTCTAGAAGTGACGCATGAAGGAACCACCCAAGTCAAGGAATCAAAGATAAGGCATCTTACTCAAGAATATGAGGCTTTCAAGATGAAGCCCAATGAGACGATCACGCAAATGTTCACAAGATTCCTCAACATCATCAACCCCCTGTCCTCGCTCGACAAGCAATATTCAAATCACGAGAAAATTCGCAAGCTACTTAGGGGGCTACCAAAAATTTGGAACCCTAAGGTGACAGCCATCATAGAAGGAAATGATCTCACAACCATGTCCATGGAGACCTTGATGGGAAAGCTAATGACTCATGAGCTTGACCTCAAGGACTTCGAAGAGCCTGCTCCTAAGGCTAAGGAGATCGCACTCAAAGCTCACCGACGAAGGGCGGAACCCGAAGAGACGGATGATGATGACTCAGAAGATGATCAAGCTCTTATGGTCCGCAACTTCAAGAAATTCCTTCGCTTCAATCGAAGAAAGAAGGAACCACAAGAAGATGGTGAAGAAGAGCCAACCTGCTACGGTTGCAAGAAGACTGGACATATCCGAAAAGATTGTCCATTCTTGAAGAAGAGCAACCGCTATGAGAAGCCATACAAGAAGACTTCCTCAAAGAAATATGCCAACACAAGCATTTGGCATGAAAGCGAAGCTAGTGACTCCGAGGAAGAAAAGAACTCTCCTCAAGACACGGCTAATGTGTACCTAATGGCGACGTCCGACAAGGTATCAAATGAAACTCTTGACGACTTCACTTTTGATGAACTTGGCGATGCTTTCACCGATTTACTTTGTGATCACAAAAAGGTCATTGGTAAATACAAACATGCCAAGGACAAAATCAAAAGTCATGAAGTCGAAATACAAAGACTTTCTCTATTACTTGATAACATTAGAGACACTACACCCACGGATGTCACTGATGAGGTATCTAAGCTTAAAATAAGCTTACATGATGCCGAGGCATGCATTGAACAACAAACACAATAAATCACAACACTCAACACAGAGCTTGCAGAAGAAAAGAGTAGACACAAGATTTTTATTACTAAGATGCATGGTTTGAATGCTAAGATTACTGAATTGCAAGCTGTCTCTAAGAAACTAGAGACTAAATTGGAAAAACATGTTGCTCAACCTCAAACCCAATCACATGAGACACACACAAAGCATGACACCCCTCATACTAGTCAACCACGTCATCCTCATACTGCTCATAATCATGCTTACATGTACACACACTTTCACAAAGGACACAAACCACATGCACGTAGAAATAATTATCATATGTCACAAAATCATCATGCTACACACAAATACAATCATCATCATGTTGCACAAAGACACAATCAACATCACTCTACATATAAAAATCATTACCATGCTACTCCATATCACCATGCCACTCCACATCACTCTACACATAGTCATCACCACCATGCTAATTCTACATATCATCACACTTTTCCTTATCATTCTGCTTATAGATATTATCAGCATGCTCTTAATATAAATAGGAATGCTACATGTACTTATTGTGGTTTACATGGACACATTTCACCATAATGTAGAATTAGAAGATTAGTAGATAGAAAGATATATGCATGGTTTCCAAAAACTAACTCTTCAGGACCCTCAAGAACTTGGGTACCAAAGGTCACATCTACTCTTGATGTAGGTGGACCTTCCCTCCTCAACTAAGAGTAAGTGGATTCTCGATAGTGGATGCTCGCGGCATATGACGGGAGACGCAAATCTTTTCGTATCACTATCGATGAAGAGAGAAGGATATGTATCCTTCGGCAACAACCTAAAAGGTTATATTATAGGTTATGGTAATATTGGTTATCCTTCCTCTCCCGTAATAAAGGATGTCTGCCTAGTGACCGAGTTAAAGCATAACCTGCTCAGAATCAGTCATCTTGCTGACCATGGATATGACATTAACTTTGGACAAAATAAATGCCTTATTTATGATAGGTCAACAGGAGACATTGTTTTTGAAGGGGTAAGAGAGGATAATATTTATATTTTCTATTTGTCTATAGATACTAACAATGCAGGTAGATGCCTATATGCTCATAAAGATGAAAGATTACTATGGCACCAGCGTCTTGGTCATGCAAATATGGATACTATTTCCAGACTATCGACCAAGAAGCTAGTTAGAGGCTTGTCCGATATAACATTCAAAAAAGACACCGTATGTACCGAATATGAGTTGAATAAGGCAACCAAGTCCTCTTTCCATTCCATAAACTCTGTAAGCACTACTAGACCCTTGCAGCTACTCCATATGGATTTATTTGGCCCTAGTAGAGTAGCCAGTCTTGGTGGAAAACTCTATGCCTATGTTATTGTTAATGACTTTTCAAGATTTACTTGGGTTTTCTTTCTTACTCATAAAAGTGATGCTATTTCGGTTTTCAATATTTTTGTTAAGAAAGTTCAAAATGAAAAAGGCTACATGATTACTCGAATCCGAAGTGATCATGGAGGCGAGTTCGAAAATTCTGATTTTGAAAAGTTTTGTGATTCCAATGGTTTTGATCATGAGTTTTCTTGTCCAAGAACTCCTCAACAAAATAGTGTTGTGGAGCGGAAGAATAGGACTCTTGGCGATATGGCTAGAGTCATGTTGAACAAGTTTTCACTTCCGAAATACTTTTGGGCTGAAGCTGTCAGTACAGCATGCCACATTTAAAATAGGGTGCTTATTCGTCCTATTACGAAGAAAGCACCCTATGAGCTTTGGTTTGGGAGAACCCCAAATGTTTCTTATTTTAGAGTTTTTGGCTGTAGATGTTTTATCCTTAACACCAAAGACAACTTAGGCAAATTTGATGCCAAAGCTGACGATGGTATTTTTCTTGGCTATGCTGCCAAGAGTAAGGGATATAGAGTTTTTAACAAACGCTCATTAATTGTGGAAGAGTCTACAAATGTGACTTTTGATGAAGATAACAGTACAGCAGCTACTCTTGATGATGATATTGAGCCATCAACTTCTACTCCAATGAATACCACAACCGAAGCCAATTCTCTGAAGGGCTTGCCAAAGAAATTCTCTTTCAAGCCATCACATCCAGAAAACTTAGTGATTGGTGAGGTTTCACGTGGAGTAACTACTAGATCATCATTAAGAGACTCTATTGCTAGCACTGCCTTTATTTCACAAATTGAGCCGAAAAACATTTTAGAAGCTGTCAATGATGAATTTTGGATTTCTGCTATGCAAGAGGAACTCAATCAATTCGAGAGGAGCCAAGTATGGGAACTCGTTCCTAGACTGGCTAATCACTCGATTATTGGTACCAAATGGGTTTTTAGAAACAAAGTGAATGAAGATGGTTCAGTCACACGCAACAAAGCTCGTCTAGTAGCTCAAGGATACATCCAAGAGGAAGGTATCGACTACGATGAGACATATGCTCCTGTTGCTAGATTGAAATCCATGCGGATGCTTTGTACATTTGCAAATTTTTAAAATTTCAAATTATTTCAAATGGATGTTAAAAGTGCTTTCTTGAATGGATTTATTAAGGAGGAAGTTTATGTGAAACAACCTCTTGGCTTTGAAAATCACAAATTTTCTGACCACGTGTTCAAGCTAAAGAAAGCGCTGTATGGCCTCAAACAAGCCCCTAGAGCTTGGTATGAACGGCTAAGCAATTTCTTGCTTGAGAAAGGTTTTTCAAAAGGGAAAATTGACACCACACTTTTCATAAAATCTTTTAAAGACAATATTCTTTTAGTACAAATATATGTAGATGATATTATATTTGGTTCCACTGATGAAATCCTTTGTCAAGATTTTGCCAAGTGTATGCAGACCGAGTTTGAGATGAGCATGATGGGGGAGCTCAACTACTTTTTTGGGCTTCAAGTCAAACAAATGTCAAATGGAACCTTCATCTGTCAGTCGAAGTATACAAAGGACATGCTGAAGAAATTCGACCTTGACAACGTCAAACCAATCAGCACTCCTATGGCTACTTCAACCAAACTCGAACCAGATGATAGCGGCAAACCCGTAGATCAACGTAAGTATCGAGGTATGATAGGCAGTCTACTTTACCTTACTGCTAGTCGCCCTGATATTATGTTTAGTGTTTGCCTGTGTGCTAGATATCAAGCTAATCCTAAGGAATCACACATGATCGCGGTTAAGCGTATCTTTTGATACCTTAAGGGTACAGTTACAGTGGGCCTATGGTATCCCAAGTCAACATTATTTGACCTTTTGGTTACTCTGATGCTGACTTCGCCGAATGCAAGGTCGACCGTAAAAGTACGAGCGGTACGTGTCATTTTTTAGGAAAAGCTTTAGTCTCTTGGTTTAGCAAGAAGCAGAATTCTGTCGCACTATCCACAACAGAAGCTGAATACATCGCAGCTGGGCATTGTTGTGCACAAATTCTGTGGATGAAGCAAACCCTTGAAGACTATAATTTATCTTTCATGCATATTCCAATCTTTTGTGACAACACTAGTGCTATAAATCTTACTAAGAACCCCATTTGTCACTCACGCACGAAGCACATTGAAATTCGTCACCACTTTTTACGTGATCATCAGCAAAATGGTACGATTAACTTAGAATTTATTGACACTGATCATCAGTTAGCAGATTTCTTCACAAAACCATTATCTGAAGAGCGCTTCAATTTTCTTTGTCGTGAACTTAGAATTTTAGATGAAGCTATTGTAAATTAAGATAAACCTGCGTAAATATCGAGTATATCTTAATTCTATTATGATGAACTTGCTATGGGTACAAGCCGAAAGGGTCCTTCTGACAACAAGGCGTAAAAGCCTAAGCGATACAGTGCACTAGTCCTCAGGACTACCGCTAGCTGGGATCCGGCCCCTGCAGCTAACCCATGGCAGCTTCAAAATATTGAATTATGATATAATTCCTTGTTTATTATATGGTTCATTTTCATTTATCACATGCTGAAATACTAAAGTTTTCAACTTCATATTGCTGCTTCAAACTCACAATCTGTTATTCTTTTGTTTACCTATTTAATATTTTCTGTAATTATACTCATGTCTTATATTGGTCTTATTTTACTTAACCAATATTTTTCACTTTTCTGCCTGATTCCTGTTCTGTAACCAGGACCCGGAATTCGGGCCGAACTCTGCTCCTACTAGAGTTCGGGCCAAATTCGGCCCTACTGTTCCAGAACCGGAAACAGTCCCAGCCGTTGATCTAAATTAAGATTCAATGGTCATGATTTGATCCGACCAAGAGAAACCCTCACCATATTTTCGGTTTCTCTTCCCTCTCCTTCCTCATTACCACCTTTTTTACTTCTCCAACACAATTCTCTCCAAACCCTAACCCTAATTTCTCCTTTCTAGAGCTTCATTCTTCCCCAAACTCTAGGAGAAGGCTTATTTTCAAATTCTTCTTCATTGTTCATTACTAGTTTGAGGTATAATTCCTTACTTTTCTATATCTCATTTTCTTTCATTATCTATTGTATTATGGCTCCTCGTCTGTTCAACCGCGGAAAGAAACTTCAGACAGAGGGAGCATCCTCGTCGAATGCTCCTTCACGCGTTGAACCGCCCGTTGCACCACCCGTTGCACCGGCCATTGAACAACAAATCCATCCGTTGTTCAATCCTTCACGTCCCCATGATCCAAACACTTACGACGACCGAATTTTTGTATCACTAGACGCCTCAAATGATTGGTTTAGTAATATTCGGACACGTCCAGTATTTGCGGGACACCCCATCAACTTTACTATATTCTCACAATATGATGCACTATTTCATGACCTTTGCCTTGATGAACTCGTCACCTCAAATTCGGTCATTTATCGTAGTGCCATTCAAATGTTTTACTGCAACTTAACCCATGATGACACTCATATTTATTCACGTGTTGCGGGAATTGATATATCCTTTGATGATTTTGAATTGGCCGAATATCTTGAACTTCAAGAGCCAAATTCTTGGGAAAAGCTTGTTGAGGCTAGATCCTTTATCTTTCCCGAAGGAATTTCACTAGAAAGCTTCAAGGACGACCTGTGTAGCCCTAACACACATCCTCGTAAGCTTTTGGCAAAATTCCTTAATCCATATTTCTATGAGCTTCATCGGATCATTTTCAACACCATTCTACCCAAAGCGGGTTTTACCGATAAAGTCACTTATTTTGAGATCTCAGCATTGTACCATCTCCACTTCCATGTTTCCTTTAACCTTCCACGCATAATGATGGATTGGATGATCAACAGTAGAAAGAAACCAAGATCTTTGGTTTATGCATTATACCTTCCTATGATCTTTCGTGCGTTTCATGTACCCCTTGATGAGTGTCCATTCTTACCTGCCCCTGCCTTCCTCTCTAAGGCAAGGAGGCTTCAGGCGGCCATTGGCTCACCACTAGTGTCTGAGCATTCTGATTATGAGCCGGATGCCCCTCCTCTTGGACAGGATCCTCCTCCTCCTCCTGCCACTCTTGAGTCTCTTCAGGCCATGCTCCGAGATCGCTTTACTTTGGAGGACGATCGTTGGACTCAGCTGGATTACCGGACTACTTTGCAGATGAGTGCTATCAGCAACTCGCTGCATGATATTCGGTATTCCTTGTCTCGCCATCCTACCATGCCCATTCCTATGGAGCGAGACCCAGATCGTGAGGGATTTCGTATTGTTGACCCTTAGGTTCGTCGCTACATGGATCCGAATGTGGCATTTGTGGACCCACGTCGCTCCTTTACTGATCCATCGGACGGCGCCGGGCCCTCTCATGCTCGATGATGGATATGGACTACTCTTGATGATGCTACTGAGGATCTTAGACTATGGTTTATGTATTTTGCTTTAGTTACTTTTATGTACTTGATTTGCTGTAGACTTATTATGAGTTGTGACTTTTGAGACTTTAGTAGTTCTATTATCATTTTATCTGTCATTATGACTCTTGAGACATTTGGTCATTATCTTAGTTTATATGCAGTTTCCTCTTTTTGGGTGTGTTTGCTAGTTATTATTTGTCTTCTCATATTGCTAAATGCCAAAAGGGGGAGATATGTGTATATTCTGTTTGGTTGATATATGCTTTTGGAAGAATATTCTTAACAGGCCAACAAGTATCACAGAATTGTTTACGGGGGAGCTATTCTTAAGCTCGGCACGAAATATGGGGGAGCTATACTAATTATGGGGGAGCTATACTTTTGTCACCTCATGTGTCCAGGTATGAATATTGAATATACAATTATTATTTTGTTAATTATCAATATGGGGGAGATTGTTGACACAAAGTCACAGTCAACCAAATATTGATAACATTGACTAAATAATACTTGTAATAATTCAATACGACACACGACGACTACATCCAGCTCAAGCCAGACGACAGCTCAGTTTTGCAAATACAGTCATTTTTTGAAGTCTGTATTTTTATATTTATTGAGTCTAGAATGATTGTAAGCTGAGTTGTGCTGAGTTCTTGAGACTAAACCCATAACCTATCCAAAATCCATAAAGCTCCACATCCAAAATAAAGCCCATTGGACCCATAGACCTATTCTGTGCTCTGGAGACAGAGTTCGGGCCGAACTCTGCCTCCACACAGAGTTCGGACCGAACTCTGTCCCCTAAAAATTAGCACCCTAATTTTTAGGGTTGGCTGGTTGCTAGTTGTCCAACGGCCAAATTTTTTGAAAATTCTTACCAGAATTCTGGCCGAATTCTGCCTGATGAAACCCTATAAATAGGCCAAGAATTCTCTCATTTTCAATCATCCAATCTTCTCTTCTCTTCTCTCTTAAGCTCAATATAAGCCATACCCTTCTTCATCTACTAGCCACAAGCTTCCTAAGTCTCGAGTGCTCAGCATCTCTCAGTTAGGAGTCTTGTGCAAGAGTTCAAGAAGTCGCTTGGAAAATTTCAAGCATCGCCACTGCGATCCTTTGTAAGAAGTTGACGTGCTCTTTTGAAGAAAAGGCACGGGCTGTAACTACTATTTCACAAATACTGGATTTAATCCTGAGCTAGAGTTCTCAGGCCTGGACTAGTCCTCCACGAGGGAAACCAGGTTAAAATCGGCTGTGTTTGCGTATGCTTTCTTGCTCCTTATTTATTTCCGCACTTACTCTGATTATTCTTAGATTGTGAAAGAGTTTAAATTTTTAATTGGCTATTATCGCTATAAACTCTATTCACCCCCTCTAGAGTTGCCATCTGTTCTTCAATACATAGATTGAGTTATATAAGGTTCATGTGGCTCGGGTCACATGTCCAGTCTAATCATGTATAATCTTCTTTTCAGAGTGTCAGAGTTGTCAAAGCTGTCAGTCTTTGTCGGAGTTTATCAGCTTTATCAGACCAGAGTCAGCTTTATCAGAAGGATTAATCAGCTTGGCCGCATAAGTAACTATTCTCTCTGTGGCTCAAATGTCAGTCTTAGTGAAGATAGGCCGCAGGGGGCGTACTTAGTCTGTCATACAGCTCTTCTTTATGCGGGTCAACATGTTCCTAGGTACTCATTGTCACACCCCGCTCCCGTAGGAGCGATCGTCCTCGCTAAGGCGTGATGCCGCACGAGCCTAGGTTGCGCTCATGCAAGGTGCGTTCCATAATGGCAGATTTCAGCGACTGCGACGGGGTCGTCGCACAGAAGTCCTAAGCAGAGACATTGAATAATAGCAGCAGAATTTGAAGCAAAACACAAGTCATTGCAAAATACTCTTTTATTGATATTGAAACAAAGGTTACAATGGGCGCAAGGCCAAGATTACAAGTCTCTCAAGCTCACTCAAGCTCACATTACAAGTCACTCAGCTCTGTCTCATCTCTCAATACATGTCTTGAGCCAGCGGATGCTTTGGATGGCGACGTCCATATATTATGTCCCGTATAAGTCTCGACTCCATGCGGCCGCATGCTTCGAATCGCCAAGGAACTCCGTGACTCGACGCATCCAAGCGAGCTCCGCGCCACGAACTTCTACCTGTGCCTGCACATAAAAACTATGTGGGTGTCAGTACTCAACTGTACTGGTGGAATGAGCTCCTCGCCCACCCATACAAAACCAACACATTAATTTACTTTGTGTGTAACATAGTTACTTTATGATTGTCTTTGTACTCTTTCCTTAGGATCGGTTTTAGGACAAACGCCTTGGCCTATTTTGTGTCTCAAGACCATTTCGTGCTTACAACGCAACATCAACTCAACAACGTTAACCTTTCAAGTTGTGCCTGCCTTACGGCTTAAAATCAGAGACACAACTACGCGATAAGACTCTATTTTCGTGTGACCGTGCTATAAGTCCTCATTGAGGCCGTGCCTCGCAACTCAATGTGACTCAATCATTTTGCCACCTCGCGGCCCTTCGCTACTAAATCATCACTGACCCATCCAACTTGTGAACTAAGTGTCACTCGACCAACTTTGTCTTACGGCATTTCCTGACTTAAACTCAAGACAACTCAAACCAACTTATGCAACTTATATGCCAACAACTTAAGACCCGATGCTGCATCCCATACCGAAGTACGTCGCCTATGTTGTATCCATTCTTAGGTCCAAACACTTGTGTTCCAACCATACACACATTCAACTAGACTAAATCCAAAGGCGCACACGCGGATTGCCGCTCGTGCCGACCCATCTATATGAATTGGTCACTAACACCACAAGTTATCGTGGACTTATAGCCTTGTTATTCGGCGACCCTTTCAACGCAAGTAGCTAGCTCCGAAGAAAGTTCCTAAATAACTCGAGCGGTTCGTCCAGCTACGGCTATACCGTGTTTTCCTCCGAAACGACGCGGTCCCATGGCGCCCAGGGTTGCTGTTCTTGGAAACTCTTCCTTGTCGACAAGTTGTCCAATAACCATACAAGAATCGACTCGAACTGACGTCTCACAAAGTCATTCTTCTTCCAATGTTACCATTTCTTTCAAAACCAAGTTCAAGACTTCTATCTTTGAGACCCCTCGATGACCCACGGTCGCGAGCATTCTTTCCATGTTACCATATCATTTCATTCAACACATGAATGCCTATTCGATAGTCCTTTCTCCAAAACTCACTTGAATCAATCATGGTCCTTGCCTTAAAATACTAAGTTCGTGACATCATGCAACAAACTTGAACTCTATGAGACACCACCGCCCAAGACATACTCTATATGACGGGCTTTGAGACCGTAAGACTATGTGGCTGTACCCAGCCGTAGAACTCGTAGGACCGTGCTTGCTACTACTCCGATAGCCTAACATAACTTGTCTAACTTAACTTTGCAACAACTTGACGAGCAAAGGCTGCGTCAAGCCTCGCATTGCAGAAACGTGTCGCGCATGCGTTCGACTTCTGAACGACCAAGTCAGTTGGGTGCCTAGACTTATATCATAAGTCGTGCAATGCAACTTAACTCATGGGACAAGCCAAGGCTATGCCAAGCCTTGGACGATAGGACCGTGCATGCTTTATGAAGCATTTATGCGGGCGATGCCTATGACTTAGGCTACATTCTTAACTTTGCCTACTAAACCAACTTGCCTTCTCCCAAGCCACGGAACAAAGGATCGAGTATCATTTTTAAAGCACGTCGTGCACCAACTCTAAGCCGACCGTTGGACCTTTCCATATTCTAACTCAATTCAACCCGTCGACATTATTCCCTTATCTATGTGGATTTGTCTTTTTTATTATCAAGCCTACTTGTGCAAGTTGAAAAGATACGATTTATTATGTGAAGGCTAAGATGAGGTAAGTTTACCGAAACTACCCCACCTGAGCGAGCGGTCGCCTCGATCGAGCGATGTCTTCGAGCAGCCGTTACAAGACTAAGTTCGAATGTCGTCGGCGTTTCGATTCCTCAGATTGACTGAGAGGGACGGGGCACTACATCATACACCACTCAGAAAAAGTTTTCTCCTCGAAACTAACTGAGTACACTTATCGACTTATCACTTTACTCAACATTCAAGGACTCTCGCACACACTTCTCCTATGCGTTTCCTCAAATTCGAGCCACGCTCGTGCTACCCACAATCTTTTCTTCAAAACTTATAATCTCAAAATCCTCGACACTTTCCTATTCCTCAAGTCTCACTTAAATTCAACGTATCACTTAGTTGGATCATGCACATATTCTAGGCGTCCCCAAAATATATGCATTTTAGCCAAGCCTTGTGATAGAGAGTCCGACATCACCACTCGAGTCGGAGCGTGCACATATTCGAGCGTCCCTGATATACGTACAGGTCAACCGAGCCTCAAGAGTGGTGCCTCCACAATTCCTATCGTTTCGTTTTGCACCGAAACGTCTACCTAACCGCTAGGCTACGTCTTTAGGCTAAAGTCAATCGTCAGTATTGGAATCATAGTTCCCAAACAACAATATCAACACTGACCCCATCCTAAGGTCAAACCAAGTTGATAGTACGGGGTTTTCTACCCAAGCTCGCCTCACTCTAATTTCTAAACTTCGAGCATAGATTTCCTACACACATCTCAACATTCATCGTATGGGGTCCGAGTCATTCAACAAAGCCATCCTACGATAACTCACGTTTCAACCAATTCCTTGACAAATCAATATCACTCGTTTCATATAGTCTGTCTCTTCGAACACGTTCGACATACTACACCTATCAATCCTTCCAAGTCAAGCATGCTACGACATAATTCATCGCTAAACCATAATTCACATTTTATATTTCCTAAGGCATTCATCCCAATTTACGCATTCGATTATGAGGTCGCCTAGCTTAACAATATGTTGCGCCCCGATCTCATACGATTCAGATTATCCACAGTGGGCATGAATCACCATGCACGCTCTCGCAGGATAATCATTCTCATCGGGACGTAACTCTTGTTCGAGTCTAGACTAATTCATTTTCGATGTACGGATTGGACCTACTCAATCCTCAAGTTTATTTCATTCATCAATCGCAAGTCCTAACATCCTTAATTTTCCTTCGCATCAAACCAACAAGTCAAGACTATCAAAGTTGCCGTATTCTGATTTTTCAAGTTCGATCATTCCCGCGACATAAATCACCATGTCAGCGCTCACGCGAAACAATCGCCCCAAATCTGACGCAACGCATGTGCGAGGCTGGAGTTACGCTCGCACAAAACAAGAATGTCGACGCTGTGGTTATCCGCGTAAACCTCAAGACACAATCATTTTCATCCAACATTTATCTCAATCAAAATCCTAAGTATGGCATCCAACTGAACAATAACACTTACACGATCGTCATTCGCCGAGTCAGAGTACCCCCGAGTTATCGCATATCGATCTTTGATATGCCTCAATACCATCGATGATATGTGTAACCTGACGATCTTCCTTTGCAACCAATTTTGAGTCGTGCGAATGATGCCATCGTTCGACTGGATAATCTCCACGACATTCAATTTAAGTTCGATCATTATCCCTTTATCTTAAGTCATCGACCAACGTATTTCCTCAATTCACATCATTCCTTGCTACTCAATCATCGAACGACATCCATTCCAATCCTCAGAGTCATTGTGTAACTTCAAAATTCAACTTTTTCATGCACGCTATCTTTCTATCGTGCTAACTTTCTCTATACGATTTCACCTATCGATTCCCTTTATCAAGTCATTCGTTCGCTACACCTTACCTTTTCCTCGATTTAATTTACCTACTCAATCACCATCGCGTTTTATACTCGCACAATCCTCGATCTCGTGCACATTTCGTGCACGTCAATTTCTAAGCTGTTCGAATAAACTCATCCAAATCTTCAAGACTATTACTTGTTCAACGACACTCTATCTGAGGCCTTGCATAACGCGACACTTGCTGATAGACTCGCCGACACCCTACGTCCTCAATCAATCGATCGACATCCCAGAGGCTATCACATACACCACTCAGGGATGAAGTCATTTGACAAATCTTGAAAACTATCGTTCGAATCAAAATTGACTTTTCGAATCCCGTTCGAACCATTCCTCGAATTTCAAGCACGCTCATCTATATCGCATCGACGATATCGCCGTTCGATAGCATCCCTATCGATAGTCATCTTATTTACTCAATCAAGTTCAACTCATTCTTGCTCGACAATATTCAATTCCCGCACTCGACTTTTCTAAGGTCGATGCAACTTTGGTGTATATGCCCAGCCCGACTTAGCCAACCATGCTTACGCGAACCATCTTTTTGTTTCTTGTCAAAAACTGTTCTCCTACATTTTGCAAATTATTTAGACTTATTGTATGGACATCCCGTGGAACATTCGAGAGAGAGCGCACCAACGATATCAACTTTGTGAAAGCAATACTTCAGAGTTTGTGGAAACAACAGAGTTAAAAAATTCAATCGATAGTCCAAGGACGTAAAGCCGTGCTCTGATACCATAATGTCATGCCCCGCTTCCATAGGAGCGATCGTCCTCGCTAAGGCGTGATGCTGCACGAGCCTAGGTTGCGCTCGTGCAAAGCGGGTTCCATAACGGCCGATTTTAGTGGCTGCGACTGGGTCGTCGTACAGAAGTCCCAAGCAGAGACATTGAATAATAGCAGCGGAATTTGAAGCAAAACACAAGTCATTGCAAAACACTCTTTTATTGTTATTGAAACAAAGGTTACAATGGGGCACAAGGCCAAGATTACAAGTCTCTCAAGCTCACATTACAAGTCACTCAGCTCTCTCTCATCTCTCAATACATGTCTTGAGCCAGCGGATGCTTTGGATGGCGACGTCCATTCATTATGTCCCGTATAAGTCTCGACTCCATACGGCCGCACGCTTTGAATCGCCAAGGAACTTCGGGCCTCGAGGCATCCAAGCGAGCTCCACGCCACGAGCTTCTACCTGTGCCTGCACATAAAAACTATATGGGTGTCAGTGCTCAACTGTACTGGTGGAATGAGCTCCTCGCCCACCCATACAAAACCAACACGTTAATTTACTTTGTGTGTAACATAGTCCCTTTATGATTGTCTTTGTACTCTTTCCTTAGGATCGGTTTTAGGATAAACGCCTTGGCCTATTTTGTATCTCAAAACCATTTCGTGCTTGCAACGCAACATCAACTCAACAATGTTAACCTATTAAGTCTTGCGTGCCTTACGGCTTAAAATTAGAGATGCAACTACGCGATAAGACTCTATTTCCGTGTGACCGTGCTATAAGTCCTCATTGTGGCCGTGTCCCGTAACTCAATGAGACTCAATCATTTCGCCGCCTCGTGGCCCTTAGCTACTAAATCATCACTGACCCATCCAACTTGTGAACTAAGTGTCACTCGACCAACTTTGCCTTGCGGTATTTTCTGACTTAAACTCAAGACAACTTAAACTAACTTATACAACTTATATGCCAACAACTTAAGATCCGACGCCGCATGCCATACAGAAGCACGTTGCCTATGTTGTAGCCATTCTTAGGCCCAAACACTTGTGTTCCAACCATACACATATTCAACTAGACTAAATCCAAAGGAACACACGCGGCTTGCCGCTCGTGCCGACCCATCTATATGAATTGGTCACTAACACCACAAGCTATCGTGGACTTATAGCCTTGTTATTCGGTGACCCTTTCAATGCAAGTAGCTAGCCCCGAAGAAAGTTCCCGAATAACCCGAGCGGTTCGTCCAGCTACGGCTATACCGTATTTTCCTCCGGAACGACGCGGTCCCATGGCGCCCAGGGTTACCGCTCATGGAAATGTTTCCTTGTCAACAAGTTGTCCAATGACCATACAATACTCGACTTGAACTGTCGTCTCACACAGTCATTCTTCTTCCAATGTTACCATCTCTTTCAAAACCAAGTTCAAGTCTTCTATCCTTGAGACCCCTCGACGACCCACGGTTGCGAGCATTCTTTCTATGTTACCATATCATTTCATTCAACACATGAATGCCTATTCGATAGTCCTTTCTCCAAAACTCACTTGAATCAATCATGGTCCTTGTCTTAAAACACTAAGTTCGTGACATCGTGCAACCAACTTGAACTCTATGCGACACCACCGCCCAAGACATACTCTATATGACGGGCTTTGAGACCGTAAGACTATGTGGCTATACCCAACCGTAGAAATCGTAGGACCGTGCTTGCGACTACTCTGATAGCCTAACATAACTTGCCTAACTTAACTTCACAATAACTTGTCGAGCAAAGGCTACGTCATGCTTGTATTGCAGAAACGTGTCGTGCATGCGTTCGACTTCTGAACGACTAAGTCAGTTGGGTGCCTAGACTTATATCATAAGCCGTGTAACATAACTTAACTCATGGGGTAAGCCAAGGCTATGCCAAGCCTTGGACGATAGGACCGTGCATGCTTTATTAAGCAATTATGCGGGCGACGCCTATGCCTTAGGCTACGTTCATAAATTTGCCTACTAAACCAACTTTCCTTCTCCTAATCCACGGGACAAAGGATCGAGTGTTATTTTCAAAGCACGTCGTGCACCAACTCTAAGCCGACCGCTGGACCTTTCCATATTCTAACTCAATTCGACCCGTCGGGATTATTCCCTTATCTATGTGGATTCGTCTCTTTTATTATCAAGCCTACTTGTGCAAGTTGAAAACATACGATTTATTATGTGAAGGCTAAGATGAGGCAAGTTCACCGAAACTACCCCACCTGAGCGAGCGGTCGCCTCGACCGAGCGATGTCTTCGAGCAGCCGTTGCAAGGCTAAGTTCGAACGCCGTCGGCATTTCGATTCCTCCGATTGACTAAGCGGGACGGGGCACTACACTCATGCGGTCAGTTGTGATCCGCATGAACCCTATATTTTCTATGCTTCTAGAAGACCCCCTTCAAAGTTTTCAAATTGCATATTTGAAATACTTTGAATAAGAAGCATGGACGTATATCAAGCCGCAGAAAAAAATCTTTGAGTCAGGAAAGATGTCATGTCGCAGGGACATTTTGGGCCGCATGGCCGCTTTCGGGCCGCAGGTAGATCTTTTGCGCAGGAAGATCTTGTGCCGTAGGAAGATCTCGTGCCAGCTGTCACTGCTGCATTTAATGCCTTGATTTGGTTTTTGATTTGGGCTCTTCTTTCAAGATAAAGCTGACGGTTACTAAGGATAAAATCCCCATACGTCATCATTATCTTTAATGGACTCGAGAATCAAAATGGTGCACTTTCAACAAACTTTATAAATATAGGTCATTTGGAGGAAGAAATTTTTTTCCTTCACTTTCTTCTCCTTCATCTTTATTATCCCTGTAGTGCTTTTTGTTTAGTCATGGCTCCAAAAGCTTCCAAGTCGTCTGATGCTACGGCCAAAGGGAAAGGATCTGTTTCTCCGTCGAGAGCTGCAGATTCTTCTTCGATTCATCCTGACGTTTACCCCTATCAAGGGTAAGAACGGCGAAAAGATGACGACTTTAATTTTTTCGAATGGCCATATCGTATATTTTATGCACCGACCTATCATGCGTCGCCCCTATGCGTCAGGCATGATCGATGCGAGCCATATTTTATTGGACCGCATGTGTTCTATGTGATAAGGCAGCATGGACTGAGCCGCATAAGCGTTATTAACTCACGTGGGTTCCTCTTGACTGGGCCGTATGAGCGCTACATAATTGACACTGTCCAGGCCGTATAAGTTTTTCATAACTGAATAGCATAAGTGATTCCTTGATTGACCCACGTAAATACTGCATAACTAAACCACCAAAGTGACTCAAGACTGATCCGCATGAGTGTCCCCTAACCATGTCGCATAAATGCCTCCTAACAGGGCCGCATGGGCACTATATAACAGAACTATACGATTGAGCCGCATGCATTTTATGTTATTAAGCTGCACGTACATACTTCATAACTAGGCCGTATTGATCCTGTTTGGCTAGGCCGCATAGCTAAAAAATAAACTTTGTATTCTTCTAATTACTCTTCTGCTTTGTCCTTTGCAGTGACCTTGTCCATAGCTCCATTAGGGAAACTCTTGATAGGATATGTCCAATCTGCATTGGGTGTGAGATTTGACCAGATAGTCGAATGTGTGTCATCTCAAATTACCCGCGATCAACCTGAAGACAGGTTGAGAGAGATCTGAAACCAATCCTTCTTCTTTTTGCTTAGCATGATGAATTTCGGGAAGCTGGGGGACCCCAATCTGAAGCCTGCATTCTTATTTGGAGATGCTATAGCAGTTTCGAACACCCGTATATTGGAGCTATCTCAGAGCTGGGATTTCATTTCCAACGGGATAGCGATTCACCTTCCTCAGATGGAACGCCATTTTTTCTGTCAAGTTTTAATATGGTACCTATCGAGAGGCGAATTATGGATCCCATAACTTAGGACCGGCAGGCAGTCTTCGTAGGCAATATCTATTATAATAGACGAGCACGGTCGGCGGTTGCGACCAGGGAATCAGTCAGTCGTTCTGTCGTCGAACTGGCCCCTGGTAGTTTTATAAATGAGATGAGGCCTAATAACAGTTTCTCTGAAGCAGATACTTTCCTGAACCAGATTGTTCGAAGAGGATCATATCCCACGGATAGACTATCGCTGCCGAATTGGATGTATTGTTCTCTTCCGTGGGTCAACTTGACACTCTAGATTCTATCACGGTATGAGGATACTTTGTGTCAGTTCGACCTCTACTATACCACCTGCTACGGTCTTCCTATAAACACAAGGTTGTTCAAAGCACTCCTCAAGATGTACAACTGTCGTACGGGGACCTTCTTTATGCCTGCTGGGGAGATGGGGCTTGCTCTCCATGAAATGCATGACGTCTCCAAGTTGCCCTGGGGAGACGAGGCTTATGAGGAGTATACTCCTACGGATGAGGAGTTTGAGGTTTAAGAGTAGCGGTTCCCCGGGTTCGATGCCGTTTACCAGGAGGTGTTATGTCATCATAGCACTTGTCAGCAAATATCGAAGAAAAAGGATAAAAGCTCTGAGGGGACCCTTTCCCATACCAAGGCTTGGATCAGTTACCTGTTCGATCTAGGGGCCTTAGGCCGGGTTGTACCTCGAAGCCCTCAAACTCAAGCATGGGTGGATGCTCAAGTGCAAAGCGCCAAGAGGACCAAAGCTTCTGGTGATAGATTCGGAAGCCAATCCGACACATTCAGCTACTTTTATCAAGATACCCAACTCTTGTTTGACAAAGCCATCTTGGCTGGGTTCCTGATAATATGGCTGAGGATCTATGTTGTCTCAGGGGGTTCTGGTTCTATTGAGAGAATCAGCCGCAACCTGATCCTTCCTGCTGTCAAATTAGTCTTCGGAGGCAGGCTAGCTCTATTTCCAGCCATGGTGTGCAGAATCCATCGGGGCCTTCGTACCTTTATGGCCAGAACCATAGCTCGTGATGTTACAAAGGATTTCAACCGAATCGAGCTGTCCTACCACTATATGATGGGGTGGCTGCTAATGCACTTCCCCTCTCTGATACGACCTAGCCCTGAGGGGAATGCGAATGTGATGGTCAACGATGCATTTATCTATCAGTACTATGATATGCGTTGGGCCTGTTCAACTATGCTTGACTGTCGAGTTGTGCTTGCTCGGGTTGATAGCTATTCCTTTTTTGTGTCGGTCCCACCTTTCATCGATGAGAAAATGGGGCATCCTTATCTTGATGGCGGTGTTGCGCCCCAGATCCTATCCGAGAAGATGTTCTATTGGTTGCAGAATATCTGTCCTGCACATCTGGTGTATCGCAACCGTAACATTGTTTTCTTGAAACCTTACTTACCCAGCCGATATTCGCGATAATTTGGGTACTGCCAGTTGTTTTTGGACAACCTGAGTCCATGTTTGGGTTCTGAGGGCAGTATCCTGGATGGCATCCAGGCATGTCATTACTACAGTACCATCCACACCCGAACCAGCTTTTCTTTACCAGATACCGGGGGCCCAGTACGTATCTCGTACATGGCGGCCTTTCATCATGTCTCCGTGAATGGGCCTCCTCAAGACTTTGACATAAGTACCAGTTTCATAACCGGTACTAAGTTGGCGAAGAAATGCGAGGAACCCAAGAAGTAGAACAGGGCAAGGAAGGCGAAAGCCATTGAAGTGTCTGACTCTAATTCTACTTGTACGAAAGAGGAGGATGAGTACAATGACTTGTCACTTCCTGCAAGTACTTTGGTGACACGCTTGCCTTCTCCTGTGCCGAGTCCTCCACGTAAGTAAAATAAGCGTAGACACCCTATTGCTGACAGGCCTCGCTCCCAGAAACGAGTTGTGTTTACAAATCGAGGGTCTGATATTGCGGCAAAGGGCAGTGACGTCAAAACCTTTCCAGAGGTAAATTTCATTTTGATCGACCACCATGTCACTTTTGGAACTTTATCTTTTTGTTCCTCTCTTTTTCTTTTGTGCAAGCTTTGGAAGACATAAACCTTTCGGAGTCCGATGCTGCTTTGGGGATCCCTCCAGTAATGGATACCCTGGCCAAAGAAGGTACAAGCCTTACATAACCAAATATCGAGGCTACAGGGTCTCAATTGGTCGCAACCGACCCAGCTGTATTTCCATTCGGGTCGACCGGGGCCGGAGTGGTAGATGCATGTGATTCAGATATTGTTGTTGAGGAGGATATAGGGGCAATGGGAGGAATTATGACTGGCCAGAGAGAGCCGCGGTCTCCACCGCCCTCCCCTGGTAAGCTTTGTTATATTCTTACCAATGAGGAGGTTCATTTGCTCTTTCTTCATATCCTTCGGGTCAAGCGGATTATCGGTTGTTCTGGATCTATAGGCAGTGCTCCTTTATTGCCATTGGTGGACATAGCTACGGAGGAGGAGATAGTGGAAGACGTTAGGAAGGACCTTTTACCGAAGAAAAGAAGTGAACCTTCTCTCCTTCTAATAAAAAAAACCCCGCTGAGCCGAATTTAGAGCCGCTTATACCAGAGGTGCCGATAGTAGAGGCGGTGGTCGCTGTACCAGCATCGGTGGATGCAGGGTCGATTGAAGCTGTCTCTTCCCCGGAGATTGAACTCTCCACTCTGCCTAGTCTTCAGCTCCTTCGGGCTACGGAAGAGTTGATTATTGCTGTACGGGAGTCTCATCGCTCGGAGTTTGTTTCTCTTCTGACAGGGTCGTCAAGCTCCGCTATGCCTTCTTCCCACATGCCTTCAGGTACCTTGGCTGATATTCCTTCGACGCCGTCCTCTTTGGAGAATCTAGACGAATCATCAAGGGATATAGTCGAGAGTTTCTACCGTAATCTGAAACGAGAGGTTGAAGCTACTACAAGGAGAGGGACTTTATTTGCCGTGGCCCATCACTGCGCACAAGGCCAGATTGACCTATTGAAGATGCTTCCGGGTGGAAAGGGGGCGGCCATCCTTCTGGAGCACAAGCTGGCAGAGGCTGATCAGTGCCTAATCCAGCTGCAAAAAATACGGCAAGTCGATGTGTCTGCTACAGTGGATGTAACGCCACAGTCCCAAAATACGTAGGACTAGGAACATAGAAATGCCAGCTGTATACATACGAAGTACACTCCAATATATAGAAACTTCGAATAAATACAAAAGTTGTAATTGCAGTAAAACCATAACTAATCTCATCCACACAAAAATGAATAAAGGATATCATATAATGATAATGAATTATCTTGATATAATATGTTGGGCGGAGACAAATCCACTACCAACAAGTAAAAAAAATACATGAGAAAAGAAATGAATTTAGCGAGCGAAGCGAAGGCGATCCAAGTGCAATCATCCTCGAAGAAATAGCGATGATCACGGCTAGAGCTAGAACACCTGCGAAAGACAATAGCACACACCTGGCGAGATAACCAGGTCCTTAGAGGGACGTAACAAGACACATAATATCATGCCAATAACTGAATAATAAAAGCTCAACAGAAAAATATATGTGACTAAACAGATAAAGGTCTTAACCATTCTATGTGAAAATGCAATTTGAAGACAACGTTCCACACAAGGGCTCTCAAGACTAGAAATACGGCGCGTTAGTGTTTCAACCAAGGCACTAGTGGCGTCTAGAGAAAAGTAAATACACGGCCACTAGCTCTTGGGTGAGTCACTAACGGCAGCTAGACGAAGGTAAATGCACGACACATTTGTGTTTCAACCGAGGCACTAGTGGCGTCTAGAGAAAAGTAAATAAGTGCACGGCACACTAGCTCTCGGCTGAGTCACAAATGGCAGCTAGACGAAGGTAAAGGTGTGAAAGCCTCTGCGCCTAATAACTGTCTTCACCCTCCCCATGCACTACTCGTGCTGAATACACACCACAATATTTTTAATAACCGCTAAGTCTTCTAGACAACTATATTAGCAGTTATATCCTAACGCTCGTCATGTACGCATCGATGTACGGTCGGTACGCAAGTTCGAATCTATATGAGACACGTGACATCGTGGTACACAGGTGTCGGCCAATGAATACAGCACAAACAACGGCGGTCTCTTAACTCTAGGTCAAATGCATAAAGAAAACTATAATATAATAATTTGCAACTACATACTGTTTTGAAAGGACAACAATTAAAACATGCATGATATTGAGCAAGAAATTAAACAGTGAAGGCAAGGTGTCTTGCTTGGGAGGACGCCTGGTGTACTGCAATGATTTATATGGCACGAACTACAACTTCGGTACAACAACTATGCATGGTGTCCTCGGGTGGTGGCACAGACAGTTCCATTGGGTTCAGAAGGTTCAAATTAGTTAGGAGGGACATAGGGTAGTATAGAATTGGTAAAGAAATAGGAAAGATGGACTGAATCACGAGATGGAGAAAAATCGTAGGAAGTCAATTAATATATATATATTTATATTATTTTACAATAATATAAATTGTTAGTCAAAATAGGCTTTCAAACAATTATCCGAAAACTCGAAAGTCATTTTAGGGCGAACTCTACGTTTTGTCAAAGCAATATTTTAGTTTGAAACCTATATCTTTATAAATCAAAAAATATTATAAGTGAAACAAAATAATAAAATTTGTTAAGGCTAAAACCCATATTTCTAAAAATAGAATTTTGGTAAAGCTATGCTTTTATTGACTTTTTGAAAATCAAGAAATATTTTCAAAAGAATAAGCATAGAGATCTAGAAAATACTCTAAGGCTAGTTGAAAGTAATTGTTTTGACCAAAGCTTTTTAAAATAGATGGAAATAATTGTATATTTAGGGTTTTCTTCTAATTTTGCCTTTGAAACTAAATGCATGACAATAATCATACACTATTTTTAGTAATACAAAATATATACATAAATTTAGTTAATTTGTAAAGATAACACCTATTGTATTAATAGACTAATAATTAAATTAACATATTCTGAAATATACTAGTAATTATAACCAAACATCCTATTGTTAATAAATAAATATTAAAAAAATATATAATAATAAAACAAAACAACAAGCAAAAACAAACAAAAAAAACAAAGCAAATAAAACAAAAGATCACGAGATCATTCTCTTCCCGAGGAAGGGAGAGTCCCTGTCCAGCAAAGTTAAAAAAAAAGCAGCACAGAAACAAAGAAGGGAATGGAAAGAATAATTAGAAGTGAAGGAGAAGACGTCGGTGAGAGAGGAAGAAAGAGGAGGCGGAGAGAGAGAGACGAGCGTGGGGGAGCGAGAGGCGAACGGAGGAAGGAGAAAGGCCGGCGGCGGGCTGGGAGAGGCGGTGGAGGTGAAGATCAAGGGAGACGGAAGAAATCAGTGGTCCGGCGGGGCTCGTCGACGGCTAGCGCGGGCGGAGGAGAGAGAAAGAAGGCGGAGTCGCTGGCGTTAGGTGGGTGACGGCGGCGGACGGTGTCCGGGGAAGGAGGAAGGGCGCGGAGATGGAGAGCGGAGTGGAGGTCGACGCGGGGCGTCGCCAGTGACGGCACGGAGGGGAGCTGCGGCGCCGCACGGTGGAAGAAGAGGAAGGAGGAGGATGACCTAGGGAGAGAGGGCGGAGCCGGAGCAGCGCACTTGTGGAGGAGGTGCGCGGCTCGGCGGAGGGGGAAAGGAGGGGTGCTGTGCACACGGCCCGGCCAGTCGGCCATGGCTGGCACGGTGGTCAGGGGTCGGTGGTAGTGAACGAGCTAGCACGGTCGGGTCGTACGGCGCTGGCCGTGGTGTCAGTCGACCGAAGTCGGCGGTCGCACGGGAAGAATGGCGGAGACACGGGCGAGGCGGACTGCTGTGGCCACTCGCCAGCTCGACATGGCCAAGTGCGTCGTCATCGCTGTCCGGTAAGTAGGGTTAGGGTTTATTTTATGATGGTGGTGGCTGTGTTTTCTTTGCTTTGGTGGTGGTGGTGATGGTTTTGGGGAAATCGGGTGCTTGTGGTGGTTTCGGGGGTCGACTGGGTGATCAGTGGTGATGACGATGTGTCGGGAATGGGGTCGGGCAGTGGCAATGGCCATGGTCGGGGTTTATGGTGGAGGTGATGGCCACGGCGGAGGTGGTGTTGCTGGGTTCAGGAGTGATGATGACCTGTGGTGGTGGTTAGCGGCTAAGGGTTGACGAGACGGAGGCTGCACAGAGTCGGACGAAGGTGGGTGACAATGGTGGTGCGGAATGATGCGGCTGGTTGGGAAGACGGGTGGTCGAGGAGTCGGGCAAGGAGGAGGAGATGACCGGAGGGCCGAGGGCAAGGCTTAGGTTTAGGGATTTGTTTGTGTCAGGATTGTCCGACACGGGTAGGAGATAATGTACATGTAAACATGGAATAAGATGTTGGTCACGGACACGATGCACTCATACTATGGTTGTGGAATTTTGTGGAAAATTTATTTGTGTTAAAAAAAATAATGGATGAGTACCTGCCTATTTATAGGATGTGGGAATTTCCAATTGGATAAGAACTAGGAGTATTTAAAACCCAATTAGATAATTCAAAATTTTAATTTAAATCATTCAAATCCAATTCCAAATACAAATTCAATTTAAATTAAATTATTTTAGTTTAAAATCAATGGGATAAATCAAATTTCAAATATTTAACTTATTTAAATAAATCCAAAATTCAAATCAAGATTTAAATTGTCACAATAATTTTGAAATATATTTTTCCAAAAGTACTAATAATAATAATTTCAAAAATTCATTGTTATTTAAAAATAAACTAATAAATAATTACTAATTATATATGTATGTCCAAATAATATTTACATAAATATACTTTTCTAATATACCATTTTATAGGAAAAATTATTTATTATTATAACTATGTAAATGAAAGGCTTTATAATAAAATAACAAACTTGGAATTTTGGAACGATAACTAAAATATTTATTATATATAATTTGAAACTATAAAAATAAGAAAAATGTTTTTCTAAAAATATGTACGCTCGCACATTTTTGCACTCGTCGAGCAATTACGAAAAATAAAATTTCGTGCGCAACGTAATATACGACTACGCGACGTACAATACAAAATTTTAAATCAGTACCAAATTTAATAATAAAAATATATTAGAAATTTAGGGTTTTTACATCCTATCCAACTTAAAAGAATTTCGTCCTCGAAATTAAGAATTAGTAGGGGGAAGACACAAGGGGGTATCGATGGGGAACAATCGATAACAAAATCTTGCCATAGGAGATCGCGTTATAAATCATAAAAAAATAATACGGTATGGTCACGGGCACTGAATGAGGGTCACAATTTAAGAGAGCGAATTAGGCTTATTCCTGAAATAAGCGATTATAGGGCCGAGAATGAGGACGAGGACTTTAGGATGAAGATATAGCAATATCAAGTGATAATAATCATAATTGATATGAAGGCTAGAGAAGATTCTAGTACAACATATTCATTCTTCTAAAATAGGTGAAGGAAAAAGCAATATAGAGTTCGAAGGAGACGTTATCGAATACGAATACGTGGTTCAAAGGCGACCGAATAATTCAAAGGGAGCTGTCAAGGCAGTCGCGGATAGGACTCTAAAGGACAAGTTTAGCTATGTCCCCATCCACGTAGAACGATAGATATAAGCGAACCAAAGTGCACTCGGTTGATCAGACCATCATGCACCGGTTCTGACTAGACAATATGTTAGTGGACATGCCCAAATAACATATGTCTTGAAACAAGCTTGATAAAAGAATTGAGCTTGCAAAAACTAGGCTACATTAACATCATTAGTCTAGATAGTAAAAATATAGGCACGATGGTAGATATAAATAAGAACAAATATGAATAGTCTAAGAGTCATAAGAATCTAAGTCTTGTTTATTCCTATACCATCATTCTACGATTTTATTGACCAAGGCTTGGTTTGACCAAATGGGTTAAATTCCTCTAGTCTCTATGGTCTAGATAATACTATTGGTATTCCCTTAATGGTCAAGGGTGTGTCAGGTCATGGGGTATTCTACCCAACTTAAAGAATTAAGCTAAGGGTGTTTTGGGACATCCAACTAGTAGGGTCAATCTCTAGCAAGCACGAAGGGAATATAAGGATAATGATAGAAGGAATCAAGCAAGATGCAATTGATGAGTCGAACGGTAGTTCGAATATGGAATCGAGAAAAGAGGTCAAGTATGTGGATGAGATCCTAAACTTCTAATCCTATTTGCAAGCTTGCTTGGTACGGTAAAGTAACCAAACAATTTATCTTGACCTGCATGGGCCACCACAAAAATATGTAACGCCCCAGTCCCAAAATACGTAGGACTAGGAACGTAGACATGCCAGCTATATACATACGAAGTACACTCTAATATATGGAAACTTCGAATGAATACATAAGCTGTAATTGCAGTAGACCCATAACTAATCTTATCCACACAAAAATGAATAAAGGATATCATATAATGATAATAAATTGTCTTGATACAATATGTTGGGCGGAGACAAATCCACTACTAACAAGTAAAGGAAAAAATACATGAGAAAAGAAATAAATTTGCCGAGCGAAGCGAAGGCGATCCAAGTGCAATCATCCTCGAAGAAATAGCGATGATCACGGCTAGAGCTAGAACGCCTACGAAAGACAATAGCACACACCTGGCGAGATAACCAGGTCCTCAGAGGGACGTAACAAGACACATAATATCATGCCAATAACTGAATAATAAAATCTCAACAAAAAAATATATGTGACTAAACAGATAAAGGTCTTAACCATTCTATGTGAAAATGCAATTTGAAGACAATGTTCCACACAAGGGCTCTCGAGACTAGAAACACGGCGCGTTAGTGTTTCAACCAAGGCACTAGTGGCGTCTAGAGAAAAATAAATGCACGGCCACTAGCTCTTGGGTGAGTCACTAACGGCAGCTAGACGAAGGTAAATGCACGGCACATTTGTGTTTCAACCGAGGCACTAGTGGCATCTAGAGAAAAGTAAATAAGTGCACGGCACACTAGCTCTCGGCTGAGTCACAAATGGCAGCTAGACGAAGGTAAAGGTGTGAAAGCCCCTGCACCTAATAACTGTCTTCACCCTCCCCATGCACTACTCGTGCTGAATCCACACCACGATATTTCTAATAGCCGCTAAGTCTTCTAGACAACTATATTAGTAGTTATATCCTAACGCTCGTCCTGTACGCACCGATGTACGGTCGGTACATAAGTCCGAATCTATATGAGACACGTGACATCTTGGTACACAGGTGTCGGCCAATGAATGCGGCACAAACAACGACGGTCTCTTAACTCTAGGTCAAATGCATAAAGAAAACTATAATATAATAATTTGCAACTATATACTGTTTTGAAAGGACAACAATTAAAACATGTATGATATTGAGCAAGAAATTAAACAATAAAGGCAAGGTGTCTTGCCTGGTAGGACGCCTGGTGTACTGTAATGATTTATGTGGCACGAACTGCAACTTCGGTGCAACAACTATGCATGGTGTCCTCGGGTGGTGGCACGGACAGTTCCATTGGGTTCAGAAGGTTCAAATTAGTTAGAGGGGACATAGGGTAGTATAGAATTGGTAAAAAAATAGGAAAGATGGACTGAATCACGAGATGGAGAAAAATTGTAGGAAGTCAATTAATATAAATAAATTTATATTATTTTACAATAATATCAATTTTTAGTCAAAATAGGCTTTCAAACAATTATTCGAAAACTCGAAAGTCATTTTAGGGCGAACTCTACGTTTTGTCAAAGCAATATTTTAGTTTGAAACCTATATCTTTATAAATCAAAAAAATATTATAAGTGAAACAAAATAATAAAATTTGTTAAGGCTAAAACCCATATTTCTAAAAATAGAATTTTGGTAAAGCTATGCTTTTATTGACTTTTTGAAAATCAAGAAATATTTTAAAAAGAATAAGCATAGAGATCTAGAAAATACTCTAAGGCTAGTCGAAAGTAATTGTTTTGACCAAAGCTTTTTTAAAATAGACGAAAATAATTGTATATTTAGGGTTTTCTTCTAATTTTGCCTTTGAAACTAAATGCATAACAATAATCATACACTATTTTTAGTAATACAAAATATATACATAAATTTAGTTAATTTGTAAAGATAACACCTATTGTATTAATAGACTAATAATTAAATTAACATAATTTGAAATATACTAGTAATTATAACTAAACATCGTATTGTTAAAAAATAAACATTAAAAAATATATATAATAATAAAACAAAACATTAAGCAAAAACAAACAAAAAACAACAAAAAAAACAAAGGAAATAAAACAAAAGATCACGAGATCATTCTCTTCCCGAGGAAGGGAGAGTCCCTGTTCAGCAAAGTTAAAAAAAAGCAGCACAGAAAAAAATAAGGGAATGGAAAGAATAATTTGAAGTGAAGGAGAAGACGTCGGTGATAGAGGAAGAAAGAGGAGGCGGAGAGAGAGACGAGTGTGGGGGAGCGAGAGGCGAGCGGAAGAAGGGGGAAAGGCCGACGACGGGCTGGGAGAGGCGGTGGAGGTAAGATCGAGGGGAGACGGAAGAAATCAGTAGTCCGGCGGGGCTCGTCGATGGCTAGCGCGGGCGGAGGAGAGAGAAAGAAGGAGCAGTCGCCGGCGTTAGGTGGGTGACGGCGGCGGACGGCGTCCAGGGAAGGAGGAAGGGTGCGGAGATGGAGAGTGGAGTGGAGGTCGACGCGGGGCATCGCCGGTGACGGCATGAAGGGGAGCTGCGGCACCGCACGGTGGAAGAAGAGGAAGGAGGAGGATGACCTAGGGAGAGAAGGCGGAGCCGGAGCAGCACACTTGTGGAGGCGGTACGTGGCTCAGCGGAGGGGAAAAGGAGGGGTGCTACGCGCACGGCCCGGCCAGTCGGCCATGGCTGGCACGGCGGTCAGGGGTCAGTGGTGGTAAACGAGCTAGCGCGGTCGGGTCGTACGGCGCTGGCCGTGGTGTCAGTCGACCGAAGTCGGCGGTCGCGCGGAGAGAATGGCGGAGACACGGGCGAGGCGGTCTGCTGTGGCCGCTCGCCAGCTCGACGTCGCCAAGCGCGACGTCATCGCTGTCAGGTAAGTAGGGTTAGGGTTTATTTTATGATGGTGGTGGCTGTGTTTTCTTTGCTTTGGTGGTGGTGGTGATGGTTTTGGGGAAATCGGGTGCTTGTGGTGGTTTCGGGGGTCGGCTGGGTGATCGGTGGTGATGACGATGTGTCGGGAATGGGGTCGGGTAGTGGCAATGGCCATGGTCGGGGTTTATGGTGGAGGTGATGGCCATGGCGGAGGTGGTGTGGCTGGGTTCGGGTGTGATGATGACCTGTGGTGGTGGTTAGCGGCTAAGGGTTGACGAGACGGAGGCTGCACAGTGTCGGACGAAGGTGGGCGACAATGGTGGTGCGGGATGATGCGGTTGGTTGGGAAGACGGGTGGTCGAAGAGTCGGGAAAGGAGGAGGAGATGACCTGAGGGCCGAGGGCAAGGCTTAGGTTTAGCGATTTGTTTGTGTCGGGATTGTCCGACACGGGTAGGAGATAATGTACATGTAAACATGGAATAAGATGTTGGTCACGGACACGATGCACTCATACGATGGTTGTAGAATTTTATGGAAAATTTATTTGTGTGAAAAAAAATAATGGATGAGTACCTGCCTATTTATAGGATGTGGGAATTCCCAATTGGATAAGAACTAGGAGTATTTAAAACCCAATTAGATAATTCGAAATTTTAATTTAAATCATTCAAATCCAATTCCAAATACAAATTCAATTTAAATTAAATTATTTTAGTTTAAAATCAATAGGATAAATCAAATTTCAAATATTTAACTTATTTAAATAAATCCAAAATTCAAATCAAGATTTAAATTGTCACAATAATTTTGAAATATATTTTTCCAAAAATACTAATAATAATAATTTCGAAAATTCATTATTATTTAAAAAATAAACTAATAAATAACTACTAATTATATATATGTCCAAATAATATTTACATAAATATACTTTTCTAATATACCATTTTATAGGAAAAATTATTTATTATTATAACTGTGTAAATGAAAGGCTTTGTAATAAAATAACAAACTTAGAATTTTGGAACGATAACTAAAATATTTATTATATTCATTTTGAAACTATAAAAATAAGAAAAATATTTTTCTAAAAATATGTACGCTCGCACATGTTCGCACTCGTCGAGCAATTACAAAAAATAAAATTTCGTGCGCGACGTAATATACGACTACGCGACGTACAATACAAAATTTTAAATCAATACCAAATTTAATAATAAAAATATATTAGAAATTTAGGGTTTTTACAGTGGAGCAGGAGCGTGCTTTCCTGATAAAGGCCGTGGAAAAGGTAAAGGCTGTCCAGGAGACGACCAAGCCCACCTTGGAGAAGGACCTCCATAAGCTGTCTCTCAAATATGACAAACTGAGCCAAGAGGGGGATATTTGCTTGATTCGTGAGGAGACCACCGTTCGTGCTATAACCGAAACGAACGAGCAGCTTCTCCAGCTCCAGTCCAAGCTGACATCTTTGGAGACTGAGCTCCAAGCCACTCGTCAGGAAAAAGAGAAGAACTGCAAGGAGACTGATGAGGTCACACGAGCCTCTGTCGCTCTAGAGGTGCACTGAAGAAATTAGAGAAAAATTGGCATGCTCATGCACATCTTGAGGATGCTGAAAGGCTATCCCAGGAAGCTGAACGTCGAGCCAGACTGAGAATTGAGCGCTCAACTGCGCAGTTGGAAGACATTCTTGCCAAACTATGTGTTGCTGATGTATAGTAGCCTTTTCTTTCGCCCTTTTTTTGAGATGTAACGAATGTAACTGATTTTGAATAAACAGAATGCATTCACTCCATACTTTGTCTGCGGTATTTGTGGTGCTTGTGGCCTAATACAGCATTTGATAAAGGACATCCCACTGGGGGACTTTTTGTGGACCTATTGCCTTATTGTGCATCTTGAAATACGAGCAAATAGATTTGAATGATACTTTGTGGACCTACTACTTTTTGATACACCATTGGTGCGAGTAATAGATTAGGATAACTTTTGTGGACCTATTATCCATCTGCGCACTGGCGGTGCGGATAATAGATTTGAAACAAAACTCGACAGAGGTAATATAGACGTGATAGGTTTTGTGGTCTTAATACCGTGTCTTTTTTTCTCGAGTTGGGTACAGGTGTTAAGTCGGATGACTATCGGTATCAGAGGTAATATGGACATGACACACGATAATCAGGCATAATCTTTGGTGGAATGGATTTTGAGACAAAACCTAACAGAGGTAATATGGACGTGACAGGTTTTATAATCTTAACACCATATCTTTTATTCCGGGTTGTGTACAGATGTTAAGTCGAAAGATTATCGATACCAGAGGTAATATGGACGTGACACACGATAATCAGGACAAAGAAGTTTGTTCAGGGATAATGATGAACTGGGCAGACTCCTGTGAGGTAAAGCATTAGAGTGGGAGTTCAGAGGTATCATCGTACATGACTCGCCACTCAGGGAGATGCAATAGAGTGTGAGTTCAGAGGTATCATCGTATATGACTCGCCACTCAGGGAGATGCGATATAGTGTGAGTTCAGAGGTATTATCGTACATGGCTCGCTACTCAGGGAGATGTGATAGAATGTGAGTTCAGCGGTACTATCGTACATGACTCGCCACTCAGGGAGATAGAGTGTGAGTTCAGCGGTACTTATGTATACAACTCGATAGTTTGGAAGATTTGATGGTTTTGAGGGAGTACCAGCATGTCCTTTAGACATAGTATTTCTTCAAGAATTTACCGTAATAATGCCAAGGTTTTCCAGACGGAGTTGACAACTGCAGTGGCGAGCGTCGACCACTGTCGTAATTCAGACCTGGGGTAGCCTCCATGTCGTACCCCTGCTTTTGCATGAAGTATATGGCCTGAGGACTATACAGGTAGAGCGGTAGTCTCCCCGTATCGGGTTCGAGATCAAACTCTTGAGGCATGAAGGGTTGAGGACCCTCTTTTCGGCCAAAGATGATCGTATGATCTCCTTCTCTTCTTTCTAGGACTAAGAAGTAGGCATCATTAATGGAAACAAGTCAGCTTGTGGTATGGACGGTTGTCACATGTGTGTACAGGTTAGTGTCCCAACCGAGTCCAGCAGTATACATCAGATTGAGTTTATTGCACTCTGGATAGTTCAATGGCAGCCTCTTATTGATGAAGTAAGGAATTTTGTCCACAGGGATTACATCATCAGGAGAGGGACTATCCACCTTTGTAACCATATACTTTACGAGTTCTGCATCATCTTCAGCTACCCCCTGCGTGATCGAAGGTTGGGGCACTGTATTAGAAAACATGACCACCAAGGGTTCAGCTTGTGGCATTGGCTTGTCTGAGGGTGTCGGATCGATACTTAGTTGTCGGCTCGTCTTGGGAAGACGGATGACCATCGACTCGGCAGAGGACTTTGTGTCTTTCGATTGCTTTTGACTTGATCTTGGCAATCAGATCACCATCGGCTCCCCAAAGGGCCTTTCGTCTTTCGATCGCC
The DNA here is from genome assembly GCA_029216955.1 of Iris pallida. Taxonomy (NCBI): domain Eukaryota; kingdom Viridiplantae; phylum Streptophyta; class Magnoliopsida; order Asparagales; family Iridaceae; genus Iris; species Iris pallida. The sequence continues at coordinate 2,735,998 of JANAVB010006391.1, read as the reverse complement.
TTTGATTGGATTTTGGCAATCGGATCACCATCGGCCCTATGACGGGTTCTTGGCTGGTCCTTAGGAGTCGGATGACCATCGGCTCCAACTGTGCAGCTTGGGTGGGAGAACCGGACACCTCATTATGAAAAGTTGCGACAAGGGATGCGTCTTTGCCCGGTTTATGGGCCTGGAGATAAATTCTCAAGGGTTCCTCTGGCCCTGTGATGGCCTCCAGTTTGCTAGTTATATGTTTCTTGGATTCGTCATATGGACAAGCCTCCGAAGAGTAATATGATTCAACCCCTTTGAAGGGATCGATGTCGGCGAATTAGTCTTTACAAAACTGTGCTTACTGACATACTTAAAGCATTGGTGGAGGGTGGATGGCACGATCATATAGTCATGTATCCACGGACGCCCCAAGATGATGTTGTAGGACGTGTCTGCATCTATGACGTAGTAGGTAACCTCTGTTCTTAGGTCGCCAATCTGACATTTCAATCGAATCTTTCCTAAGGGATAGCTCTTTCCTGAGTTGAAACCGCTAATGGCGGTGATGGTCACTGCTAGCCGGTGCATAGGGATGCCGAGGACTTGAAGCAAGCTTTTTGGAATGATGCTTATTGACGAGCCAGGATCGATGTGCATCCGATCCACCTTGATGTCCCCTATGTACCCAGTGTAGTACAAGAGGCGATCATGGATGTTGGTCTTGATCAGCATGTCATGTGGGGTGAATACGATGTTGGGCATTGTATCCACACTGTTGATGCCCTGGAGATCTGCCGATGCGCCTTCCCCTGTTGGTTCGACCTGGACTAAGTAAGCGTCAGCATTCTGGAGCACTTCGCTCAATACGACAAAAAGATCCTTGGAGAGCCTTAGGAGCTCGTATAACGACAACTTTGCTGGGGTATTAGCCAGCTGTGCTAATATGTCAAAGTTGTAAGGTCTCTCCAGCCCTTGAGGTACATCTTTACGGAGCGGCCTGTCGAAACAGGTTTCCTTCGGCTTGGCCCTGTCTGCCGATGGAGGCTGAGATGGCCCCGAAACATCAGTTGCGGGCAGTATTGCCGGTTGAGGGTCTTCAACTGAACTACCCGGAGTGGGCTGGACTTGTGCCCCAGACCGGGCAACAACAGCCACCGCTTCCTCAACTTTGGTTGAAATTGTGTGGCAGGATCTGGACTTCATGTCCTTCTTTTTATTGGCTGGAGATGATGCCGCCTGGGTGACTTCGGGTACTAAGTCGGGGTGCACCCACATGATCTCTCCTCGCGACGTAGTGAGAGGTACCAAGCCAGTCATCTGGTCCCGGACGGGGGAAAGATTAGTAACCTCCATCGTTGCCCGAGGGATAGATATTACAACATCTTGAGTGCTTGTTGGAGGGAAGTCGCCGAACTGAATTAGCACCATGTTCGCCGCCACGATAACCTCTTCAAAGTCTAGCGACAGAGCTTTGGAGTCGATAAGATTCTGGATGTACCGCTTTAATTGAAAGCAGTCTTGAGTGGCATGATGAACATAGCGGTGGAAATGGTAGTATTTCGGGTCCTCCATCTCTATCGGTCGGGGCTCGTGCCTTGGTGGAGGGAGTTGGATGTTATCCCCTTGCAAGACCATGTCGAAGATAGGCTTGACATGACTATCTTTGAATGAGTAATTCACCTGGGGCCACTGAGCTTCTACCTGCTTTTGTTCAGGCTTCTTGGTCGTACCGGCGACCAGGGCCTGTTTTCCTTTGTTGTCCCGATTATTGGACGTGGCGTCAGTACTATTGTTATTGGAGGTGGTACCTGTTAGGGTTATATACTAAAAGCATCACTTTTTTAGTAACCTTATTTCCTTAAATTTTGAATGAGAATCATATGGGCAAATGTTTGCATATTGTATTTGTTGCAAGTGTTAATGCAAATGTCTGATATTCTATATTGTAGATAATATGGTGTGTGGTGTCACACAAAAGATCATATTATCAGTTCTCTATGGAGTATATAAATAGTTTACAACCTAGATAGACTTGGACAATCTATTGAAAAGGTTGTAGTGTAATCTGGTATTAGTCTATCTTGACTATAGGTTTATACTAGTACACTTTGTGTGTATTGAACAGGACCACTTGAGGTTGTTCTCTTTGTACTGACTACATAAGAGAACAAACACCTCTGTTATTATGGATGCTTGTGCTCTTAACCCGGATATAATAACGGATATGTATATGCAGTGTGCATTATTTTGACTCATAAAAGAGTGAGATTCATTATGGATCAACAACCTCTATGAATTGGGTAATAACATTGTATGTATGATGAGCTGTTGATTATAAATGGTATCCATGTTCCGATACATCGGGTTGATGATGTCCCCTTAAGGAGCTCATAAGGATTGTCATGTAAACCCTGTAGGTGGATTATATCCGACATGACAAATAAAGTTGAGCGGTGCTACTTAAGGATAAAAGATGTCGAATCAATATAGTTGTCAGTAACTTAATTTGGTCGACGGACATACGATATCTTAACATGGGGATCCAAACGAGCATATAATAAAAGGAGCCCACAAACATAATTTGGGATTAGGAAGGTAATGCAACAATAGCTCATTAGTGGACCGAGCTATTGTTAATGGGCCTGGATTGTGTGTTCGGGCTGAACACGGGATATCCAGATCCGTTAGGAGGCCTAACCCTAATTTCTCCTCATGGTCCCTGCCGTAGCCAATATATATCCTCTATTCTCTGGCCGCCATATTACTGATCAGAAATCTGAAACTTTCTCTAAATTCGTGATTCATGTAAGGAGAGAAAGAGAGGGCTGCCAAGGAGAAGAAAAGGTTGGGAGATCGTCGCCCACACGACGTCCAACTCGAGGAAGGAATATGTGCAAAAGATCTTGGGGTCATCCGCTCGAGGTTGCCAGGAATTACTTGTCTCCTTTCCGTCGCAGGTATAATTCGTGAACCCTAGTTTTCGCCTATGAAGGGTTAGAACACGTATTAGATCTGTTTAACTTTCTATCGATCAATACGCACACCAAAGGAAGGGTCCTGGGAATCCCCAGTTCCATCAATTGGTATCAGAGCTACTTTGGATCTACGTATTGATTGATATGTCCATGTTGTCCAATAAAACCTGCGCTGTGTAATAGTCGGTAGATGTAGATCTGTTCTAACTCGGTTTTGCAGGCATCTTAGATCCAACTATTATGGTCCAATGCATGTTTTTGATTGTGTTGTTTAAACCATGGACATGTCGTGGATGTTGTTGTTGCTGTGGATGTAATTAAAATCACGAGGGTTGATCGTGCTTATTATTTTAATTTTGCAATCTAGATTATGTGTGAACTCCTTCAGGAGGCATAGGATTGATGTAATTTTAATTATTTTTGATCAATCGTGATGGCGGTGGTGGCTGTTTCTGACGTCGGACAAGATGCTGGTTTTAAGCAGTCCAGAGGCAAACAAATGATTTTCGATAAAGGAATCGACAGCCAAAACCTAAAAAAAAAAGATGACCATAATAGTTGGATATTTTCTCTTATTTTTGTCATTTTGCTTTTTCTGATTATGCATGTTTATTATTGTGTGGTTGTTTTTTTTGAAAAACCAAGCCTACATTAATAATTGACAACATGGACATAATATCAACTAGTATAAAAACCCTCATTGTTAAATAACTAAGTGGGAGAGGATATTTATTTAGTTTAAATCCTATGGTCTCCATTACTGGTTTGTAGGTGATGTAATTATACTTGCGTGTTGGCTATAGTGCTTTCCTCCATATCGGATGAGTATAATTATGGATCACCAGTACAAACTTCCTTAGGGATAATTGTAGAAAGTTACCTAGTATGTGTTCACTTCACCATCTGAAGGAACTTATTACAAGGTAATGGACTTAGTATTAAGTAATGGTATACACTTAGATACAAATAATGGTATCCTCTCCATCGGAGTCACTGCTATTATTTGTATGACCAGAGCAAGACCAGCATATTAATTTTATTTGTCATAAAGTTATATTGACATGATAGTAAAATTAATAAGAAAAACCTACTTGAACAAAGTTGAATTTGTATACGTCCACACTATCGTGGCATGCTAAATTCATGGTGTTCAAGGTGTTGGTGAATTTCTTATTATTGTTTTGAGGGAATCAATATTTAGTTAATTCAAAAAGTTTTTTTGCCCTATATAATTTTATTTATGTGATTCTCAGGATTTCAAAAATGGGTTCTTTCAGTCCACTTATGGTGAATCTTAAAGAAAACAAACTTACTGGACCTAATTATATTGACTGGAAACATAATTTGGATATTGTTCTGACTGCTGAGGAGTACAAATATGTACTTGTTGAGGAATGCCTACCTAAGCCTGATGCTAACTCTGATGAAGAGGTCAAAGAGGCTTATAAGAAGTAGAAAAAGGCAGATGAGATGGTGCGGTGTTACATTCTGGCATCTATGTCAAATGTACTGCAACATCAGCATCAGGCCATGGCCACTGCTTATGACATGATGTATAACCTCAAGGAACTCTTCGAACATCAGAGTAGAGCAGCTAGGCAGTTTGTTATGAAATGTTTGATGAATACAAAAATGGCTGAGGGTACACCAGTAACGGATCATGTTCTCAAGATGATGGGTCATCTGAATGAGATGGAGATCCTTGGAGCTGAAATCGATGGGGAATCCCAGGTCGATATCATTCTCGGGACTCTGCCTAAAAGTTTTGACAATTTCTGCCTTAATTACAACATGAACAAGAGGTTCTATAGTTTGACAGAACTTACAAAAGAGCTACAGTATGCTGAATCTCTCTTTAGGCAGAGTGGTCATGTTTTTGTTTCTGAAAAGGTTTCTATTTCTAAGCCAAAAGGCGGTAAGAAGAAGAATAACATTCAGAAACAGGCAAACTCAGCAAAGAAGGGCATGGGACCTCAAGGCGCGGTAAAAAAGCCAAAAGGTAAATGTTTTAAGTGCAAAGGGTCAGGACATTGGAAGACTGATTGTCCACTTCTCAAACAAGGGAACAAAGAAGGTATATCTCATTTACTAGTAGTTGAAACATGTTTAGCGGTGTTATCTATCGGCACCTGGTGTGTAGATACAGGAGCCACTAATCATGTCTGCAATACATTACAGGGGTTCCAAGAAACCAGACGGCTCAGTGATGGAGAGATATGCTTATTCATGGGTGATGCTACAAAAGTATCAGTCGTTGCATTAGGAGATGTTACTTTATCTTTTGGTAGAAATAAGTCTTTGACATTGAGAGATTGTCTTTATGCACCTTCACTTAGAAGGAATTTAGTTTCTGTTTCTATGTTAGTTAAGGATGGATATTCAGTTTATTTTAATGACAATATTGTTATTAGAAAGAATAAACATTTTATATGTTCTGGTGCATTGGTTGATAATTTGTATGTCATTAATCCTATTTCGCCCACAATACAACTTATGGAAATGAATAATATGTCATCTAACTTAAATAAGAGAAAAGAACTTTCTTGTATGAACCAAACATATCTTTGACACTTGCGATTGGGGCATATTAACCTAAGAAGGATTCAAAGACTGGTTGAAGATAGACCTTTGAGTTCATTGGAAGTGGAGGCACTACCAGTCTGTGAATCCTGCTTGGAAGGTAAAATGACCAAAAGGCCTTTTACGGCAAAGGGGTATAGGGCCAAAGATGTGTTGGAATTGGTTCATTCTGATTTGTGTGGACCCATGACTATCCAAGCTAGAGTGGCTTTGAATATTTTGTCACATTTATTGATGATTATTCAAGGTATGGATACATTTATTTGATGCGCCGTAAGTCTGAGTGCTTTGAGAAATTCAAAGAGTACAAGGCTGAAACGGAGAAACGTCATGGAAAATGTATCAAGTCATTATGATCAGATCGTGGTGGCGAGTACCTCTTTGGAGAGTTTAGGGATTATTTATCAGAGGCTGGGATTGTATCCCAATTGACTGCACCTGGAACGCCCCAGCAGAATGGTGTAGCCGAAAGAAGGAATAGAACTCTTATGGAGATGGTTAGATCAATGATGAGTTATTTGGATTTGCCAAATTCGTTTTGGGGATATGCCTTAGAGACTGCAACTTATATTTTGAACTTGGTTCCTTCTAAGTCAGTACCTCTTACTCCCACAGAGCTGTGGATTGGACGTAAGCCTAGTCTGAAACATGTTCGCATTTGGGGTAGTCCAGCACATGTGCTGAATGGGAAAGCAGATTAGTTGGAATCTCGTACAGAAGTACGCTTGTTTGTAGGCTATCCAAGAGGAATGAAAGGAGGTTTATTTTATAGTCCTAAGGATCAGAAGGTCATTGTTAGCACCAATGCCCAATTCTTAGAGAAAGACTATGTGATGAACCATAAACCCACAAGTATAGTTGTTCTAGAAGAACTGAGACGTGAGACACCAAGTACATCAGTACCAACAATACAAGAGGATGAACCACAAATAACTGTACAATGTGTCATAAATGTTACACCACAACCGATAGTGCCTCATCGTAGTGGGAGGGTTGTGATACAACATGATAGATATATGTTCTTGGGAGAGTCGTCAGACTTCGTCCCTGAGGAACAAGATTATGATCCCTGTACCTACAATGAAGCACTCCAAGATAAAGAAGCAGAGTCTTAGCAAAAAGCAATAATATCTGAAATAGAATCTATAGATTCTAATCAGGTCTGCGAGCTTGTAGAACCACCCGTTGGTGTAAAAGCCATTGGATGCAAGTGGGTCTATAAGAGAAAAAGAGGATCAGACGGTAAGGTTGAAACCTTTAAAGCTCGTCTTGTAGCGAAAGGTTTTACTCAAAGAGAGGGTATCGATTATGAGGAAACCTTTTCTCTTGTAGCCATGCTTAAGTCTATCCAGATTCTTTTATCTATTGTAGCTCATCTCGATTATGAGATTTGGCAAATGGATGTCAAGACAGCTTTCCTTAATGGAAGTCTTGAGGAAGACATCTATATGAATCAACCAGACGGGTTCATTGAAAAGGGCCAGGAGTATCTTGTTTGTAAGCTCAAGAAGTCCATTTATGGACTTAAACAAGATTCCAGATCTTGGAACATATGTTTTGATCAGGTGATAAAATCCTATAGATTTGATCAATGTCAGGATGAATCATGTGTATACAGAAAGTATGACGGAAATGTGGTGGTATTCCTAGTACTTTATGTGGATGACATCTTGCTCATTGGAAATAATGTGAAGGTGTTATCTGATGTAAGGGTATGGTTATCCAAACAGTTTGATATGAAGGACTTGGAAGAAGTAGGTCACATCCTTGGGATCAAAGTTCTATGAGATCGCAAGAAAAGGATGTTGGGCTTATCCCAAGCTTCCTATATCGATACTGTACTAACTCGTTTTAGTATGCAAAATTCTAAGAAAGGTTTCTTACCTTTTAGACATGGAATTGCTCTATCAATGAGCAGTGTCCGAGGACACCTAAAGAGATAGAGAACATGAAGGCAGTTCCTTATGCTTCAACAGTAGGAAGCTTAATATATGCAATGCTATGTACGAGACCAGTCTGCTTTGCCATAGGCATGGTCAGCAGATATCAGTCTTACCCAGGACAAGAGTACTGGACTGCCGTAAAGCATATTTTGAAGTGCCTGAAAAGGACTAAAGAGTATATGCTAGTTTACCAGGCAGATAGTTTAGTTCCCTTGGGGTATACAGACTTAGATTTTCAGTCAGATAGAGATTCCAGGAAATCTACCTCAGGTTATATGTTTACTTTGGGAGGTGAAGCCATTGTGTGGAGGAGTATCAAGCAAAAATGTATTACTGATTCCACCATGGAAGCCGAGTATGTGGCACTCTGAGGCAGCCAAAGAAGCGGTTTGGCTCAGAAACTTTCTGTTGGACTTGGATGTGGTACCTAGTTTGCCTAAGTCTATTACACTTTATTGTGATAATAGTGGTACAGTTGCAAACTCGAAGGAACCACGAGCCCATAAGACTGGCAAACACATTGAGCGCAAGTACCACCTGATACGAGATTTCGTAAAGAAAGGAAAAGTTGCTGTGATCAAGATAGCATCAGCCGACAACCTAGCTGATCCCGTTACAAAGAGCTTACCAGCTAAGGCTTTTGATAGTCATGTTGAGGGAATGGGAGTCAGATGTGTAGCAGCACGGCTTTAAATATAAGTGGGAGATTTGTAACAGTATACTGAAAAGCAATGCTTTGAGTATAAGTGGGAGATTGTTAGGGTTATATACTAAAAGCATCACTTTTTTAGTAACCTTATTTCCTTAAATTTTGAATGAGAATCATATGGGCAAATGTTTGCATATTGTATTTGTTGCAAGTGTTAATGCAAATGTCTGATATTCTATATTGTAGATAATATGGTGTATGGTGTCACACAGAAGATCATATTATCAGTTCCCTATGGAGTATATAAATAGTTTACAACCTAGATGGACTTGGACAATCTATTGGAAAGGTTGTAGTATAATCTGGTATTAGTCTATCTTGACTATAGGTTTACACTAGTAGACCTTGTGTGTATTGAACAAGACCACTTGAGGTTGTTATCTTTGTACTGACTACATAAGAGAACAAATACCTCTATTATTATGGATGCTTGTGCTCTTAACCCGGATATAATAACGGACATGTATATGCAGTGTGCATTATTTTGACTCATAAAAGAGTGAGATTCATTATGGATCAACAACCTCTATAAATTGGGTAATAACATTGTATGTATGATGAGTTGTTGATTATAAATGGAATCCATGTCCCAATACATCGGGTTGATGATGTCCCCTTAAGGAGCTCATAAGGATTGTCATGTAAACCCTGTAGGTGGATTATATCCGACATGACAAATAAAGTTGAGCGGTACTACTTAAGGATAAAAGATGTCAAATCAATATAGTTGTCAATAACTTAATTTGATCGACGGACATATGATATCTTAACATGGGGAGCCAAACGAGCATATAATAAAAGGAGCCCACAAACATAATTTGGGATTAGGGAGGTAGTGCAACAATAGCTCATTAGTGGACCGAGCTATTGTTAATAGGCCTGGATTGTGTGTTCGGGCTGAACACGGGATATCCATATCCGTTAGGAGGCCTAATCATAATTTCTCCTCATGGTCCCTACCGTAGCCTATATATATCCTCTATTCTCTGGCCGCCATATTATCGATCAGAAATCTAAAACTTTCTCTAAATTCGTGATTCACGTAAGGAGAGAAAGAGAGGACTGCCAAGGAGAAGAAAAGGTTGGAAGATCGTCGTCCACACGATGTCCAATTCGAGGAAGGAATACGTACAGAAGATCTTGGGGTCGTCCACTCGAGGTTGCCAGGAATTACTTGTCTTCTTTCCGCCGTAGGTATAATTCGTGAACCCTAGTTTCCGCCTATGAAGGGTTAGAACACATATTAGATCTGTTTAACTTTCTATCGATCAATACGCACACCAAAGAAAGGGTCTTGGGAATCCCCAGTTCCATCAGTACCAGGACGTTTGCTTTTGACTTCTCCGTATGGGATGTGTAATCCCAGCTGGAGAGCCTTCTTTAACTTTGCCTCCGCAATGGTGGCGCTTATGATGAAGGTCGTCCAATCCCTGAACTGATCTTCACCCATCCAAAGACTGATTGCGGGGAGCAACTTCTTTTGGCAGATTTTGATCAAGGAGCTTTCGGGATTGCCTTGGGGCAATCTCATTGCAGTTTGGAAGAACCGCTCTATATAGTTCCTTGTCAGCTTCCTCTCTCCCTGAACGACGTCCATGAGGGATGAGATTGTCACATCATATCCCACTTCGTAGAATCGTTCTAGGAACAAGTGCTTGAAGCCTTCAAAAGAATGGATGCAGTTGTCAGGAAGGTTGCGATACCAGTCGAACGCTATCCCCTCCAATGCTTTGATGAATAATCGTGTGAGGATGGCATCACTATGCGGCAAGTGGTCGGTTGTGACCTCGAAGTAAGTCATGTACCGACTAGCAGAGGTTTTCCCGTCATACGAATCGATATGAAACGGCTTGCACCGTGGTGGAAAAGGCACATCTCTCCATGCAACGGGATACGGCTGCCGTATTCTGAGGTCCCGAGAGGAGTCTCGGGCATTAAACATTACCTGAATCTCCTGGACTTCCCTCCTTGCTTCCCTGGCTTCATCTGCAGCTGAAGGAGCGGAGGCTTCTAGAGGATTATCATCAAAAGAAGGAGTAGTTGTGTTGGAGTCCGTGTTGACTGCGGGTCCCAAGCTTGCTTGTCCAGGTGTCCTTGCTGGTTGAGTCGGCAAGGCACCTTTGATTTCTTCTAATGACTTGACCAAGGACAAGAGCATAGCTTTAAGTACTTCTAGGCATTGTCGGTCAGTAGGCGCTTCATGATCCTCGTCGGCTACAAAGATTGTCCGTACGTGGGTAGAGGTGGAAGGAATCGTAGCAGAGGTGCTCTCTGTATCGTACCCCAGTACCAAGAAATCGTTAGGGAATATCGAAGGTCTTCCTCCTCGGACTCGGAAGGGGTGCTAGACCCTGTGCAAAAAGCCACATCGTCTTGGCGAGGGCGGTCATCCTCAGGGACGTCCATGTCTATTGCGTAATTTCAGTGGATCGCTACCCCCTGTGTAGTCTCTTGGAACAACGGGTTGTCGCATACATTGATAGGACTACTACCCCCGGCATCATCTACCCCCAGGGAGGTCAAAGATGCACCCCCAGGTGTTGGAAGTTTCTTTTTGGATCGAGTGCCTAAGTAGACTCCCCCAGTAGTTATCGGTGGCAGTCCTCTAGACGTGAGTGTTCTTGCAATGCTGGCAGAGATTGCCGGGCTGGAAGAACTTGTCTTCTTTCCTTCCTTGTCGGAAAGAACCTTCCAGGTAGAATTACAGGAGGCGATAGGAAATTCCTCGTCTCCCAGAATTTGCACATGTTTCTGAAGTTGCTGTTGGAAAGGTGTTGGCTGCTGCAGTCGTTGGAAAATGGACTGCCGATCTTTAGGTGCTGCCGACTTGTCCCAGCAGTAGTTGATGAAGACTTGGGTGCAACAACGTCCCGAGAGGGGCTCATCGCACGCCAAGGTTGCTTCCTTCTCCTTGCGTTTGTGAGTAATCACCTCTCGCAAGTAGGTAGCGGATTGATCTACATTTGCCTCTCATTTGTGGACTCGGGTATCCCGAGCACACGGGTGCGTAGGTATCATGTTTGCTCCCTGATCATAGGTTAGTAAAAGCACTTGCTCTCGATCATTGGAGGGTGACTTTTGAGATCCACCCAGTCCGTTAGCCCTGGAGGACTGGACGCAGGTTGTTCTGTACAACTTTCCATCAGGAGCCCGTATAACAGTTAACGGTGCCCGCTGACGGTCAGCTACTGGGACAGTTGACTGGGCTTGTTGGGCTCGTACTGCCCTAGACTTCTTTGACTTAGCAGCCGAAGGCGCATAGTAAAAAAAGTCCAGATTGATACATCCCACATTCTCAATGGGCCGTATAAAGTCGGGCCCGCATGAGAGATGGTCGAATACAGAACTTCTGACAGGGCCGCAAGAGACACTCTGTCTATGGCCAGGACTGGCTGTCGTATCGGCCATCTTTCTGCGACTAGAGTTGGTTGCCGCATGGGAGATCTGTCTGCGATCAGATTTTGTTGCGGCATGGGCGGTCTGTCTGCGGCCAGAGTTGGCTGCCGCATGAGTCATCTGCCCATCTCTCTTATGCGGCCTCTTCCTCGTCCGCATGGATTTCCCTTGTGCCCCCAAAAACTCAGTATCGTAGTATTTTCCTTTTCTGGATTTGGGGACAGTGAGGAAATCTGCAGTCGACAGCAAGGCCGCAGGAGAGTCTTGATGACCATCTTGGGCCGCAGAAGGAGCTTCTTCGAGAACCTGGTCGGGGGCAACAGTTTTGTGCTTTGACATGTTGTGGGCTCTCTTTGGTTTGGCTTGCTTCTGCGATAGGATGGCGCTCCCTTCAGAAAGCATTTCTTCGAATGCTCGTTGGTCAGATCGAACCACGAGCATTTGCTGCGTGGAGCCGAGCTTAGATGCGTCAGATTGCGTCACCATCTTCTCATCAGAGGAGAAGGATTTCCCAGCATAGTCGCCATAGTGTTTGCCATTAAATATCAAGCATAACAAATTACAGATGAATTGAACTTGATTGCAAACTTGCTTGTACAAGAGAAAGCCTAGAAAGAAAGCCTAGGAGACAATCTAAGTATAATTGTTTTGTTTTGATTCTGGGGGGTAACGATAGAGGCTCGAAAAAGTGTAACAACTCTTTTTTACTCCTTGGACTATCTAACGCGCTCCTTGCTCTCGAAAAAATTGCCTTTCGTGGGTTACCAGCCTTGGATTGCCAACCATTTGCCTGGGTGTAATACCCTGCTATTTATAGTATTTTCTGCAGTAGCAGCTTTTTGGGCCGCATAAAGGGCCACGTGGCCATGTGTCGCTCACAGCGCATAAAGACTCGATCTCAGGCTGCCAGCTGGTGGAGGTTGTTGAGATTTTGTTGTAGCAAATCTGGGTAGTTGAGACTTTGTCAGCCTTCCACGTGTCTCATCGCAAGATAGGACCAGTCTGCTTGAGTCATTTTGAGCCGCATAGGCCCTTCAGAGTTCGTTCATGCTGGGCCGCATAAGACTCATGCGGTAGTCTCCCTTAGTCCGCATGTAGCTTAGGGACTTTTGAGCCGTATAGGTTCTCATATTCTAGGCCGCATAAAGCTCATGCGGCTCGGATTGCAGTTACCCTTGGCCGCATGAAATACATAGATTGAGTTGCATAAGGTTCATGCGGCTCGGGTCGCATGTCCAGTCTAATTATGTCTTATCTTCTTTTCAGAGTGTCAGAGTTGTCAGAGCTGTCAGTCTTTGCCAGAGTTTGTCAGCTTTATCAGACCAGAGTCTGCTTTATCAGAAGGATTAATCAGCTTGGTCGCATAAGTAACTATTCTCTCTGCGGCTCAAAAGTTAGTCTTAGTGAAGATGGGCCGCAGGGGGCGTACTAAGTCTGTCATGCGGCTCCTCTTTATGCGGGTTAATTTGTTCCAAGGTACTCATGTGGTCAGTTGTGATCCGCATGAACCCCATATTTTCCATGCTTCTACAGCTTCAATCCGTATAAGGATTTTACCACCTTGCAAACTTTGTTTTCAATGCCCTTGACGACAAATCCTTCTAGCTGTTGCATGTAAATCTTTCTGATCAGCTCGCCATTCAGGAATGTTGTCTTTACATCCATCTGATGTATCACCAACTTATATATTGTTGCAAGAGAAATTAACATTCTGATGGTGGTCATCCGGGCTACTGGAGCATACGTGTCGAAGTACTCGATACCCTGCTTTTGAGAGAACCACTTGGCTACTTGCCTAGCCTTGAACTTGTTAATGGTTCCATCTGCTTTTATCTTCTCCTTGAAGATTCGTCTGCATCCGATGGGTTTCACTCCTTCAGGAAGATCAACCAACACCCAAGTGTTATTGGAGGTGATTGAATCAATTTCATTATCGATCACCTCCTTCCAGAAAATAGCATCTATGGTCTTTATTGTCTCATCATAGGTAAGCGGATCTGCTTCCATATGATAGGTGATAAAGTCATCTCCGACGCCCTTCGTTCTCCTCACTCACTTAGTTGACGGCTCAGCGAGTTCTGGTTCAAGTGTTGTCTTCTCTACCACAACTTCTTCTTGGACTATGTTCTCTTTGGAAACTTTAATTTCCTAAGCACCCTCGTTATTCTCTAGAACGTCTGTAAATACAATGTTCTTATACCTTGCAAATTTCTCTTCAAAATGTTCTGCGTTGCGGGATTCAATGATATGATTTAATTCTATATCAAGAAATCTCCGAGCATCACTCTTCTCGGCATATCCCAAGAAGATCGTCTTCGTAGTCCTTGTCCCTGTAGAAACATGAAAAATATAGAGTTCATGCGGATTATAAATTGCTGCATAGGTAAATTGGACCAAATAGGTCCGCATAAAAGAAAGCCGCATGACTGTGCAAAGACATATACGGCCCATCGACGAACAGTTGTAGAAGGAAAATATACGACCAAGGAGGAGCAGTTCGACTGATAAAGCTGACAAGTCCTGGCAAAACATGACTGTTCCGACACTTTGACAAGAAAGATGAGACGTGGGACGTCACCCAAAAGCAGGGTTCGTACGCCTCCATGCGGCCAGGAGAGTGTCATCTAGGCCGCATGACAGTTATGCGGCCAGATTATGCGGCCCCGAAATTTCTAGCAGCCGAGAGTAATTATGATTCAGGCCGCATGCTTGAGTCTCATACGACCCCACATGATCAAAGACTGAGAACACCATATGCAGCGGGACACGTGGCAATCTGACCAATTCCTTAACTACCCAGATTTGCTGCAACAAAATCCTAACAAACCGACATATGGCAGCCCAAGAGCGGGTCTTTGCGTGCCAATCAGCCACGTGGCCGCAAGCTGTCCATGCGGCTCAAAATCCATCCTGTTATAAATAGCAAGGTGCCATAATGCTGCAATGGCGGGCAACCTTCAAGAAGAAAGCAATATCTTCACGAGCTAGAGACTGCATCAGATAGTCCACGGAGTAAGGCAGAGTTGATAGCACTTTTTCGAGCCTCCACCGTCACCCCCCAGAATCAAAACTAAACAATTGTACTTAGATTATTTCCTAGGCTTTCTTTCTAGGCCCTTTCTTTGTACAAGCTAGTTTGCAATCAATTCCAGTGTTCTGTATACCTGTTGTTGAATTTTATGGCAAACACGATGACGACTCTGCTGGGGACATCCTTCTCTTCCGATGAGAAGTTGGTGATGCAATCTGACGCGTCCAAGCTCGGCTCTACATAGCAGATGCTTGTGGTCCGCTTCGACCAACAAGCCTTCAAAGAATTGCTCTCTTAAGGGAGCGCCAGCCCGTCTCTGAAGCGAGCCAACCCGAAGAGGACTCGCAAGACGTCGGTGCGCAAAACTGTTGCCTCCGACCAAGTTCTCGAAGAAGCTCCTTCTGCAGCCCAAGATGGTGACCAGAACTCTCCTGTGGTTCTATCTTCAACCGTAGAGGACCCCACTGTCACCAAATCCAGCAGAGGAAAATACTATGATGTTGAGTTTTTGGGGACACAAGGGAACTCCATACGGACAAAGAGGAAGCCGCGGAGAGGAGATGGGCAGTCTGCCTATGCAACGGCCAACTCTAGCTGCAGGCAGACAATTCATGCGGCAACCAGCTCTAGCCGCAAGAAGATAGGCCATGCGACAACCAATCCTGCCCACAGACAGGACGTTTCATGCGGCCATGTCTGAAGCTCTGTGTTCGATCGCCTCTCATGCGGGTCCGACGCCATGCGGCCCACCGAGGATACGAAATGTATCAATCTGGACTCTTTTTACTATGCGCCATTGGGCGCTAAGTTAAAAAAGTCTAAGGCAGTACAGGCTCAACTAGCCCAGTCAACTGTCCAAGCTACTGATTGTCAGTAGGCCCCGTTAACTATTACACGAGCTTCTGACAGAAAGTTGTACAGAACCACCCGCGTCCAGTCCCCAAGGGCAAACAGACAGGATGGGTCTTTAAAGTCTCCCTCTAAAGATCTAGAGCAAGTGCTTTTACTAGCCACGGATCAGGGAGCAAACATGATGCCTAACACTCATGCGCTCGGGATCCTCGAGTTCACAAGTTTGGTGCAAAGGCAGATTAGCTGTCACGGCCCGCTCTCGAATAATCGGACATGAGTTGGACATGCCCAGCCTTTGTCGTTAGACACAATAAAGTAAGTTGTACCAATTTAGGGAAAACTAACCAGATATCAAGACAAGTATGAAAATATAACATCTATAAATGTATCCCAGAAAAGAAGTACAAGTCTCAGAATTCTATTACATTCCAGCAAATGAAAGTAAGTCTACTAGCCTCAATACAAGAAAGATAATATAGAATACTAAGGTAAGCTCTAGGCTTCTGCAGCCTCTAAGTCAAGAGCAGCACCAGCTAGCTCTTCTGCATCAATTGGCTCCTCGCCACAGTACGTGTCGCACAGAGTCTCCAACTCACCTGCAACATATCCGAGTCAGGAGCGGAGCTAAGTATAACCAAGGAATGAACATGTACATCATAGTATGAACAAGAAACAGGAATATATGTAAAGTACAGGAAATGAGAATTAAAATATGAAACTGAACAGGAAATATTGAAAGTAAAACAGAAAACATGGTAAGAGTCATGAACATAAAATACCACCTGAATATGAAGTATAACCTGAACATGAAATACAATTTGAACATGAAATACAACCATAAATCCTGAAATACAACCTGAATCCTGACATGTGCAATATTGAAATACTTCTAGATTGTGATCGGCTTGGGTAGATGCAATGAACATAAAATGGTACGGCTTTGGAACCGCGTGCACGGTGCGGAACCCAAGCTATTCACATACGTAGTAACAGGGTTTGATCACATATCTATAGTATTTCTCCTCCTATACACAAGTAATACATGAAACATGAAACCAGTCGATACCGTGATACATCGTGTCAATCAAGGAGATACAGGGATGAACATGCAAGACATGAGAAATGAACAAGTCCGAGGAGTATACTTGCCTTGCTCCAGGTGATCGTGAAAGGGTAGTAGAGCTGGGAATCCTCCTGTTTACGATTATAGTTGATAAGTCAACAATGTAAAGTTGATATTTCTAATCTAGAAAAGTTATTTCATAATTCTTAATTCACTTTAAACTTGTCTTGTATATGTCCTATTAATCTCTACAATTGTACAACCAAGCCATATCTATACATAACCTACAATGTGAGATAACTATCCTCAACTTTATTACCACCAAAGCTATTATATGCCATGACCTAAGTGGCCAACATCTTAATGATATTTATACTTTCCTAATTATTGTAGTGTGAACCACAATAATTCACTAGAGGGAAAGAGAATTTAAGATTATCACCAAGGTAGGACTAACCAACCCATACCAGTATGGTCTTAACACAATCATTCACTCTCCAAATTTAGTTTAAACAACCTGAGAATTAAAACAGTCTAACTATAACCAGGTATCAGTCCTCCTTAACATTCAGGAGAAACATCTATACCCTGTTCAGTCCTATTGATATTCAGATATTACCCATTGCCAATTCAGCAGTAGTGGCAGGATACTGTACATTGTATCAGGCCATTGTACAATGTATCAGATATCACTCAGTCCTAAAGTGGACTGAAATAATTTATAACAAACTGGTTCATCAGTCCTAGCATCAACTAACAGTAGGAAAATGGTTTCAACATATCCTAGTCAAGGTATAGATATACCAACTGGTGTATTTAACTTCAATACATTATTAATTTAAATGCCAACCTATAGGTAAATACCAGTCCAAAATGATTTACATACCAGTTCTATACCTTGCATTTCCTAGCCTATCACCCATTATTCTAACTGATTTCTATGCTCAAAGACTAATGTGACTCTATACCAAAACTGTTCTTAAAAACTCTCAAATCAGAACAGGAATGGGTTCATGTGTATAGTGAGACTGGTAACTGTTTAAAAGAAAATTTCCCTATAACTCAGGACTACAAGTAGTAGTCCTGAACAAGGTTGTCCAATACTTGCTTGGACTGAGATTTATTCAATCTCCAACCCTTGTTCTAGGTTGTGTAAGAACCAGTCCTTAGTACTCAGATATCAGTCCCAACATAAACCTAATACCAGCCCTATAAGCATTCAGAAATCAGTCCATTGCATCAGTACACAGCAGGACAGTGTATAACCTTATCTTAGTTGTTACACCCAGTTTTAAATCAGGGCTCTATCAGTCCTGATAAAGACTGATATACCCAGTCCAATACTTGCTTTCAGATTACTGAGGTAACTCAGTCTAACATGACCTTCTCTAAAACTGATTTATTAACTCAAATACCATTCCTTATAGGAATTTTCTGTCTAACCTTAACAAGGTTTTCAATTCAAACCAATCTCAACACTGATACTCGCTGCTTGATCATGGCAGTTTCCAAATTGTAATGGAATACCCTACTCCAATACTCCTATGCACTCATACACTAAGTCCCTCACTTGTACTTGCCGAATCAGTCTGCCAAGGCCACACTGCCATATGGCACTGCCTAAATACAGGCCAACTCGAGTCAACCAAGGCCTGGGCAATCTAGTTCAAGTATGGGTTGATACCAGGACACTATCAACCTCATTTCAACTCAATATGAGTTCAAATCCTGCCCCAATATGAATCCTAATCATAACAACCATCTGAACATCCCATACTATACAGATTTAGAGAACTGAGGTTTGATTCCAAGCCATAGAAACTGTTTTAACAGTTAGTGCATTTAATTGGACAAGATACTGCAGTTAACCTTAATAGGCAAGCAACCCAAATACACAGGACATATTAGAGTTAAAAGTCTAAAAGAAGTTCACTACATAATCTATATCTCAGTATCCTATCAGGACATAATACAGTTATATTTAGTCCAAAATCAGAACATACATTGGTCCTCCATTAAGTCTCAGTTTGGTTAAGAACACCTATCAATCACCCAAAGTCCAAGAATATTGTGATATGTCAGTTCTAACAAGACTGAGACAACCCTTACATGCCAATACCTAATCTCTATGGATATCAGTTCCTAATCACTGATATAACACAAGGATTTGAAGAGAATGTAATCAAACACACACACACACACACACACACACACACACACACACACATACACACACACATATATATATATATATATATATATATATATATATATATATATATATATATATATATTGGATTTTATATATATATATATATATATATATATATATATATATATATATATATATATATAAATATATATATATATATATATATATATTTTTTATTAAATATATATATATATATTATATATATATATATATATATATATATATATATATATATATATATATATATATATATATAAATATATACATATATATTTATAAAATCCAATATATATATATATATATATATATATATATATATATATATATATATATATATATATATATATAAAATATATATATATATATATATATATATATATATATATATATATATATATATATATATATATATATATTGGATTTAGAATTTACCTTGATAGAACCTCTTCCAATATATTGGGCTCAAGTGTTTGCAGGAGAAATTGTCCTGCTCGATCACTGGAACCAAATTCCCAGTTGATATAACACCTTCAATCAATATACTGAAAAGTTGTGAAATAGAGAGGATTATTGATACTCATATGTTCAAAATTAGGATTCTAAAGACACAGATGCCCCCCCTATTACCCTGACATTCCCTGAGTAATACTCTTCATCAAAGAATCAAGGTCCCAATTTATCAATCATGTAAAATCACAAAAATGGAAAATACTCTCAGTTGAAGAATTTGGATTCAACTCACTAGCA
Organism: Iris pallida; assembly: GCA_029216955.1. Classification (NCBI taxonomy): domain Eukaryota; kingdom Viridiplantae; phylum Streptophyta; class Magnoliopsida; order Asparagales; family Iridaceae; genus Iris; species Iris pallida. Next base: position 2,716,517 of record JANAVB010006391.1, on the reverse strand, counting down.
ACAATCACTCAATTGAACAAGATCTGATCTATGCTCAATCACTCGAATGCTCTGATATTCAAAAGTAAAACAAAAATTCAGAAAGAATCACAGCAGGAATCTAATCCCAGAGAAGAATAATCCTCACCTCTAAACGATTAAGGACTTCACACAAGAACAGATCTGAGCAATCCCATAGTGAAACCAACTGTTCACGAGTCTCATACTCAAATTAGATCAAGAAATAGATTGAAGAATAAACATGCTCAGAATTTAGGATACTCACATGAATTGTTCAATTGAACGGAATAGATTTGTATGAGAATGACAGGGAAACGTTCTTCTACTGTCATAGCTCTGGAAGGAGGAGGAACTGGTGTCGATCAATCCACTACGGATCTCTTTGTCGTCGTTCCAAATCTAGGGATCACTCATGGATCGAAGAAAAGCTTGCTCAAGGAAGAATTTCAACGCCATTACTGGACCTCCTGAAGACTTGGTGTGGAACGAACAAGAGGAAGAAATTGCTCTAGAGAATTTGTTGGATCTGAGTGTCAAGGAAAAAGAAATCGATGGGGTTTTATAGGTGGTTAGAGTTGGTTACAACAGCTGGCCTGTGGAATCCGCAGGAAAAGATTGGAATTTGAATTACTATCAAACAATTGAGCAAGGGGGAGTACTCTTTCTTCCCACAGTTGAAAAGAGAGAAAAATAAAAAAATAAAATGAAGGTGAGAGTGTTGGTAATTGGCTGGTGAAGAACCGTCAGTTGAGAGTAATATAAAGGGTTAGTTATTGGGCTGGATAATGCAGCCCAATAACAAGAGAATAGATAATTTTTAATAAGTCCAAAAAATATTTGATAAAAAAAGACTTAGAAAAATTATTAATTTGAGAATAATATCTAATAGAAAAGAAAAAAATGATACTAAAATATTAGGATAATAGGATTTACGGCAGCTTCCTACCGACAGATTACTCACAAGCGTAAGACGGCAGCGTCAGCATGCAATGAGTCCCTCTCGGGGCATCGTTGCACCCAAGTTATCATCAACTACTGCTGTAACAAATCAGCAGCGCCTGAAGATCGCAAATCAGTTTTTCAGCTACTGCAGCAGCCAACACCTGTCCGATAGGTGCAAATTCCAGGGGACGAAGAGCTTCCTTTTGCCTCTTCTAATTCAACTCAAAAAGTTCCTCCAGGCAAGGTAGGGAAGAAGACAGGCTCTTCCAGCCTGGCCATCTCGACTAGTATTGCAAGGAGACCCTCATCTGGGGGTTTCCATCCACCATAGAGGGTGTCTATTTAGGCACCCGATCCAAGAAGAAGCTTCCGGCACTCGGGGTTGCACCTTCAGCCTCCTTGAGAGTAGATGAAGCTGGGGGTAGCAGCTCCCTCAATGTATGCGACAACCCGGTGTACCAGGAGCACACGCAGGGGGTAGAGATCCCCCAAAACTCTGTAATAGAATCAGATTTCCCTGAGGGCCACCACCCTCGCCAAGACGATGCGGCTTCCTGCACAGGGGGTAGCACCCCTTCCGAGTCTGACAAAGATGATATTCCGACATTTCTTGACGATTTCTCTATACAAGGATACGACACCGAGAGTACCTCTGCCATAATCCCTTCCACCTCTACCTACGTGAGGATGGTCTTTATGACTGACGACGACCATGAAGTGCCTTCCGACCGACAACGGCTAGAAGTGCTCGAAGCTATGCTCCTGTCCTTAGTCAAGTCGGTGGACGAGATCAAAGCTGCCTTGCCAGCTTAACCAGTAAGGACGCCTGGACAAACAAGCTTGGGACCCGCAGTTAACGCGGTCACCAACACGACCGCCCCTCCTTTGGGTGATGATCCCGTAGCACCATCCATTCCTTCAGCTGTAGATAAAGCCAAGGAGGCAAGGAGGGAAGTCCAGGAGCTTCGGGCAATGTTCAATGCCTGAGACTCCTCTCGAGATCTCAGAATAAGACAGCCATATCCCGTTGCATGGAGAGATGTGCCTTTTCCACCGCGGTACAAGTCGTTCTATATCGATTCTTACGATGGAAAGACCTCTACTAGTCGGTACATGACTTACTTTGAAGTCACAACCGACCACTTACCGCATAGTGATGCTATCCTCATAGGACTATTCATCGAAGTATTGGATGGGATCGCGTTCGACTGGTACCGCAACCTCCCCGACAACTGTATCCATTCTTTCGACGGCTTCAAGCACATGTTCCTGGAGAGATTCTACAAAGTGGGGCATGATGTGAGGATGTCATCTCTTATGGATGTCATCCAGGAAGAGAGGGAGCTGACAAGGAACAATATCGAGCGGTTCTGCCAAACCGCGATGAGATTGCCCCAAGGCAATCCCGAAAGCTCCCTAATTGAAATCTGCCAAAAGAAACTGCTCCCTGCAATTAGCCTCTAGATGGAAGACGATCAGTTCAGAGACTGGACGATTTTCATCAGAAGTGCTACCAACGCGGAGGTAAAATTGAAGAAAGCTCGCCAACTGGGGTTACACATCCTAGACGGAGAAGACAAGGGCAGACGTCCTGTCCCACCTCCAGTAACAACAACAGTGGCACCACCACCAACCGGGACAACAAGGGAAAGCAGGCCTTGGTCACTGATGCGACTCAGAAGCCTGAACAAAAACATGTGAAAGGTCAGTAGCCCTAGAACAATTACTCATTCGAAGATAGTCATGTCAAACCTATCTTCGATATGCTCTTACAAGGGGATAGGATCCAGCTCCCACCACCAAGGCGCGAGCCCCGAGCAACAGAAATGGAGGACCCAAAGTACTGTCACTTACACCGCTATGTCCATCATGCCACCCAGGATTGCTTCCAATTGAAGCGGTACATCCAGAGTCTTATCGGTCCAAAGCTCTGTCGATAGACTTTAAAGAGGTTACTGTGGCAGCGAACATGGTATCTATTCAGTTCGGCGACTTCCCTCCAACAAGCACTCCTAACGGGGTAATACCTGTCCCCCGGGCAACGATGGAAGTTACTAATCTTTCACCCGCCGGAGCCAGACATCTGGATTGGTACCCCTCACCACATCACGAGGAGAGATAATGTAGCTGCATCCAGACTTGGTGCCCGAAGTTACCCAGGGGGTGTCATCCCCTCCCAACAAGAAGAAGGGCAGGAAGTCTAGAGCCTGCCACACAATTTCAGCCGAAGCTGTAGAAGCCGCAGATATTGTTACCCGGTCTGGAGCGCAAGTCCAGCCCGTACGGGATAGTCTAGCTGAAGATCCTCAGCTAGCAACGTTGCCTCCTCCTGATGTTTCAAGGCCATCTCAGCCTCCCCTGGCGGATAAGTCCAAGACAAGGGAGACACGCTTCGACAGGCCACTCCGCAATGATGCACCGCAGGGACTGGAGCGACCTTACAACTTTGACATATTAGCACAATTGGCTAATATGTCGACAAAGTTGTTGCTATACGCACTCCTAAGGCTCTCCAAGGATCTTCGTGTCGCATTAAGCGAAACACTCCAGAATGCTGATGCCTATTTAGCTCAGGTCAAGCCTCCAGGTGAAGACCCGCCAGCAGATCTATAGGACGGTGGTAGCACAGATGCAATACCCAACATCGTATTTACTCCGCAGGACATGTTGATTAAGACCAACTTATATGATCGCCCCTTGTACTATACTGGATACATAGGCGACATCAAGGTGGGTAGGATGTATATCGACCCGGGATCATCAATAAGCATCATCCCGAAAAGCTTGCTCCAACTTCTTGGCATCCCTAAGCACTGGCTAGCAGCAACCAACACTGCCATTAGCGGGTTTAACTCAGGGAGAAGCTATCCCCTAGGGAAGATTCGATTGAAGTGCCAGATTGGTGACCTGAGGACGAAAGTTACCTGCTACGTCATAGATGCAGAAACCTCCTATAACATCCTTCTGGAACGTCTGTAGATACATGACTATATGATCGTGCCATCTACCCTTCACTAGTGATTCAAAATGTCAGTAAACACGGTTCTGTGAAGACCGAATTCGCCGACATTGATCCCTTCAAAGGGGTTGAATCATATTACTCGTCAGAGGCTTGTCTATATGACGAATCCAGGAAACACATAACGGACGAGCCGGAGGCCATTGCAGGGCCAGAGGAACCCTTGAATCCGTTTCCAACCCCGCAAACCGGGCAGGGCCGCACCCCTTGTCACAACCCTACATAAGGAAGTGCTCGATTCTCCTGTCATACCTATGTAGTCAAAACCAATGGTCATCCGCCTCCCGATATCCAGTCAGAAGCCAAAACCTGTTATAGGACCAATGGTGGTCCGACTGCCAAAGTCCAATCAAAGACAATAGGAAGATGCGAAGCCCTCGGTAATACCGATGATAATCCGATTGCCAAAATCTGCTCCAAGACGACTAGAAGACACAAAATCCCTTGCCGAGCCGATGGTCATCCGTCTTTCCAAGACGAGCCAGCAGCCAAGTGTTGATCCAACACTCCCAGGTAGATCAATACCTCAAGTAGAACCTTTACTGGTCAAGTTACCCAAGATAGCAGCCCAAACTCTGAGCTCGTAGGGGGTAGACAAGGAAGATGGAGAACTCGCCAAATATGTGGTTATACAGGCAGATAGCCTCTCTCTGGATGATGTAATCCCGGCGAACAAAATTCCTTATTTTATCAATAAGAGGCTGCCGTTGGACTATTCTGAGTATGATAAGCCTAATATAACGTATACCGTACGGGATTGTCTGGACGTTAGCCTGTACACACAGGTGACAACTATCCATACCCTAAATCGACTTGCTCCCATAAAAGGCGCTTACTTCCCGGTCTCAGACAAAAGAGGATGGGATCACACAATCATCTTTGGCCAAAAAGAAGGTCCTCAATCTTTCATGCCACAAGAGTCCGACCTTGGACCCGAGACTGGAAGACTATCGCTCTACTTCTATAGTCCTCAAACCAAATACTTTATACAAAAACAGGGGTACGACATGGAGACTACTCCGGGTCTAAATTATGGCAGTGGTCGACGATTGCCTCTACAGCCGCCGGCATCGGTAGGGAAGCCTCAGGATCATTATCACAAATCCAGACGTGGCCTCGGGTATGTTACTCCACCTACGATGCCTGAAAGTTCTAACGAGGAATGTAAGTGGAACTCCCATTCGTCCGAGTCACCCATTTACGACTCCGATAGCAGTATTAGGGATATATTCAGATGGGCATTATCTGCCAATATGACATTCGCTGATGTCGAAGAAGAAGACGAAGACCTACTTGAACCTCTTGAGTTGGAGCCGTGGGTCCAGTAACTAGATGCACAATGGTAGAAATGCTTCGAACTTCGTGATCCTTCCACTGAAGATGAGGTTATACAAGTCAACCTCGGCAATAAATCCTCTCCAAAGCCAATCTTCGCCAGTAAATGTCTGACAAACGACGAGCGAGAGTCGTTGTTACAACTCATCAGAGAATACATCGACGTATTTGCTTGGAGCTATGAAGACATACCAGGGATGAACCCCAAGATTGCACTCCATAAGCTCAATATCTATCCGGACGTAAAACCAGTCAAGCAACAGCAGCGGCAATTTCGTCTAGACATCATGAATTCTATCGAGACGGAAGTGAACAAGCTTATAGCTAGTGGTTTCATCCGTAAAGAGTAGCACCCAGATTGGGTAGCCAACATGGTGCCAGTCATCAAGAAGAACGATAAAATCCGAATCTGCATCGATTTTCGCAATCACAATGCGGCGTGCCATAAGGATGAATTTCCTTTTCCGATCACCGATATAATGATCGATAATAGGTGTGGCTTCGAGCGCATGTTCTTTATGGATGGCTTTTCGGGATACAATCAAATTAAGATAGCTCCCGATGACGAGAAGCATACATCATTCCGAACGCCGATCGGTATATATTATTATACAGTCATGCACTTTGGCTTGAAGAACACCGATGCAATATATCAACGGACCATGCGTGTCATCTTCAGAGATCATTTGCGCAAGATGGTGGAGTGTTACGTAGACGACATCGCCATCAAAAGCTGCTCCAAAAGCAATCATTTACATGACTTGAGAACAGTGTTCGACCTCATGCGGGCACACAACCTGAAGATGAATCCCACCAAGTCCTTTCTGGGGGTGTCCAGTGGAAAGTTCTTGGGCTTTGTCATTACTTCCCGAATTATTCACATAGATCCCGACAAAACAAAAGCAATCCTGGAGATGAACCCACCAAAGAACCTCTGCGAACTCCGCGGCCTTCAAGGAAGACTAGCCTAATCAGGAGGTTTATATCTAATCTCTCGGGATGATGCCAACCTTTCACTCAACTCATGAGGAAAGGTGTCTCCTTTGTATGAAACGAGGAATGTCAGCATGCCTTTGATGATATTAAGGAGTACCTGATGAATCCGCCAGTTCTGGTAGCCCCGGTCGCCGGAAAGCCCTTCATGCTCTATGTACGGGCGATTGAACATTACTTCGACGCTCTGCTAGCCCAGAATAATGATGTGGGACATGAACAAGCCATTTACTATCTCAGCCGAATGATGGTAGGACCTGATCATAGGTACACTGCTGTGGAGAAGGAGTGCCTTGCCCTAGTGTTCGCCATTCAGAAAATATGACACTACGTGACAGGGCAGACCATCCATGTGATTTCACGAGTCAATCCTCTCAGGGTTCTCATGACCAAGCTAGACGCACTCAGTTCTCGTCTAGCCACCTGGGCGATACTACTATCCCTTTATGACATGTTTTTTGTTCCGCAGAAAGCTATCAAGGGTCAAGCCCTGGCTGACTTTCGAGCAGTCCATCCAGGCTCAGAAACAACCAGAATTTACGAAGAAATTTCCGATGAAGTCGTCGCCTCGAATATGGCTTCGTACGACGCCATTTGGAAGATGTTCTTCGACGGTGCTTCAAGAACGGGGCCACAAGGTGATATCGTCGCTGGAGTCGGGATGGTATTAATTTCTCCCTCCGGACTAGTAGTCAATCGGGCGTATTCTCTTACAGAACCCTGTTCGAACAACGTAGCCGAATATAACGCTCTAGTCGTTGGACTCCAACTCGTAAAAGAAGTGGGAATCAGATACCTGTAAGCTTATGGTGACTCACAATTGGTTGTTAACCAGATACGAGGTTCATACGAGATCCGCAATGAGGACCTGATTCCTTATTATCAGACAGCAATTGCCATCATTACAACCTTGGAGGGGTTCTTTATAGAGCATGTTCCTAGACTTCAAAACATCGATGCCGATGCCCTGGCCGATCTCGCCGCTTCCTTGGCACTCCCAAATAATGCTCATCATCTTATCGATGTAATAGGCCATGAACTGGTCTGCCCTAGGAACACTCTTCAACTGGGTATGAGTTACTCCGCCCAAATAACCAACGATATACAAAACTAGAGACGCCTGCTCATCGACTTTGCGGTCTATGGAATTCTGCAAGAGAATGTGAAGGATGCTACCTCCATCAGAAGACGTTCCCTTAGATTCTTCTATGATACGGAGACGAAAATTTTGTATCAGCGATCCTATGATGGGCTACTACTAAAATGCCTGTCAATTGCAGAAGCCAAAGAAGCCTTGCATGAAGCTCATGACGGTACTTGTGGGGCTTACCAACCTGGCCCAAAATTACAAGATCGCCTTCGCCGGATGGGTTATTACTGGCCTACAATGGTCGTAGATGCAGTTGATTATGCAAAGAAGTGCAAGGCTTGCCAGATCCATACAGATTTCATACATCTGCCATCTGAATTCTTGCACCCGACAGTGGCCTCTTGGCCATTCGAAGCATGGGAAATGGACGTCATTGGGCCAGTCATCCCGCCGTCGTCTAGAGGGCATCGATTCATACTTGCAATCACCAATTACTTCTCTAAATAAACAGAAGCTGTTCCATTGGCTGAGGTCAAGACATCGAACGTGATTAGCTTCATAAAACATCACATCATCTACCATTTTGGACTACCCCGAAGGATTATCTACGATAATGGTCCGTAGTTCGCAAGCCACACTTTCTACCAATTTTGTGATAAGAATCGGATCCAGAACATGGCCTCGACAGCATATAACCCCTCGGCCAATGGTCTGGCTGAAGCATTCAACAAAATTAAAATCAAGCTCCTTAAAAAGTTCGTGTCTGCAAACAAATACGACTGGAATAAAAAGCTTGGTGAGTGCCTATGGGCATATCGGACAACGATACGGACGGCTACAGGAAATACACCGTTCTCCTTGGTCTACGGCAGCGAGGTAGTCCTCCCAGTAGAAACTCAGATCCCCTCACTTCGAGTGGCCCTCACCTACTGGTTAACGGCGGACGATAACAACCGCCGACGTCTACAGGAGTTAGAAGCATTAGATGAGAAGCGTTTACAAGCTCAACAAACCATAGAGCTCTACCAAGCGCGCATCTCTCAGACTTTCAATAAGAAAGTCAAGCAGAGGATATTCCAAGTGGGCGATCTTGTCTTGGCCATTCGCAGACCAATGGTCATGACTCACAAGACCCCGACAAATTCCAACCTAAGTGGGAGGGTCCGTTCGTCATCGAGACCGTATTCTCAAACGGCGCGTACCGTATCGCAAAGGAAAATGGAGACTTGCTCATGATGCCTATCAACGGCAAGTTCTTCAAGAAATACTATGTCTAAAAGACACCTTCCAACGATCTCTCAGATTGTGAGTTATATACCCGCAGGTATCGCTGAACTTACACTCGGTCTTCAATTCTCCTAGATTGTTGAGTTACTTACCCTCAGGTACCATTGAACTTACTTTCTGTTTACTCCAAATGAATTCTCTTGGTCGTATCTATGTACCTCCTGGTCATAGCTTTTCTACCACCAAGAATTTGCCTCAAAATCTATTGCCCGCACCACCGGTGCGTAGAAGGATAGTAGGTCCACACAACTTATCCTAATCTATTGCCCGTACTGTCAGTCCACAAAAAGGGTAATAGGTCCACAAAACTCCCTAACGGAAAAAAGCAACCATGTCCATATTACCTCTGAGTTGTTTTTCCCGTCCATTACAAACAAATCACCCAAGGCATAGAACTTCCACGTTGATAGCACCTCTGAGTTGTTTTGTGTATCCCTATCATGCCTAGCCCTAACATTTCCTTATTTCCTCTGAGTAAGAAGGCTTTGTTTTGACCCGTATTTACCACGTCCTCATTACCTCTGAGTAAATACGTTGGTTTCCTCTCCACTTATTATCAGTACTCACATCGCCAGTACACAAAAATGATGATAAGCCCACAAAAATTTATCCTAACCTATTACTCACACCATTGGTGTACCAAAAAGTAGTAGGTCCACAAAATATTATTTAAATCTATTTGCTCATATTTTCATATGCACAAAAGAGCAATACGTCCACAAAAATCCCCCAGTGGGATGTCCTTTACAAATGCTGTATTAGGCCCTCTAGTACAAGCACCACAAAATACCATAAATAGAATGGAGTGAGCATACTCTGGTCATTTAAGATCAGTTACATTCATAGGACTACATCGACAGCAAAGAAAGGAAAATCTGGCAATACATAGTTGGGTTTGACAGCACTTCGTCTTCAAGCAGTTTCGTGGCCCTCGAAGGGAGTCATGTTTTACTACTGAGAAGCAAACAAAGCATTTGAATCTCCAAGGAGCTGCGGGGAGGAGGGTAAATATAGCATGCTATCCTCCCTTCCATATTGCGGATGCCTTAGCCCCTCTCCTCCAAGGGACCATACCTTCAAAATATGGTCTCGGATGGTGATTTGACCTACCTGGAGAGCCGTGAAGGCATGACGTTCATAATGATGCCTGACCACCATCCAACTCTCTGAGGTATAAAGGCTCTTCCTACCATCTGGGGAAAACTCTTTCGAAGTATGAAGAGTCCTGAGTTGTTTGATGTGTACGCCAAAAAGGCGTAGGGAAAACTCTTCCGAAGTATGAAGAGTTTGAGCTCTCTGATATAGGCGCCAGAATGTTGTACTTTTACTCCATCATCGACACCGGTCCTGAAGAAGCTTGCTAGCCAGACCCCTACGAAAAAAATATGAGAAGAAGGGGGATTCAGCACCAAGAAAACAAAAAACTATGTTATACGGCCTAGCCAGTTAGACGGACCAGCCAAAATAGAACTCTTACAGTCCACAGTTATGAGGCCGGCTTCATGAGCACTCATACAGCATTTATACGACTCAGTTATTATCATGCGGCTCAGTCATAAAAAACTCATGCGGCCCAATCAGTCACAGGGCGATCATACGACCCAATCTTACAGTATTCATGCGACCCAATCATAAAGTGCACATGCGGCACCTATGTAGCTCAGTCATAAAAAGTTTATACAGATTTATCTTGAGGCACTCAGCCAGTTAAAGATCGAATAAGCAGCGGTTATATGACTCAGTCTGTGCAGACACAAGTGGTCCAGACGAGATAGGGCATACATCGACCAAGTTTATAGCAGAGGCAGTATATGACAGCCCCGCGCACAAAATTTTAGTCATTATCTGCTCACCATCCTTACCCTTGGAAGAAGGTTGCACATCGGAATGAATGGAAGAAGTGTCTACCGCTCTCGACGGGGAAGCAAGTCTCTTTTCTTTGGCCGTCGCACTAATCGACTTAGAAGCTTTTGGAGCCATAGCAGAAAGTATAAAGGAGGAGAAGGTGAAAGAGGAAAGACTCTCTCTGAATGACTCCTATTTATAGAGTTGCTAAAGAGAGACTCTTCGATTCTCGAGATCATTAAAGATAGAGATGACGTTTGGGGACCTTATCCCTAGTAACCGTCGAGCGTCTCTTCGGTTTTTGAGATTATTAAAGATAGAGTCGACGTTTGGAAACTTTATCCCCAGTAACCGTCGGCTTCATCTCAAAAATAGATCCATAACCGAGTCAGGAAAATTAAATACAGCAGTGACAGCTGGCAGACTCTCTGCGGCTCAAAGCGTCCCTGCGACTCAAGATTTGTTCTGCGGCTCAGTACTTCTTTGTGACTCAAGTTCGAAAACCACTTCCTGCAACTTGAAGACTTCCTACGGCTTGGTATATTTTTCATGGTTCTTATTCAAAGTTTTCCAAATTTATAATTTGGAAACTTTGAAGGGGGCCTTGTAGAAACATGAAAAATATGGAGTTCATGCGAATTACAAATTGTCACATAGGCACATTGGACCAAACAGGTCCGCATGAAAGAAAGCTGTATGACTGTTCAAAGACATATGCAGCCCATCGACGAACAGATGTAGAAGGAAAGTATGCGACCAAGGAGGAGCAGTTCGACTGATAAAGCTGACAAGTCCTGGCAAAATATGACAGTTCTGACACTTTGACAAGAAAGATGAGATATGGGACGTCGTCCAAAAGTAGGGTTTGTATGCCTCCATGCGGCCAGGAGAGTGTCATCTAGGCCGTATGAAACTTATGCGGCCCAGGTTATGCGGCCCCGAAATTTCCAGCAGCCGAGAGTAATTGTGATTCAGGACGCATGCTTGAGTCTCATGCGACCCCACATGATCAAAGACTGAGAACACCATATGCAGCGGGACACATGGCAATCTGACCAATTCCTTAATTACCCAGATTTGTTGCAACAAAATCCTAACAAATCGACAGATGGCAGCCCAAGAGCGGGTCTTTGCGTGCCAATCAGTCACGTGGCCACAAGCCGTCCATGCGGCACAAAATTTATCCTATTATAAATAGCAGTGTGCCATACCCCTACAATGGCGGGCAACCTTCAAGAAAAAATAATATCTTCACGAGCTAGAGACTACATCAGATAGTCCACGGAGTAAGGCAGAGTTGATAGCACTTTCCCGAGCCTCCACCGTCACCCCCCAGAATCGAAACTAAACAATTGTACTTAGGTTGTTTCCTAGGCTTTCTTTCTAGGCCCTTTCTTTGTACAAGCGATTTTGCACTCAATTCCAGTGTTCTGTAATACCTATTGTTGATTTTTATGGCAAACAGTCCCGAGCTTCTAAATCTTCAAATCTGGGAGCTTTATATATGCCAGACACTACCACACTCGAATGATATTCAAGTTAGGTCTGAATTTGAACCAGAGTTCATGATGAATGATGTCAGAAGTTTCATGCGACACTCTATTCAGAATAAAAGTGGTCGTCAATGCAGCTTCTCTCCAATAGCATTTTGGAAGACTCACAGTCAACAATATTGAGTTCATCGTTTCTGTCAACATTCTGCTCTTCCTTTTTGCTACTCCATTAGATTGAGAAAAATAGGGAACAGTAGTCTCGTTGATGATTCCATGTTCGATACGAATTCATGAGACCGATACTCTCCACTTCAATTACTTCTTAATCCCTTAAGTTGTTGTCCAGTTTGCCATTCAGCTTCGGCCTTGAACTCTTTAAACTTCTCAAACGCTTCGTCTTTAGACTTCAATAAGTAGACGAACGCATATTTTGAAAAGTCATCGATGAAGGTTATAAAATACTTTATCTCGACTTTTGTAGCAAATTGTTTGAAGTCGCAGATATCGGAGTGTACCAACTCCAAAAGATCTATGCTTCGATTAACCCGATTAAAGGATTTCTCTGTCATCTTCGTCTGAGCACACATTTCACATTTCTCTACCTTACCCTTATATTTGGATATAAGTCCTAGACTGAACATTTTGTTTATTTTTTACAATGAACATGTCCTAGTCTATTATGCCATAACTCATAAGTATTATCAGAATGAGCGACTGTATCAATTTCATTAGACTGAGTTACAAGCTAAAATTTAAACATCCCTTCGGTATAGAAGGCTTTTCCGAAGTAGGTTCCTTTTATGGATATCACCATCTGGCCAGCATTGATGTTCATCCGTAGGCCCGCGTTACAGAGTAGGCCTCCAGAGATCAGGTTCTTTGCAATAACAGGTACATGCTTTACGTCTTGAAGTATCAGAGACTTCCCTGAAGTCAGCTTCAACACCACCGTCCCGATTGTTGGCACATTTAGCCATAGTCAAACCGATTTCGATAAGTATCTTAAACTTTAATCTCAGTATGAAAAGAAACGAAGAATGCAGATTGTATCGTCTCTAAAATTTTATATTTATTCTGTATTTTTTTTATTTGTTGAGTCTAGAATATTTGTGAATCGGGATCACTGGCAATTAGAAGGCTATCCTTGATTCTATCCTAAACCAAACCTATCTTGATTCTATCTTGAACCAAACCAAACCTATTCTAGTTTTGATCCTAAACCAAACCAGATCCAAAAACCAAAATGGCCCTGGAATTGGGCTAACCGAACTCGGCCAGAGTTCTGTCCGAACTCGGACAACGTAATGCCATTGGACGCTCCTAGTCCTAGAGATATCAGGGCTAATGTCTAATCAATCAATCATGACTACAGGTCAAGTCAAGCTCAAGGGCGAACGTAGAAGACTAGTCAAAATCGTCGCAAGACTCACATGGAATAACAGAGGCATAAGATGACTAACTAAGAAACGTGCACGTAAAGAAAAGAATGTATAATAAACATGAATGATAGATAATAAAAAAAACTGGGAAGAGATAACAATATAGAATATGCATGTAAATACTGTAAAGTTCGGCAAGGTGTACTTGCCTGAGGTAACTGGAAAGAGATAACAATATATCGCCAATCAACAAGTCAGAAAGTCCAAGTCTCACAACTGCCTCCAGAAGATGTAATAGATATTGCCAACATTTTCAGATTAGTCAAATTAGCTAGGATTGCCTATCCTTAAGTCCAATTCTGGACACAGGGGAAAACGGTAATTTTGGGTCAAAACGGTGTCCGTCGTTGGACCCACTTTGCATCGAAAAACGTGCCAGAGTCAACGGTCTCTAAAGTCGTCAAACTACATGTCTACGGATTTATTTTGATGATACGAACCCAACGGTATGTCCAATTTTGGATTCCGATGAGCCATGCACAAATTCGCCCATTGAGTTGGATCATGGGGCTCGTAAAACGACGATCCAATCAACTGTCTCAGAATCGGACCAAACTTGGCATACAGGACCAAAAAAATGGTATGGTCCTGCTAGCGTAAGTTTCGTCTCAATTTGATGAACGAGCACAAAGTAATTGGAGAATTTCCAAAAGGCCAATATGGTGAATTTTGACGGATATGCATCAAATTCGCCGCGCACACGCAACCAATTTGAATTCCGTCAAAGCCCACACGTCCACGAAGTCGATATGCACCTTTTGATGCTTTCGGTTCGTGGCCACGTTGCCCGGATTGGCGGAACGCACGTTGTATCGGAAGAATTTTTAAGTTTTGAAAACGAATTTTTCTCTATTTTGGGAAAAGAATTACTTCGCGTATACGCGATGAAATCAGGAACTACAGAATGGGTTTTAAAGACCTATAGGTTGTCTAAAAGTCTATTTAAGTGGATTTCGAGAATACCAAGTGTCCTGATAGGAATCGACCTTCCAAATTATGCCTGGAATCAGTTTTTTGTTCTGTTTCAAGGTTATAGAAAACTGACTTTTTCGAGATTTCAAACCAGAATATCTCGTTGTTTGGTCACCTAGAATAAAAACTATTTGACAGGGATCGAGTATGTCACGACCCGTACCCACTGTGAGGGTACGAGTACGTAACAACGCCCAGCCTATGCCGCAGTGTCGGCAGTAGAACGCTATTCTAAGTCACTATCTAATCAACAACTCACGCAATTATATAATGTACTTGTCAAAATCTCAACTACGAACGGAGGACAAGTATAGATATAATAGAATCTCAATCACAGTCTAAGCACGATATGATAACACAGAAGCTTTAACTAAGACTAAATAATAACAACAAAACCAAATACTAAATAACAATAATCTCAATAATCTCAAAATGAAACATATTTCAACTTAATACAATTTAAGTTCTAAAATATGAAACTAAACCAAATCAACTAGCTAATCTCCCGATCACTCTGAGTGCCGAGACCAAGGGTATCTAAAACATCTCCTAGTCCATAGTGAGTAGGGTAAGTGTCCTCAGGGCAAATCATCTGTAAAATTTTCAACAGGTCCAATCAGGACAGGAACGAGCACATCTCATCTAGCAAACCCAAGTAAATGACAGAGAACTATAAAGCAGTTATAGACAGTTGTATTGATAAACATGGCAGTTTATATTCAGGTGATGTTATAGAGAGACAGATAAAGTACAAGAAAAGTAAGGTAACCAAAGCAAGAGACGAATCATGGCAATAAAGACTGTAAAATAGAATCTAGATGAACTAGAGTAACATGGTATAAGTCCAGACAGTAAATGTAAACAAGTATAAGACCCAAGTAAGTCCAGTCAACATGAATCTGATACCAGGTGATTCCAGTACAATATGGGTCCAATATAAGATGATTCCAGTCAGTGATCAAAGATTCCAGGATGAGTCCAGAATATACTCTAATAGTGTGTTTTAAAATATCGAGATCGACATGTAAATGGCTATAGGTAATCCCGTACATCACACACTCGGTCGGGTGTAAGATGGCTATCATTCCAGTTTGATTCTAGCATGTGGGGTGATTCTAGAATTGGGTTATGTCTACATGTCTTACTCAAGTATTTCTCCTCCCAGCAAGTACAAGTGAATCCAGAATACGACACAAGAATCGAGATGAGTCCAACCAAACATGATGATTCCAGCAATGATTCCAGAATGATTCCAGGGTGATGCCAATAATAGAGGCCAGACAATATGGTATGTGTGCGCATACATGAATCTAGAAATATCCATACGTGTTGTAACAGAGAATCACATACAACTAACTAGAACTGAAGTACAGTAATTGACAAGTAAATGAGAGAACTATCAGAGAATGTACTCGTCTGATACTCTGAAAAGAGTAGTCTAATATCGAATGCCTGCACCGGAGTCACAATGTCCTAAATAGAGCAGTACAGGTTATAATATGTTTAAAATAAGACAAATAAAGTTTATGATACAATCTACATGATTTCTTGGTCAATCTAGGTCAAAGTCAAACTTTGGTCAACCATGGTCAACACTCTAGTCAAAGTAGGTCAATCCTAGTCCAACAAGTTTCTCTAGGTCTAACCAAGTCTAGACTAGCATCCTAGCACCATCACAAAGTAACTAGCAACACATATTGCATATACCAAATATATATATACATACATTCATACAAGTGTATAGAGATACCTAGTGAGGGCTAAGGCATATACACATTTAGATTATACACACTTCTAAAATATGCTATATTAGCGACGTTGTTTAGCGACGGAACAAAATACCGTCGCTAAATATGTAATATAGCGACGCCCTTCTATTGACATCGCAAATCGTCGCTCACTAGCGACGTTCAGCGACAGTAGAAAAATTACGTCGCGGAACAGCGACGTTCAGTGACATATTATTAAAATATGTCGCCATATATTAAAAGGTTGCGACATTTAGCGACGTCAACTGTTGACGTCGCTAATGTTTTTACTTAGGGCACAGTTCTGTTTCCTTTTTTCCCCTCATTCGAAAATTTCATATTTTTCGACTCCCTCCTCCTCTCGGCGACTCCCTCCCCCCTCCGGCGACTCCCTCCCCGCTGGCGACTCTCTCCTCCCTCGGCGACCCCAACCCCCCCTCCCGAGCTCCTCCTCTCCCAATCCGAGCTGCTCCTCCTTCTCTCCGGTAAACCCTAACACTCCTCCTCCTCCTCCTTCTCTCCCCCACACACACACACACACACACACACGAACACACGGACACATAGACACACATACACACACACAGAGAGACACACACGGATACACACACAGCTATTGTGTGTGTTTTGAACCCATAGGTTCGATTTTGAGGCTCTTTTGAGTCCTTATTAGGAAGTTATGATAGGTTTGATATCACCCATGGAGAAATTCCGATAGTGGCTAGGATGGTTTATGCCCAATAGGATTAGTAGAGGGATACTAATATACTGTTAGTGCAATAGGCAGCGGCAGCGGATATAACAGATGTAAAAAATACATGTATCACAGAGGAAGAGAGTGTGAGAAGTGTGAATGTATAAGAGAGTTACCTGTGTTAATATGTAGCAACTTAATGGCAGGATGGGGTGCGACAGGTTTAGGGGCCATTAGACCTGTGCATTGGATGCACAAGAGAGTGCCCCATGGTCAAGTGCAGGTGTTTAGATGGGTTGTTTTATAGGAAACCATATACATGTGTGGCCTACAGTGCTTGGGTTAGCATGGTTTGTCTTGACAGATTTTGGCTTAGGCATTTGCCTTGCATTTGCTAGTAGCCACAGAGCAGTGGCCTTGGCTAGGCACTGCAGACAATAGGCATGAGGCAAGGAAAAGTAGAGTTTGCTTTGGCTACTGCATTGCCCTTGGCTCTGCCACAGAGCAGTGACAGTAGCAGGGAACACCCTCCTTTTTTGTGATTGCCAAGTGGTCATTGACTCGTGACACTAGGCCATAGGCATGGGGGTTAGCCTTAGTATCATGTATCAGAGGGTCTAATCTATAGGGTGTCTAGTATGTATCAGAGGCTTGGGGTCACTTGGTTAGTTGTATCAGAGTTTAGGGTATGGGTTGTAACCATAGGTGAATAGGAAGTTTTTGAGATACTCACTTGAGTATCAGTAAGTTTGGTATCCTTGTATGTTAGGATGTTAGTAAGGGATATATATATCAGGATAATATGGTATCAGATAATAGAATGTTAGTCTAGGTTCATGTGAGTGTTGGTGTGAGTGTTAGATTAGTGTAGTAGAGTTCAAAAGCCATGAAGGCAGCAGGACAGTAGCTTACCTTGGCCACAACTCATGGAGAGATGTGTTTCTCACTATATACAAATGAAGAAATATGTATGTGATAGGTAATTGCATATGTTTAATTCTTGAAGACAAATACATGTATCACATATTCCAATTCATAGAAGGATACTAACAGTATGTTAGTGCAATAGGCAGCGGCAGCGGCTAGTTCCTATATGTATGTGTTAGAGATAGATGTTAGGATATCTAGGATACATAAGATGTTAGAGGATACGTTTAGTATCCTAAGTTAGCCAGTTAATATATTAGAGTTAAGATAGTATCCTAGGATTCTAAGTAGTATCTTAGGATATTGGTTGATATTATATTCAAGTCTAGTCAATATTGACTTTGACTTTGTCATGGGGTCTTAGATATCGGTTGTAGGTGACATTACATATATATGGTCTGGCGATATCGTAACGAATCTAGTGTGTCTGAATGAGATATCGGTTGTAGGTGACATTGTATTCATGGAGTCTACTTGACTTTGTCATGGGGTCTTAGATATCGGTTGTAGGTGACATTATATTCAAGTCTTGAAAATTGATGTTAATTAAGACAATTTTCAACTTAACCCTGGCGATATCGAAACGAATCTAGTGTGTCTGAATGAGATTGGCATCTGTAAGAATCGATAGCGTATGTGTACACGTTGGATACACAAGAACTTATGTGTGATATAGCATGGTTATTAGTAACTGTCCGCTACTAATGTGTGTCCCATAATAAGACATAATATACGAATTTGTGCCTATTGGATAATGTGTGTCCATCTTTGCAAAATTATTTCCAAATGGATATGAATTACTACTTGCGGAATCGTTCATGGATGTACAATCGTCGTCCTGATGATATGTGTGGTGTGCGGCATGAATACATAGAGAAAGTATAGCAGTTCCTGCAGTTTGCTAAGGCGTTCCCTCAGTACATGGATGGTACCAAAATTAAGTGTCCGTGTGTGAAATGTCATAACGTGAAATATTATCCAGAAGTGGAAGTGACATATCATTTGTACTCGAGGGGTTTCACGCCTAATTACTATCAGTAGACCGCACACGGAGAACTTGTGTCTTTAGCATCAGAGCTGGAGCCTTATGTTGAGCCGTATATGCATGCAGGACCTAATTTTGTTTCAGATAATCATGCATACGACGACGGGTGCGTGAACATGGTTTTCGACGCTGTAGGGCCTAGTTTCGTTCATGATGCAGCTGAGGAGGCACCGAATATCGATGCTACAAAGTTTATGGAGTTGCTGGAGAATGCAATGACTCCATTGTATCCTGGTTGTGAGGATCATTCACCGTTGGAGGTGGTTACAAGACTGTTGAGCATTAAGTCTGATTTTAATATGTCGCAAGAATGCTACAACCGAGTGTTGGAGTTGATTATAGAGATCTTGCCGACGGGTGCTAAGTTACCTAAAGACTTCTATCGGCCTAAGAGGATGGTGAGATCGCTCTGGATAGGATACGAGAAAATCAATTCTTGTCGCAATGGGTGCATGCTATACTACAAAGACGACAAGGACGCAGATGTATACAGATTTTGTGGTACTGATCGCTATAAGACAACTAGTACAGGAAGGTCTACCGGTGCAAGAAGACCGACCGATTCAATGCACTACTTGCCTTTAACGCCGCTGTTGCAAAGATTATTTATGGTGAAAGAGACGGCCGAAAATATGAGTTGGCACATGCGAGAACAGATTAAAGGAGTGTTGGATCACCCATCCGATGGAGAAGCGTGGAAGCACTTTGATCGAGTGTATCCTGATTTTGCTTTAGATCCGTATAATATCAGGTTGGGGCTATCTTCTGACGGTTTTACTCCTTTTGGTCTTTCGGGATCCCAGTATTCGTGCTGGCCTGTGATTGTCACTCCGTATAACCTACCGCCTTGGATGTGCATGAAGACTCAGTACATGTTTCTAACCGTTATAATTCCTGGTCCGAACAATCCCAAGAGCAATATTGATGTGTACTTACAGCCTTTGATAGATGAGTTGAATCAGTTATGGGAAGTAGGCGCTAACACGTACGATGTTTCCAGGAAGCAGAATTTTCAGATGAAGGCAACCCTTATGTGGACCATCAATGACTTTCCGGCCTATGGAATGTTATCTGGATAGAGCACTCATAGTCGTCTCTCATGTCCATATTGCATGGACCGTAGTAAGGCTTTTCGCTTGAAACACGGAGGCCGTGCTTCTTTGATTGTCATAGGCAATTTCTGCCAAAAGATCATCCGTTCAGAAGGAACAGGAATGCATTCCGTACCGGCATTGTAGAGAAGGGTGATCCACCGCCAAGATGGTACGGAGCCACGATATGGAAGGAGGTTAGAGATTTTCCAAGTGCTATCGAAGATCCTATAACTGGGTACAAGTGCGATGGATTTAGTAGAGATCATAACTGGACAAAAAGGAGCATATTCTGGGATCTGCCATACTGGAGTACCAATCTGATCAGACATAATCTTGATGTCATGCATATTGAGAAGAATATATTTGATAACAAAATTAATACTGTGATGGACGCAAAGGGAAAAACGAAAGACAATCCCAAGGCCAGGTTGGACTTAGAAGAAATATGCAAAAGTCGTGCGTTGCATTTGATAGAGCAGAATGGAAAACAATTCCTGCCGAAGTTAATTTTTTCGCTGGACAAGGAGGATAAAGTGAGACTTTGTCGGTGGATCCAGGGCCTAAAATTTCCAGATGGATATGTGTCAAATCTGAGAAGATGTGTCGATCCGAAGGAAAACAAATTGACAGGTATGAAGAGCCATGACTGTCACGTATTCATGGAGAGGTTAATTCCGATTGCTTTCGAGAATTCTTACCGCAGATAGTTTGGGATCCATTGACGGAGCTTAGCATATTCTTCAGGGATCTTTATTCTAAGAAATTGCTCGTTGATCGTCTAGAAAAACAAGAGAAGGACATTACGGTAATACTATGCAAGCTAGAGAGGGTGTTTTCTCCTGCATTCTTCGACTTTATGAAGCATTTGCCGATTCATCTATCCTATGAGGCACGTGTTGGTGGACCCGTCGAATATCGATGGATGTACCCGTTCGAGCGATATTTGAATCACCTAAAAAGAAAGGTAAAAAATAAGGCACGGGTCGAGGGTTCTATTTGTGAAGCCTATATTCTCGAGGAGATTACAAACTTTTGTTCGATGTATTTCAAGCCTCATGTTGCAACTAATAGAACGAGAGCTTCCAGAAACGACAACGGAGATCATGAATGTAATGATACAATACTGAAGGTATTCAATACTCCAGGAAAGCCATCGGGTAAAATGAAGAAGAGATATCTGAACGATGATGAGCTAAGGGCTGCTCAGGTGTATGTATTACTCAACTACGACGAGGAAAAAGTAGAGAAACTAGAGGGGTAAGTAATTAATACGTCTATATTATTTTAATAGTGTTGATTATTTACATTAATTGAACGTTGTTATTTTTAGCATATTTAATGATGATGTGAGGTCAGTTAGGCCACACATAACAGAAGAAGAACTAGAACAAGAAATAAGGCATTATTTTCCATCATGGTTGAGTGCATATGTAAGACTTGAGAACTCTGTAATTACCTTTCTGTATATGCACTTGATTGAGAGTGAGCTTAATTTCTTTTTTCGTGGTATTTAGGTCGATCGTCCATACGCAAGACTTGAGAATGAGTCTATTAGAACGCTAGCCAAGGGATCAATTTATGCTGCAAAAATATGGCCAAGCTACTGTGTTAATGGGTTTAGGTTCAAGTCAACAACTTGCCCGATCAGAGACAACTTTGTGGATCTCGACTCCACCAAAAACAGCTGTTTGTGTATCAGATCTTCGAACTACAAAGATGTTGATGTGGGCAACGATTTCTATGGCATGCTACGGGAGATCATGGAGCTGACATATAGTTATGGAATAGAGCCTGCTAAGATTGTATTATTCAGGTGTGATTGGTTCGATCCGATTGAAGGTCAAGGTTGGAAAGTAGACAAGCACGGTCTTGTAGATATAAACTATCGGCGTCGATATCAAGCCTATGAACCATTTGTCCTATCAAGTCAGGCTCAGCTCATGTACTTCACAAGTTACCCTAAACGGGGAACAACAAGGTTGGACTGGTGGGCAGTGTGCAAGACCAAAGCTAGAAATACCTTTGAGGTTGACGATATAGCTTATCAAGAGGATAAACTACATCTTGTAACAAATATTATAGAAGTGGACACGACGGAAGTTCCTCATTACACATCTAATTGTGTAGAAGAAGTAGAATTATCTGAAGAGAAAGATGCAGATGAAAGTGAAGATATAGAGGAGGAAGAAGAAAAAGAAGAAGATGAGCTAAACGAACTAGATGAATTTTCAGAAGAGGATTAAATCTGTACGTTTGTTTTATCATCATATTTGACACTAAAGTGACACTTTTATCATATAAATATGTGACACTTTAGTGATACTTTTATCTCTGACTATGATATTTTTCAAAAATCTGTGATGTTTATCATATAAATATGTATTTTTGTTTTATTATCATATGTTATTATCAGGTATGACTAGACCATCTGGACGACGCGGAGGATTTTATATTAGGCAGTCCCGTCTGCCTCGGGCTGGGGATGGAGATTCCATACCCTCATCCTCATCTCCGAGTACGCTATTGTACCGTTCTGTTCCCGGTCCATTACCTGGACAGGGCAGTTCCAGCAGGTTGGCGACTCCTCCCTCATCGTCCAGCGATCCTGATCCCGCATCCAGCATTCCTGATCCCGCGTCCAGCATTCCTAATCCTGCGTCTAGCATTCCTCCTGCCGACGGCTCCATAGGGGGAGCCGACGTCGAGCATATGGAGGACAACGATCAAACTGATCCTGCCCAGGCAGGAGGTGAGAGCGACCCTCCATGCGCTCCCCCGAGCGAGACGTGTATGGAGATTTGGACGGACGGGCCTACGACGTAAGTTAATTAGTTAATATATATTTCTCAAATGATTATATGTACATATATATTCATGAAAATTATTATGTTATAGATATCGGCCTCCTGCAGTACAGAGACAGCTGGGGGTATTTCTGAGGCAGAACTATGGTGGGCATTGGATTAACTACTCAGATGCTCCTGCAGATAGGAAGGCCTTTTGGTTCGCCTACTTCAAGGTAAAAAATTTGTTTATTTTTAAATCATAATAATTATTTGTGTATATTATACAACTTTTCTAATTTACTTCTTGTAGAGGACCTATTTCTATCTACCACACCGGGCGGCAAAAATTGAGGCCCAATTTTCTGCCGTCGCAGGCAAGCTCATCCGTGATGCGATCCACAACCAGAAGTCTCGTGATCGCTCCGGAAAGCAGATCCATGGTTGGATCACGCCAGAGCAGTGGACTGCGATGAAGGCTAGATTCGGCAAGCCCAGGTACCAGGAGCGGTCTGACAAGGCCAAGGTGGCACGGTCGAGCGCTGGTAAGTGGTGTGGTGGCTCCATTCCGATGACGGAGCATTTTCGTCGTCTGGTACGTTTCCTATGACGGACATTATTTTATATATAGTTGGATAGAATGTTTAATACTAATAATAGATAATATATTTTAACAAGTAAAAAAGGGTGAGGACCTCAACATGGTGACCGTCTTCCTGGTCACCCATCGGAGGGCTGGAGAGTTCATTGACGAGAGGGCGATGCAGGCATATCTACGTTCTATTCTTTATATTAATTTACTATAATTTAGAAAACAGGAAAATAGTTATCAATATAGACTTTAACAAACACTTATACGTTAGCAAACATTATTCTAGGCCGAGTTTGTTCGGCTACAAGAGGAGGTGGCTGCTGCTGCTAGTGCGCCAGCAGAAGGAGGGGCTGGTTCTTCCTCCCAGCCGCCTACAGCTCCATCGCTGGATGAGCTCTGGATGACAGCTGTTGGCGGTCTTCTGAAGGGTACGTACTACGGTACGGGATCCTACGACGCCTATTTGGCTTCAGAGTCATCTCGGGCCCCCTCTGTCTGTACGCAGTCTCTAGCTTCGCAGGCATCATCACGAGCGCAGGATGTGTGCAGACAGCTCCACGAGCTGCATCGCGAGTTGCTGCAGCAGATTTCTGAGGCAGCTGGGGCAGAGCGACGATCCGATGATCATCGGACGATTTAATACGGTCGAGCGTAGTATACAGGAGTTGATGTGTCTGCAGCAGGCTACAGCTGCCAGCTTGTACACGCTCACCGAGTCTACGCAGTACACAGAGCGTAGACAGGTCGAGCTGGAGGGATCGCAGAGGACCGTGACTGCCTCACTCATCCAGCTACAAACTTCTCTTGAGGAGAGTACTCAGAGGATGGTGAGTACCCTTGTTGCGCATGGTTACCGACTGCGAGAGCTGGAGCAGATACGTCCTCCCGGTCCATCGATGGCGCCGACTCCAGACGTTGCACTGCCTCCTACTGCCCCTATGGTGCAGCTCACACAGGAGTAGTATGAGTACATGCTATCCTAGATGCGCGGCAGGGGTCCTCAGTGATCCAGTAGATTTTTTTATCATCTTTGTATGTATTGGCCCTATGGGCCCATTGACCGTTCTGTACACTAATTTTTATTCTTATTTGCCCTCCATTGTGGACATGTATGTTTGTTGGGTATTTACTTCATGATATTTATTTTGTTGGTATTTTCATTATGATATTTACTTTGTGATATCTGCGACGGGGATGACAAATATACCTACGCTGGGTTATAAGCGATGATCTGATATACAAAGGAGGTACTGCCCAAATTTTAAAAAAAATATAATGTG
This sequence comes from Iris pallida, assembly GCA_029216955.1. Lineage (NCBI taxonomy): Eukaryota > Viridiplantae > Streptophyta > Magnoliopsida > Asparagales > Iridaceae > Iris > Iris pallida. The sequence continues at coordinate 2,691,939 of JANAVB010006391.1, read as the reverse complement.
TATTTTTGTGATGATGTGTGTTTGTGTTTACAGTGTATGTGAAATGCAGTGTTCGGAACCATCGATATTTTCGATTACTGTTGTATATTTTATCTTGGATAGAAAGAGCAACTATTCAGGGTGTACTTCTGAGAGCTTCATTTTCACATCCTTTACTCTCTCGGGACGTCGTACAGGATCCCGAGAAGGTGAAGGACGTGAAGAGGAAGCTCTGAGAAGTGCACCCTGAACTGTTGCTCTTTTTATCCAAGATAAAACATAGAACAGTAAGCGAAACTGTCGATGGTTCGAACACTGCACTTCACACACACTGTAAACACAGACACACAGCATAACAAAAATACACAATATATTTTTTTAAATTTTTTTTAAAATTCTGCGACGTATAGCGACGGATAGCGACGCACAGGTACATCGCTAAATAGCGACGTTGCGTCGCTAACTGTCGCAATATGTCGCTTCATTGTAGAATACTGACGTCGCTAATACGTCGTTGTACGTCGCTAAGATGCTGACATGGCAGGAATGCCATGTCATCACATAAATATAACTGGATGTCGCTAATACGTCGTACTATGTCGCTAATTTTGCAACGCCAATGTTCGTCGCCCGCCGTCGCTAATTTTGCGACGAACACAGCGACATAGTGGTGACGTCGCAAACAGCGACGTAGTGCGACGAATGTGTCATCTGTGACTAGGTTTTTCGTGACATTCATTTTCCGTCGCTAAATACGTCGCTAAATAACTTTAGCGACGTATATGCCTTAATTAGCGACGTATCTGGACGTCGCTAATTTGGCTTATTTTTGTAGTGACATATTCATGCCTTCATTCACATATATATATGCATAAAGCATATATATGCACATAAGCTATGGTACCAATTTGTCTCTATAGCATATATATACATCAACTATATATAGTCTAACCTTATATGTGCTTACAACACATATATATTATTCAAAACCCAAACCTCTCAAACCTAGTATATATATAATATAACCTATATTATATATATCCTCATATATATACACTCAGGCCTATACTCTAACACATATAAGCCTCAACCTATATTCATATCCATATACATATTCACATACACTTAAGTATATATACATATAGACACCCACACACAATACATACACATGTACAGTATCAAGCCAACCCTAGCCAACCAAGGCAAGTGGCTGCTACTCCTAATGCTTCTCCTAACCTCACATGACTAAACCAAAACCCAAGGTGGACTGGAAAATGCAAGTCTCTGCCTAAAACCTATCTACTAACACTGCTAACTGTTGCTGCTGCTCTTGCATTTGTATTTGCAAAGCAGGACAGGATCCCCTGCTACCCAAACAGCAAGGCAAGTTGCTACTGTTCTGTTACCCATAACCTCACTCAATCACTAACTAAATATTAAGCTAGCATCCCACATATCTCATACATATCACTCATGCCTAACACTTAAACACACATACATCATATATATATTTATATATCTATATTCATTCCTACATATCCCCTTCAATCCTGATACAAACCCCCATATCCTACGGTCAACTAAAACTCCTACTGTCAAAACCACATATCCTACTGTCAACTAAAACCTGTCAAAACCCCATATCCTACTGCTACTGTAAAATACAGGTGCTGCATCCTGGGCTGTTGCTGCCCTATTTTCCTGAGAAGGGCTGAGGTCTCACAAACTCCCCTTTTTTCTCATTTCCTCTCTACTCTCTAACTTCTCATACCTCTCTATCCCACTCTCAAACAACCACCACAACATCAATAACAAGTACAACAATCTATATCTAAACATCTAATCCACTACATCTAAAATTATGAGAATGAAATAGATATCTATCAAAATAGTACTAAAATATATATACACTAACACACAATATATAAATATGATACCAAGAGACTAAACCACCACGAATATTTACATAGATATATATACATGAAACTAAATGAACTTCACATTTGAAATATCAATGAAATCCAGTTTTCGAAATACCCTTTTTGAATTACATTTGAAAACCCAACATCTTAGTTCCAGGTTCAAAGTAAATTGATTTCAGTTTTACCAACATTCAACCCAATGAAATCAGTTTAGCAAACTTACATATATATATACAACCTAAAACCCAAATTCTCTAACTGAAACTATGATTCAACATTGCATCCATCCGATCAACATATATATAACAGTTAACAGTCCATAACCTATATATACATACGACAATATGTGTATACCTGCACTGTAATTAAGAAGAAAGGGATGTGAGTGCATGTTCTATGCAATTCAGGTAACCCAATGTGTGTACAGCATGTGAGACATGTGTCAATGTGTTATGGTGTCACCCACGTGGCCAAGAGTGTCACAGAGTGTGAATTAAAGTGTCAAACAGTTCTAGTGAAGTGCAGTATCAAAATAACATATGTGTGTGATGTGTGTGAGCCGTGGTCGAGTGATATGCAAGTGCGAGTGAGTGTCAAGTGTGTACAGACTTGTGGACATGTCACACGTGTCCAATGGGACACCAACGAGTCCAAGAATCAGGACACGGGGTGTCCAAACCCAAAATCGAATAGTGACAGAAAACTGCATCAGGGCGGCCTCGTGCAGCGAGGACACGGCCTCGTGCACGCGACACAGGGCACGACACGACTCGTGCTCGTGCCCACGTGTTCGCCCCATATAGGGCTACACTTGTGTTGCCCTGCACTGTGCCCCAGTGTCGCCGTGTCCATGTTTAAGTCGTATGTCAGAGAGAGGATTTTATGCGTGCAGTGTCAGTAAAGAATCAGTACGAGGGGAATAACTCCCCGAATACCGAACCACTTGGCCCCAAACTTCGTGTATGTCATGTCAGATATCTCCTCAACGTGTCCAAGAAAAATCACGACCTGAGTCGCCGTGTCGTATCCCATAACAATCCCGAGCAGCAGGGCATGTGTGCGGCTGCTCGTGCAGCGAGTTCGTATCCATTTTGGACACAGATACGGCTCGAATTCGTGCTCAGAGATTGGGGTTCGTGATCCAGACATAAAGGGCTACAAAACTGTTCAAATAGAATTTTAAAATAACAAGATTTTATTCATTCAAGCATTTTATCAAACACTTAGCAATACAACGCGATACATGTCCGATACGGACACCAAACGGACACGGTTTCCTACCAAACATGAGGGACAGCTAGGGGACACCTAGATCTAGCCTAATATGTAAAGAAATCAGAATTAAAATGCAATTTGAAGGGTTTTACCTTAAGAAAAGCCCAAATCGGTTGATTTCCGTTGCTAGCCAAATCCTCCAAATTGTACTCAAACTGAATATACTCTCCATGAATATCAAATAGAGGGTGATTAAAATCTATTGCAAAAGATTTGGATGAAAAAGGAGTTAAAATAGCATTAATAGGAATTTGGGAAGATGGGGATTTACCTTTTCTTTCTCTAAGTGTTGGAATGATACAAAGGAGGCAAGAACTAAATGAGGAGAATATTTATAGGGAGGGGAGCCCTAGTGGCTGGTAACTTATGGTTGAAATTAGGGTTAGGGTTCAAGTCATGGGCCATGGGCCAAGTTTCATAAGTCATGGAATTAAATCCTTAAGTCATAAGCCATGAACTTATTCATTATTCCCCCTATTCAAACTAGATTCTAAATGACTAAAATTGGGTTGACTTAAGTTAGACTAGGGTCTCACCATGCTAACCAAGTCCCCATAGCTAGAGTCAACATCTAGGTTAGCCTACAATGTCTCAACTAGTCAAAGTCAAAAATAACAATCACCACTCCAATAATTAATCAAATAATTCCAATAAATCAAAATGACCAAAGTACCCCTAGGCCAAAAATTATAAATAAATATCCCAATCACATAGTTAGGCTCTAGGTCAGACAGTCTCTAGGGTTTCACTAGCAGCACATCAAAATCACAAGTCATGACTTAAAACAATTTTAAATTGATTAAAAATCACCAAAAATCATAATATGATATAAATATCAATAAATAATAATTATAATTTCAAAAGTTCAAAATTACCCTCATTTGAAAAACTGGGTGTTATAAGTCTACCCCCCTAGAAAAACTTCGTCCTCGAAATTAAGATGATCGTACCCCTACTAGGTTAAACTCCCAATCAAATCAAGGTCGATAGATAACATGCTACACAATCCTACTGGTCATGATATCATGGTCTTGATCAGGGTTGCTATACTGTCTATCACAGCATAAAACATCCTGACAGGTACTAATAGATTCACACAACAAGATGGAAAGAAGAACAGGAAAGACAGACCTGCTAACCCGTCACACATAGCGTCGGTCTACTCGACTGTCATCGCAAAAGCCCTGCCCCTCTGGGGTATATCCCTCTGATGGTACGGGGCATGATTCTGCACTACAGGTGGCCTAGCTCCCTCTATCTAATCCATGACACTCAAGTAATATCTACACTGATATTCTACTGAATTACACTAGGACACCATCTATATGGTATCTATTCTGCAATCTGATAATCATACCCGTCTATCCTGATTCATATTACCAGAATCCTCGTCACACCAGTAAGTATGGCTATGATAATCCATAGAGTCTGTAACTAATGTACATACCTCTAGAATCATGGTATTTAAAAATTTTGTATTGCCACTAGCTTGGCTGCGAAAACTTTAAATTTCCACACCCGAGAAATACATCGAAAATCAGACTCTATCTCATCACCAAACCAGCTAATATGGCTGTAGAAGACTCTAGATTCCATGACTGAGGTAACCTAGCCCATAATGTTATCTTGGTAGAAAATCAAGTCAATAATGAATACCAAGAATCAAATTCAACAATGAACAAGGAAGTAAACAAAATGTCGGAGTCGAATTTCGAGATAGTTTATAATGAGATTCTCAAGGGTCATCCCAGGAATCTTCTCAAGTAGTCCTAATTGTGATTGAGTACCTTCCTATTGAAGCCTATCGCTCAATCCTGTCGCAGGCTCGCAGCAGTACAACTAAGTCGCCGTACTACCACGATATTGCACTAATGTGACTCTCGACCTGTATGGGCCACCACTAAAAATATGTTACGACCCACACCTACTGTGAGGGTACGAGTACGTAACAACGCCCAGCCTACGCCGCAGTGTCGGCGGTAGAACGCTGTTCTAAGTCACTATCTAATTAACAACTCACGCAATTATATAATATACTTGTCAAAATCTCAACTCCGAACGGAGGACAAGTATAGATATAATAGAATCTCAATCACATTCTAAGCACGATATGATAACACAGAAGCTTTAACTAAGACTAAATAATAACAACAAAACCAAATACTAAATAATAATAATCTCAACAATCTTAAAATGAAACATATCTCAACTTAATACAATTCAAGTTCTAAAATATGAAACTAAACCAAATCAACTAGCTAATCTTCCGATCACTCTGAGTGTCGAGACCAAGGGTAGCTAAAACATCTCCTAGTCCATAGTGAGTAGGACAAGTGTCCTCAAGGCAAATCATTTGTAAAATTTTCAACAGGTCCAATCAGGACAGGAACGAGCACATCTCATCTAGCAAACCCAAGTAAATGACAGAGAACTATAAAGCAGTTATAGACAGTTGTATTGATAAACATGGCAGTTTATATTCAAGTGATGGTATAGAGAGACAGATAAAGTACAAGGAAAGTAAGATAACTAAAGCAAGAGAAGAATCATGGCAATAAAGACTGTAAAATAGAATCTAGCTGAACTACAGTAACATGGTATAAGTCCAGACAGTAAATGTAAACAAGTGTAAAACCCAAGTAAGTCCAGTCAACATGAATCTGATACTAGGTAATTCCAGTACAAGATGAGTCTAGTATAAGATGATTCCAGTCAGTGATCAAAGATTCTAGGGTGAGTCTAGACTATACTCTAACAGTGTGTTTTAAAATACCGAGATCGACATGTAAATGGCTATAGGTAATCCGGCACATCACACACTCAGCTGTGTGTGAGATGGCTATCATTCCAGTTTGATTCTAGCATGTAGGGTGATTCCAGAATTGGGGTATGTCTACATATTTTACTCAAGTATTTCCCCTCCCAGCAAGTATAAGTGAATCCAGAATACGACACGAGAATCGAGATGAGTCCAGCCAAACATGATGATTTCAGCAATGATTCCAGAATGATTCTAGGGTGATTCCAGTAATAAAGGCCAGACAATATGGTATGTGTGTCGCATACATGAATCTAGAAATATTCATACGTGTTGTAACAGAGAATCACATACAACTAACTAGAACTTTAGTACAGTAATTGACAAATAAATAAGAGAACTATCAGAGAATGTACTTGCCTGATACTCTGAAAAGAGTAGTATAATATCGGATATCTACACCGGAGTCACAATGTCCTAAATAGAGCAGTACAGGTTATAATGTGTTTACAATAAGACAAATAAATTTTATGATACAATCTACATGATTTCTAGGTCAATCTAGGTCAAAGTCAAACTTTGGTCAACCATGGTCAACACTCTAGTCAAACTAGGTCAATCCTAGTCCAACAAGTCTTACTAGGTCTAACCAAGTCTAGACTAGCATCCTAGCACCATCACAAAGTCACTAGCAACACACATTGCATAAACCAAATATATATATATATATATATATATATATATATATATACATACATTCATACTTGTGTACATAGATACCTAGTGAGGGCTAAGGCATATACACATTTAGATAACACATATTCATGCCTTCATTCACATATATATGCATAAAGCATATATATGCGCATAAGCTATGGTACCAATTTGTCTCTATAACATATATATACATCAACTATATATAGTCTAACCTTATATGTGCTTACAACACATATATATTATTCAAAACCCAAACCTCTCAAACCTAGTATATATACAATATATCCTATATCATATATATCCTCATATATATACACTCAGGCCTATACTCTAACACATATAAGCCTCAACCTATATTCATATCCATATACATATTCACATACACTTAAGTATATATATATATATATATATATATATATATATATATATATATATATATATATATATATATATATATATATATATATATATACATATAGACACCCACACACAATACATACACATGTACAGTATCAAGCCAACCCTAGCCAACTAAGGTAAGTGGCTGCTACTCCTAATGCTCCTCCTAACATCACATGACTAAACCCAAACCCAAGGTGGACTGGACAATGCAAGTCTCTGCCTAAAACCTATCTACTAATATCTACTGTTACCCATAACCTCACTCAATCACTAACTAAATATTAAGCTAGCATCCCACATATCTCATACATATCACTCATGTCTAACACTTAAACACACATACATCATATATATATTTATATATCTATATTCATTCTCACATATCCCCTTCAATCCTGATACAAACCTCCAAATCCTACTGTCAACTAAAACTCCTACTGTCAAAACCCCATATCCTACTGTCAACTAAAACCTGTCAAAACCCTATATCCTACTGCTACTGCAAAATACAGGTGCTGCATCCTGGGCTGTTGCTGCCCAGTTTTCCTGTGAAGGGCTGAGGTCTAACGAACTCCCCCTTCTTCTCATTTCCTCTCTACTCTCTAACTTCTCATACCCTCTCTATCCCACTCTCTAACAACTGCCACAACATCAATAACAAGTACAACAATCTATATCTAAACATCTAATCCACTACATCTAAAATTATGAGAATGAAATAGATATCTATCAAAACAGTCCTAAAATATATATACACTAACGTACAATATATATAAATATGATACCAAGAGACTAAACCACCATGAATATTTACATAGATATATATACATGAAACTAAATGAACTTCACATTTGAAATATAAATGAAATCCAGTTTTCGAAATACCTTTTTTGAATTACATTTGAAAACCCAACATCTCAGTTCCAGGTTCAAAGTAAATTGATTTCAGTTTTACCAACATTCAACCAAATGAAATCAGTTCAGCAAACTTACATATATATATATATATATATATATATATATATATACAACCTAAAACCCAAATTCTCTAACTGAAACTATGATTCAATATTGCATCCATCCGATCAACATATATCTAACATTTAACAGTCCTTAACCTATATATACATACGACAATATGTGTATACATGTAATGTAATTAAGAAGAAAGGGATGTGAGTGCTTGTTCTATGCAATTCAGGTAACCCAATGTGGGTACAACATGTGAGACATGTGTCAACGTGTCGTGGTGTCACCCACGTGTCCAAGAGTGTCACAGAGTGTGAATCAAAGTGTCAAACAGTGCCAGTGAAGTACAGTATCAAAAAAACATGTATGTGATGTGTGTGAGCCGTGGTCGAGTGATGTGCAAGTGCGAGTGAGTGTCAAGTATGTACAGACTTGTGGACATGTCACACGTATCCAATAGGACACCAACGAGTCTAAGAATCAGGACACAGGGTGTCCAAATCCAAAATAGAATAGTGACAGAAAACTGCAGCAGGGCGGCCTCGTGCAGCGAGGACACGGCCTCGTGCGCGCGACACAGGGCACGACACGACTCGTGCTTGTGCCCACGTGTTTGCCCCATATAGGGATACACTCGTGTCACCCTGCACTGTGCCCCAGTATCGTCGTGTCCGAGTTTACGTTGCGTGTCAGAGAGAGGATTTCGTGCGTAGAGTGTCAGTGAAGAATCAGTACGAGGGGAATAACTCCTCAAATACCGAACCACTTGGCCATAAACTTCATGTGTGTCATGTCAGACATCTCCTCAATATGTCCAAGAAAAATCATGACCTGAGTCGCCGTGTCGTGTCCCACAGTAAGCCCGAGCAGCAGGGCATGTGTGCGGCTGCTCGTACAGCGAGTTCGTATCCGTTTTGGACACGGACACGACTCGAATTCGTGTTCAGAGATTGAGGTTCGTGATCCAGACATAAAGGACTACAAAACTGTTCAAATAGAATTTTAAAATAATAAGATTTTATTCATTCAAGTATTTTATCAAACACTTAGCAATACAACCCGATACGTGTCCGATACGGACACCAAACGAACACGATTTCCTACCAAACTTGAGGGACAGCTAGGGGACACGTAGATCTAGCCTAATATGCAAAGAAATTAGAATTAAAATGCAATTTGAAGGGTTTTACCTATAGGTACAAATGACCAAGAAAAGTCCCAAATCGGTTGATTCTCGTTGCTAGCCAAATCCTCCAAATTGTACTAAAACTGAAATTACTCTCCATGAATATCAAATAGAGGATGATTAGAATCTATTACAAAAGATTTGGATGAAAAAGGAGTTAAAATGGAATTAATAGAAATTTGGGAAGATGGGGATTTACCTTTCCTTTCTCTAAGTGTTGGAATGATACAAAGGAGGCAAGAACTAAATGAGGTGAATATTTATAGGGAGGGGAGCCCTAGTGGCTGGTCACTTATAGTTGAAATTAGGTTTAGGGTTCAATTCTTGGGCCATGGGCCAAGTTTCATAAGTCATGGAATTAAATCCTTAAGTCATAAGTCATGAACCTATTCATTATTCCCCCTATTCAAAATAGATTCTAAATGACTAAAATTGGGTTGACTTAAGTTAGACTAGGGTCTCACCATGCTAACCAAGTCACCATAGCTAGAGTCAACATCTAGGTTAGCCTACAAAGTCTCAACTAGTCAAAGTCAAAAATAACAATCACCACTCCAATAATTAATCAAATAATTCCAATAAGTCTAAATGACCAAAGTACCCCTAGGCTAAAAATGATAAATAAATATCTCAATCACATGGTTAGGCTCTAGGTCAGACAGTCTCTAGGGTTTCACTAGCAGCACATCAAAATCATAAGTCATGACTTAAAACAATTTTAAATTGATTAAAAATCACCAAAAATCATAATATGATATAAATATCAATAAATTATAATTATAATTTCAAAAGTTCAAAATTACCCTTATTTGGAAAACTGGGTGTTATAGAGTACCTATAGATGGTGTTTGCAAGGAACCAATTGGTTTGAAAATTGATGGCGAGGTGGAGAAGAACCGTACCTGCGAAGTTGTGCCGCTGCAACTGCTACTATTGTGCTGCTATGCCTTGTGGCCGTGCGCACGGCGGCTCCGGCGAGGCTGGGTGGCACACGGAGGCCACAGAAGGGTCGCCCAGGTGCTAGGGGGTGATGGCGCAGTCTAGGGTTAGGACTCTCGATCAATTCTCTCCCTCTTTCTGTCACGTTTTCTCGACAGCTTAGGGGGATCGGTTTATATATGGATTTCCATCTCGCGATATATTGAATATATCGCAAGAATTTCAAGGTTTTATATATATACATATATATATCTTATAAATATATATCTATATCTATACATCTCCTTATATGTATCTATACATGTACCCCATTATATACATATCAATATATATAGTTATATTCCCAAAAATATATTCATAATATATGGTTGTATATATAAGGTGTACACATATACAATAGGCATATATATTTTACAAGTATTAAATGATAATTTAGATTAATAGGTTTATACATAAATATTTATATAAAATCGTATATAAATATGTAGATAACCTTATAAATCATAAATCATATATATATATATATATTTATATATGGATAAAATAGAATTCTTAACTTACAAAATTTGTATAATAAGCTTTATAACACTATTTAAAATATATATACTTACACCTTGTACATAAGTATATATAAATTCCATTATAATCATATATGTATATATTTATAACTAACTAAATAAATATATAATCTTATAAATACAAAATTGTATCATACCTATTGCGCTATACCAAATCCCATAAATAATTCAAAATAATTCTAACGGATCATGGCTACCTATTGTAGGCTCTACCAAGGGGGATTGGCTGGGGGAGGGTCTAATTACATTTTAGTTAGAATAGAATTCGAAAAGTCAACTATTAGTCTCTCGTGCCATTCACAAATAAATAGCACAAGGGAATCTGATTGAGTGGCACACCCTTGGCATGTATGTCATGGTCTCAAAATGGGTCAAAATTATATATTGGATCAAATAGTTTTGATCTGTGTCGAGTTTCAAACTCACGTTGCAAGTTAGGTCTAGAATTACAGTAAATAGTTAAAATGGCCTAATTTGACCCGAATTTGTACGAAGACAAAAGAATGCTAGGAGACAAGTTTGGATGGGACATGATATACCAAATTGATGGTCATCTTGTCTACTATAAAACTCATGAAGGACATTTCGAGAGATGGGTATGTCTTGTGCTCCAAAAATCAAAGACACAAAAAAGTACATATAAAATTCTAATTAAATATACAATATAACCTAATAATTAGAAATACTATAAAAAAATAAAAAAAATTGCCAAAAATTTGGGTCCTCACAATCTACCCACCTTAAAAGAATTTTGTCCTCGAAATTAAAATAAGACTCACTAACAAAGAACCGTACTAGGGTAACTAGGAATAGTTTAAGGGATATGCTAGGTCACTACAGTGTCTCCTAATAACTCAAGTAATAAGCAATCATAAATAATTTGGTGTTGCAACCTCTCTATCATAATGGTCATCTCTAGTTGCTTTTTTTGGTACTGGCAGTCTTGCAATAATCATGTTGAAGGCTTGTCCCTCCTAACCATACTATTATCACAATTATATGAGTCTCCTTTTTCCTAACCAAGCTAAGTGGTACCTACTAATCCGCCTAATCCTCACTTTAAACTAACAAGGTATAATAGTAAATAGGTTGGGTTAGGCTTATGTCTAGGTTCTTCTTGTAGAGGGTCAATCTACCACTCTATTCTTGATCAAGTGACTACCATCATTTAGCTATTTCTAGAATGTCTACCCACCTTTGGTCAAACTACCCCATCAAACACATGATGCCCTATGGCATCTCTATTCTTCCTGATCTATCAAGCAATCACAATACAATAAGCAAACAAACTTACACTAATACTTAAGAATTTCTAATAAATCCTATATAGCATGATTATTCGTCACTTCGAAATATGAAGAGACGTGAAGCAAAGGCACTAGAAAACAAAGAAGAATAGTTGAGGAAAAATATGTTGTTCAAGGACGATCGAGAAATTTCTAGAGGAATTGTCAAGATAGTTGTTGATTGATATTCCTAAGGCTTTAATCAGGTCGTAGGCCCGCTCGGTACAGTGACATAACCGAAACGGCTAACTCGATCTGCATGGGCCACCACAAAAATATGTAACGCCCCAGTCCCAAAATACGTAGAACTAGGATACATATACATGTCAGCTACGCATCGAGAGGACTCTAGCCCAGCTCGAATACGTATAAGCTGTCTGGTTTTCTAAAGCAATCTATCCATTCAACTACAAATATCTTAATCCACTGAAGATAAACTCTTGTATAAACCAAGTAAACTAATGTTGGTCAGACATTAGCAAACTGATTACTACAAGTAACAAGAAAAGATAATATACAATGAAGTGGACCAGAGTCTATTGCAATTATCTTAAACAAGCTTCTAATGAAAGATAAAGCTTGTAAAACTAGGCTATACAGCATCAATGTCAAAGTAATCTAATATAGGACATAATCTAATCACAGAAGAGAATGATAAAACATCAACTAAATATACCTACAGTCTTGGTGTAGCAATCATCCTCTATCAGTGTACCATACCTTTATTTAATACCTAGAGAGATCACCAGGTCCTCAGAGGACTAGCAAGACACATAATATACATGCCTATTGTACAGTAATTAACATGCAGAAAGAAGTAGGGAAATGTAAAATAGGCAATGATTAATAAGACGTCTCAATATCGTAACGTATGGGACGCTCCCGACCTCAAAATAAAATATAAGTCTCTACTACCGTAATGCCATGGGACACTCTCGGTCCTAGAGACGGGATAATAGGTCTATAAGAAGTCTCTAACACCGTAACTCCATTGGACGCTCCCAGTCCTAGAGAAATTAGGGTTAATGTCTAATCAATCAATCATGACTACAGTTCAAGTCAAGCTCAAGAGCGAAGGTAAAAGACTAGTCAAAATCATCATAAGACTCACATGGGACAACAGTGGCATAAGATGACTAAATAAGAAACGTGCACCTAAAGAAAAAGAAAGTATAATAAACATGAATGACAGATAATAAAAAGAACTGGAAAGAGATAACAATATAGAATATACATGTAAATATTGTAAAGTTTGGCAAGGTGTACTTGCCTGAGGGTTGTACGGAGAACCAACAATATATCACCAATCAACAAGTCAGAAAGTCCAAGTCTCACAAATGCCTCCAGAAGCTGTAATAGATGTTGCCAACATTTCCAGATTAGTCAAATTATCTAGGATTGCCTGACCTTAAGTCCAATTCTGGACACAGGGGCAAAACGGTAATTTCGGGTCAAAACGGTATCCTCCGTTGGACCCGCTTTGCACCAAAAAATGTGCTAGAGTCAACGGTCTCTAAAGTTGTCAAACTACATGTCTATGGATTTGTTTTAATGATACGAACCCAACGGTATGTCCAATTTTGGATTCCGATAAGTCGTGCACAAATTCGCCTGTTGAGTAGATTGTGGGGCCCACAAAACAGCGATCCGATCAACAGTCTCAGAATCGGGCCAAACTTGGCATGCAGGACCAAAAAAATGATACGGTCCTTCTTGCGCAAGTTTCGTCTCGATTTGACAAACGTGCACAAAGTTATTGGAGAATTTTAAAAAGGCCGATACGATAAATTTTGACGGATACGCATCAAATTCGTCGTGCATACGCAACCAATTTGAATTCCGTCAAAGCCCACATGTCCACGAAGTCGATACGCACCTTTCGATACTTTCAGTTTGTGACCACATCGCCCGGATTGGCGAAACGCACGTTGTATCGGAAGAATTTTTAAGTTTTAAAAACGGGTTTTTCTCGATTTGGGGAAAGAATTACTTCGCGTATACGCGATGAAATCAGGAACTATAAAAAGGATTTTAAAGTCCTATAGGTTGTCTAAAATTCTATTTAAGTAGATTTTGAGAATACCAAGTGTCCTGATAGTAATCGACCTTCCAAATTGGGCCTGGACTCAGTTTTTTGTTCTGTTTCAAGGTTATAGAAAACTGATTTTTTCGAGATTTCAAACCCAAATATCTCGTTGTTTGGTCACCTAGAATAAAAACTATTTAACAGGGATTGAGTACCTATAGATGGTGTTTGCAAGAAACCAATTGGTTTGAAAATTGATGGTGAGGTGGCGAAGAACCGTACCTGCGAAGTTGCGCCGCTACAACTGCTACTGTTGCGCTGCTGTGCCTTGTGGCCGTGCGTGCGGCAGCTCCGAAGGTGCTCAGGCGAGGTTGGGTAGCACGCGGAGGCCAGGGGAGGGTCGCCCAGGTGCTAGAGGGTGATGGCACAGTCTAGGGTTAGGACTCTCGATCAATTCTCTCCCTCTCTCTAGCGGTTTCTCGACAGCTTGGGGGATCGGTTTATATATGGATTTCCATCTCGCGATATATTGAATATATCGTGATATTTCCAAGGGTTTATATAGATATATATATATATATATATATATATATATATATATATATATATATATATATATATATATATCTATATCTATACATCTCCTTATATGTATTTATACATGTACCCCATTATATACATATCAATATATTTAGTTATATTCCCAAAAATATATTCATAATATATGGTTGTATATATAAGGTGTACTTATATACAATAGGCATATATATTTTACAAGTATTAAATAATAATTTAGATTAATAGGTTTATACATAAATATTTACATAAAATCGTATATAAATATGTATATAACCTTATAAATCATAAATCATATATATATATATATATATATATATATATATATATATATATATATATATATATGGATAAAATAGAATTCCTAACTTACATAATTTGTATAATAAGCCTTATAACACTATTTAAAATATATATACTTACACCTTGTACATAAGTATATATAAATTCCATTATAATCATATATGTATATATTTATAACTAACTAAATAAATATATAATCTTATAAATACAAAATTGTATCAAACCTATTACGCTATACCAAATCCCATAAATAATTCAAAATAATTCTATCGGATCATGGCAACCTAACATAGGCTCTACCAAGTGGGATTGGCTGGGTGAGGGTCTAATTACATTTTAGTTAGAATAGAATTCGAAAAGTCAACCATTAGTCTCTCATGCCATTCACAAATAAATAGCACAAGGGAATCCGATTGAGTGGTACACCCTTGGCATGTATGTCGTGGTCTCAAAATGGGTCAAAATCATATATTGGATCAAATAGTTTTGATCTATGTCGAGTTCTGAACTCACGTTGGAAGTTAGGTCTAGAATTACAGTAAATAGTTAAAATGGCCTAATTTGACCCGAAGTTGTACGAAGTTAAAAGAATGCTAGGAGACAAGTTTGGAACATGATATACCAAATTGAAGGTCATCATGTTTACTACAAAACTCATGAAGGACGTTTCGAGAGATGGGTATGTCTTGTGCTCCAAAAATCAAAGACACGAAAAAGTACTTATAAAATCCTAATTAAATATACAATATAACCTAATAATTAGAAATACTATAAAAAAATAAAAAAATAATTGCCAAAAATTAGGGTCCTCACAAAGTGTCTGTTTACAACACAAGACGAAAGCTGGATTTGGCATATACGTCTTGGTCATGCAAACATGGACACGATTGCAAGATTGTCCACCAAGAAACTGGTAAGAGGCTTACCTGAAATAATTTTCAAGAAAGATATGATCTGTGCTGATTGTGAGAAGAATAAGGCATCTAGATCATCTTTCAAATCAATAAACGATGTTAGTACCTCTAGACCCCTGCAATTAATTCACATGGACTTGTTTGGACCAAGTAGAATTGCCAATCTTGGTGGAAAGCTTTATGCTTACGTGATAGTCGATGACTATTTACGATATACTTGGGTTTATTTTCTTGCAAATAAGAGTGAGGCCTTTTCTTAGTTTGTATTTTTCTGTAAGAAGGTGCAAAACGAGAAAGGATTTATGATTACTCGTGTTCGAAGTGATCATGGAGGAGAATTCAATAACCATGAATTCAAATCTTACTGTAATTCAAATGGATTATCTCATGAATTCTCTTACCCCAAAACTTCTCAGCAGAATGGAGTCATAGAAAGGAAGAACGGAACTCTCGGTGATATGGCCAGAGTTATACTTAATCAGTACAATCTTCCTAAGTGCTTTTGGGCAGAAGCTATCTATACAGCATGCCATGTAATGAATAGAGTTCTTATTAGACCGATCTCTAAAAAGACTCCTTATGAATTATGGTTTAATAGAACTCCTAATATCAGCTATTTCAAGGTCTTTGGATGCAGATGTTACATTCTGAATACAAAAGACAACTTGGAAAAATTTGATGAAAAAGCTTATGAAGAAATTTTCTTGGGATATGCGACGAAAAGCAAAGGATACAAAGTATTCAATAAGAAATCACTTATTGTTGAAGAATCAATCATTGTCAAGTTTGATGAGCTAAATGTCAAAAGACAATACGACAGTGACAATGAAGAAAAAACTCCCATAACAGAGGAAACTCCCAGAACAGAAGATACTTACACGTCTTATCTGGAAAGTTTGCCAAAATATATGCAATTTACACCAGACCATCCTGAAGAACTGGTAATCGGTGATGTGTCAAAAGGCGTAAGCACTCGTCCCAGCTCAAGACAATTGGTAATAGCAAATATTGCATTTGTTTCCAAAATTGAACCTAAAAATGTTTTAGGAGTATTTTCTGATGAATTTTGGATTTATTCTATACAAGAGGAACTTAACTAGTTTGAACGAAATCAAGTTTGGGAACTTGTTCCCAGACCTATTGATCATCCGATCATTGGTACTAAATGGGTGTTCCGAAATAAGTTAGATGAGAATGGCTCAGTCACACACAATAAAGCACGTCTAGTAGCTAAAGGCTATAATCAAGAAGAAGGCATTGACTATGATGAAACATATGCTCCAGTTGCTAGATTAGAGTCTATTCGTATGTTTTGTGCTTTTCAAGTTTTCATAGTTTCAAACTTTTTCAGATGGATATTAAAAGTGCATTTTTAAATGGTTTTATAAAAGAAGAATTTTTTGTAAAACAACCTCCAGGCTTTGAAGATTTCAAATTTCCTGATCACGTATTCAAGCTTCGGAAAGCTCTCTACGGTCTCAAACAAGCACCTCGTGCATGGTATGAGCGCCTTAGTTCTTTCCTACTTGAACACGTTTTTTCAAAAGGGAAGGTTGATTCAACTTTGTTTATAAAAATTTTCGATAAAAACATTTTATTAGTGCAGATATATGTAGATGATATAATTTTTGGAGCTACTAATGAGATGCTATGTAACGAGTTTTCTAAGTGTATGCAGAGTGAATTCGAAATGACTATGATAGGAGAATTAACATTCTTCCATGGACTGCAAATTAAGCAAAGTTCACAAGGGATATTCATTAATCAAGCCAAATATACAAAAGACTTGCTAAAGAAATTCGATATGAAAAACGTCAAACCTATTGGCACTCCGATGGCAACATCTACAAAGCTTGATATAGATGAAAGCGGTACACCAGTCGACATACGTAAGTACAGAGGTATGATTGGTAGTTTATTATACTTAACGGCTAGTCGTCCAGACATTATGTTTGCTGTATGTTTATGTGCTAGATATCAGGCTTGTCCTAAAGAATCACATATATGTGTTGCTAAGCGTATCTTACGATACCTTAAAGGAACTTTGACAACCGGTCTTTAGTATCCCAAATATGATTCGTTTAACCTGATAGGTTACTCAGACGTAGATTTTGCTGGATGCAAAGTCGATCGTAAAAGTACCAATAGTACATGTCATTTTCTAGAAAAGTCCTTATATGGTGGCCCATGCAGGTCCAGATAAATTGTTTGGTTACTTTACCGTACCAAGCAAGCCTGCGTATAGGATTAGAAGTTTAGGATCTCATCCACATACTTGACCTCTTTCCTCGATCCTATATTCGAATTACCATTCGACTCATCAACTACATCTTGCTTGCTTCCTTCCATCCATATTCTTATCTTTCCTTCGTGCTTGCTAGATATTGACCCTACTAGTTAGTTGTCCCAAAACACCATTAGTTTAATTCTTTAAGTTGGATAGAATACCTTATGAACTAGCAACCCCTTTGACCAAGTGACCTATATTAGCAAGCTTATTTAGATCCGAGAATCTAGAGGACCTAACCCGTCTAGCTAACCAAGGACTTGGACAAGAAGACTATAGGACGACTGTATGACTTAGAATCATTCTACCTTCTTTAAATCCCAGTCTCCCGTGCCTATATTTTACCACCTTGACTAATGTTGCTACTATAATTTAGTTTTGCAAACTCATCCATTTTATCGAGTTTGTTCATGACTTATGCTATTGAGCGCGCTCACTAACATATTGTCTAATCAAAACCGGTGCATGATGGCCTGATCAACCGAGTGCACTTTGGTTCGCTTTTGTCTATTATTCTACGTGGATGGGGACATAGCTAAACTTGTCCTTTAGAGTCCCATCCGCGACTGCCTTGGCAACTCCTTTAAAATTTTTCGATCGTCTTTGAATCACGTATTCGTATTCGATAACGCCTCCTTCGAACTCTATATTGCTTTCGCCTTCACCTATTTTAAGAGGATGAAGGCGTTATAGTAGAACTTTCTCTAGCTTCCTATCGGCTATGACCATTCTTACTCGATGTTGCTATATCTTCATCCTAAACTACTCGACCCTATCAAGACCCTCTAATCGCTTAATTTAAGTGAATCTATTTCGTTCTCTTAATTGTGACCCTCATTCATTACCCGTGACCATACCGTATTATTTTTTTTATGATCTAGATCGCGATTTCTTACGACATGATTTTATTATCGATTGTTCCCCATCGATACCCCTTTGTGTCTTCTCACCCCCTCCTAATTCTTAATTTCGAGGACGAAATTCTTTTAAGTTGGGTAGGATGTAAAATCCCTAAATTTCTACTATATTTTTTTATTATTAAATTTGGTACTGATTAATTTTTTTAAATTTTGTATTGTACTTCGCGTAGCCGTATTATACGTCGCGCACGAAATTCTATTTTTTTTTATTACTCGACGAGTGCGAATATGTACGAGCGTACACATTTTTGGAAAAACATTTTTTTCTATTTTATTGTTTCAAGAAAATATATATAATAATTATTTTTAGCTATCAAAATTCTAAATTTATAATTTTTTTGAAAAGTTTTTTTTGACAGTTATATTAATAAAATATATTCTAGTAAAATGGTATAATAGAAAAGTGTATATTTGTAATATTATTTGTGCATACATATTTAGTAATTAATTATTAGTTATTTTGACAAATAATAATGTAATTTTTGAAATTATTATTTATAGTATTTTTGAAAAATATATTTCGAAATTATTGTAGAGATTTAAATCTTGATTTGAATTTATGTTTTTATTTAAATAGTTAAATAGTTGAAATTTGATTTATTGATTTGATTTTTAAACTAAGGGAATTAAATTAGATTTAATTGGATTTGGATTTGGATTTGATTTGATTGATTTTAAATTTATATACGAATTATCTATTTTGGGTTTAAACAAATCCTAAACTTTATCTAATTGGGAATTCTCATATCCTATAAATAGGCCGGTACTCCTCCACAAACTTTTATCAACCATAAACTTCTCCACAAATAATTTCCATAGCCAATCAAGTGCATCGTGTCCGTGACCATCCTTTTTCCCTTCCACTAATTTTTCTTTGGTACATCTACAAATATTTTCTCGTGTCCATATTTTAGATACAGTCCTCCTCGTGTCACGTAGGACACATAATCAGTATATTCCTGTCGTGTCCGACAAGCCTGGACACGACGATACAATCCTAATTCTATCCCGTCCATCCCACTCGATTCCACGTCAGCACCCGGCCATCCACGGTCTCCTCCCTACCCATCTTCCTCCGCAACCCCAACACCAGAACCAACCCGTCACCTGGCTTCGTCCAAACCCAACCCAATCACCACCACCAGCATCTATCTCGTCGCCTCCCGATAGCCAGCACATCACCCCCGGCATCGCCGTAGCCAACATTGGCTGACCCGACACCCCTAAGAACCATCACCAGGCCACCAGCCTTCTCACCACCATGACCCCAAACTACCTCACCGACGACCACCATGTGGCCGTCAACACCACAGAACCGACCCAACACCCTACCAGCCCTCACTGTGACACAACCACCCCTTGCATCAACACCACGACTGGAAAATCTCCAACCACGACCGACAAATAAAAAAAACAAGCCACCACCACTTACCCCTACTGCCGCCGACCTTCTCGTCGTGGCGCCGCCTCCAGCCGCCCGCACGAATGAACCCTGCCCACCAGCCTTCGCGGCCAGATCCGCCGACTCCACCGCCTTAGCCGACGATCCCGCTCCGATCTCCTCCGCCGGACCCCGTCCTCTTTCGCCGGTCGAAACCCTCCCCGTTTCCTTTCCCGACTCCCCGTCCTCCGCTCCTCTTCGGCGAACTTCGTCGTCGCCCTGAGCCAGTCTCGCCGTTTCCTCTCCGTCGAGAAGCCCCGTCGGAGCCCCCTTCTCCTCCGCCCGAGTCGCCGGAGCCCCCTTCTCCTCGCGCCGTGCACCACCGACCCTTCCTCCCGTCCTCCGCCTCACGCTCCTCTCCCGAGCCACCCTTCCTCTCCGTCCAGCTCCCCTCTCCGATCATCCATCCTCTCTCCCGCTCTCTCCCTCTCAGTTTCTCTCTCGCTCTCTCTCTTCCATTTTCTCTCGAAAGAATAGAAGCAGCAGTTGCTGCCTTTTCATTTTTTTATTGGTTTATTTTATTTTATTTTTTTATTTTATTTTCTTCTTCTTTTTCTTTTCCAAAAATTTTATAAGAATTAAGTAAATTATTATTATTATTAATATTATTTATTATTTTATTATTGATGATTGATTAAGGATTTGGTTATATTTTGGTGAAAGCAACACTACAGCTGTGTACACTACTATTATTATTAATATTATTAATAGTATTATTATTATTATTATTATTATTATTATTATTATTATTATTATTATTATTATTATTATTCTTTTAATCACAGAATATTAAGTAGATTATATATATTATTGGTATTTATATTTGATTTATTAATTAATATTATTAGCATTATTACTATTGAAATTATTATTATTGTAAGTATAATAAATATTTTCAACGTTGGGTTGGAAGCCCTAATTATATTTGCTATTTTGTGGCTTTTAAAATATAGCTTATTAATAAAAATTTATTTTTACAAAATATGGTTCTTAAACTTAAATAAATTCTTCTAATATTATTTGGTTTCGCTTAAAATATTTTGTCTAAAATGTTATTTGACAAAACTTACAGTTTGCCTTAAATCGACTTTTTGATTTTTTGATATTTATTTGTAAGCATATTTTGACTAATAAATATTATATTTCAAGTATTATAAATAATTTTCTAAATCGTATTTATTCACCTTCTTTCTATTAACAATTCATGTCCATGACCTAATCCTCTTATTCTGTCACCAAATCCGCACAACCTTATGTCCACTCTAACTAAATTGACCCTTCTGGACCCAATGGAACTGTCCGTACCACCATCAGAGGTCCCCTTGTATAGTTATTACACCGAAGTCGCAAATTGTGCCATCTTGATCATCGCAGCACACCAGACGTCCTACCAGGCAAGACACCTTGCCATTTGTTGTTTATTTATTTTAGCTCATATTTCATGCATTATTTATTTTCTTTATGCAAAATAAACTGTGTAAACTGTGATACATGGCATAACCTGTTAGGACTTACTATTCATTTATATTTCCTGCTATGTAATATTTTTCTCACATTAAACCTAGATTTAAGGGACCACCTTTGTGTGTTGCATTCACGGCCTTGACACGTTGTAACACGAAGTTGTGTGTCACATGTAGAGCACGGAAGTGCGTGATTGGCTGGCCACCAGTACGTATAAGCCGTACGATAGGAATAACCGCTAATAGAGGTTGCATGCTAGTTTGACTTAGCGGTTATAGAGGTTAATGTTGTGGATACAACATAATAGGCATTGGGCGGGGAGGACAATTCCTTAGCATATGGGCTTCGATACACTTTTCCTTGTGACCCGGACTCTCCGCTGGAGATACGGGGTTGATGACCCATGATTACTAACGGCCACTGACAATTCTGCGGAACGTCATGCTCTTACTGATGGGGCCTCTGGTGCCCAAGGGGGACTATATCGATCCTATTCAGCCAGGGCCCATGCGTAGGAAGGATTGTTCTTAACTACATATCACTTAGAACGGTAGGCTACCTTTATCCGTTAGGTACGAGTACTTTTGGTTTGGGTACTTGTATCTGACCGTGGCTTGGAACAATAACTTGTCGCGGATTAGTTTATCACATCTTGTCCTTGTTTGGTTGTAGGTGTGACTTACTACTTCGATGAGAAGGTATTGAACCTTGTTGGAGTCCGGATTACCATATTGGATTCATAGCATGGAAAGGTACGTCACCGTGAATTATTTTACCATCTCCTGTCCTTGTTTGGTTGGGGGGATGGTATGCTCGTTCAGTAGGTGCGTATTGGACTATGATATAAATTCAATTGACTTATTTATTGGGCAATATTTATTCAGTTTATATGGCATGATATTATGTCACTACAAAAAAAGTTGGCTTTTGGGACAACACTTTTAAGAACTCTAGTTTTAAACGTCCTAAAAAATTATTATTTGGGACTGCTATATTTTTTTGTAACAAAAAACGAATTTATTGGTGACAGATTGAAAAGTGGATCTCTTATTTGGGACTATTAATAATTTTTGTTCCAAATAAATTTTGAGACCGTCTCAAATAATCTCAGCGGGAATGGCAATTATTTGGCGGCCCAAACCAATTTTTTTAGAAATCTTTTTTTTCCATTCCCCCGCATAAATTTTTCGTGTTTCCCGCCCTCTCTCGAGCTTCCTTCATCATCAAAGCCCCCTGCCACACCCCTATATTCCATTCCCATCTTCATTTCCTTCTCTCTCTTGATTGGTACTCTCTTTCTCTTCTCTCTCAATTTATATGTTTTTCGTGAGCACAAACCCTAACCCTAGATTTGTTAGGTTTTTGTTAAGGAATAATTAGGGTTATTGATGTTCGAGACGAAGACACGCTCCCATAAGGTTGTCGAGGCCCCGGAAGAGGGGGATAACGTTATCGAGTTGTTGATGCTCGAGACGGAGGCACGCTCCCATAAGGTTGTCGATCCCACCGACGACTTCCTGTCAGTGACCAAATTCGAGGATAGCATCACCACCACCTCAAAAAGATCTATGAGCAGGCGGGGGTATGGTCTTCTAGAAGAAACCCGAGTTCTCCTTCCAAGCAGAACCCCAACTCATCGCTAGGACTCTGTCGATTTGCCAGCGCCAGCTGACCCAATCCCTTCTCCAACTCCAGACCTCTGCTGACCAACTCTACCGAATTCTCCAAAGAGTTAGTAACATTATTTGTTATATTTTCTCATAAGTCGGACTGTGTTGCACTGACTAAACACAATTCGAACAAATTGACACTAGCACTGACACTAACACATATGGGTTGTCTATAATGTGTCCATATACGTGTCTGGTATGACATGTCTCAAAATACAACACCTATTTTCAGAGTGGTTCAGATTCCTGGATATAGGACAGTTGTGATGGAAATTCACATCACGTAGATATTATGGATAAAAGAAGAAGGAGATAGTGTTGATTTATTAGTTGTAATAAAGTATATGCCATTGGAGCATATGTAGAATTTGATAGATTCTTATGGGGTTGCAGTCTTTTCACGAGAAAGTTTTCAAAAATGGATTGGTGGAGAGATGGTTAGCATAGATCATTCTCCTAATGCTTCGCTTCTCTATAATTAGTAACTGATATAAGGATGGCTTCAATAGGTAGGATTTTGGTGAAGGACAAATAGATAGATTAGCTTGGTTATGCATATTGATTTCGCTATTTTGAATGTTGTCACTTATCAAGAATCATCAGAATTGATGAAATTATAGGAATATTGTGTCTCCTTACATAGTGTATATAAAGGTCTATAATTTCCCACATTTAAGTTGAATTAGACTGTTGTTGGCCTTTGATTGTTAAGGTTTTTCAGTATATCCCATCCTTGCATGTCTATTCAAATTGACTTGGAATTTAGTCAAATATTTTTTTTCTTTCTCCGATACCTTTCTAATAACTTTATACTGATATCCTCCTTCAAGGGTTAAACATATCCGGAATGATCTCAAAATCTTTGAAGTTTTTGTTTAGTTCAACAATTGGGGATCTTTTTGAAACTATGACTTGATATATAGTTGGTTGCAACCTGCGAAATACATACCTCCAAAACCAATAGTGCAGTTGACTGGAGCATGCAACCAAGACATCTTTGATTGATTACTTTGAATTGACCTTACACATACTTTATGCAAATCCTATACCAAGATTATGCTTTTCACTTGAACTAATCCATCACCTATTAATTCTAGTTTTGTAGCCAGTAGCGGGTTTGCAAATGTTGATCCTAGTAGCGGTGGAAGATAGCAGGATGATGCAAGATCGATTGGCACGTTATGGATGCTCATGTGATTAAACAAGTTCATGGACTGGTAAGGAATATCAAATCCTCCTACAAAATTGGGTTGGTCATCCATTAGTCTATAGTCTGGAAAGCTGCTAATGGTAGGCGTCGACAAATCATATTATCGACATTTCTTGGTGTTTACATTGAAAAAAAGTGTTTGCATGTGGTAACCTTGTATGTCTGAAAGTATCATCTCGTTTATAGGTTCTACAATACCATATAACAAGATGTGTACGTATGATACTAACAAGAGAGAATTATAGTGTCATTTTCAGTATAATACTAACACAGATATTTATAGTGTCATTTTCATGATTGACGTCATAGGCAAAGCATCGTTGAATCATCTGCATTTCCTAAGGTCTAATAGATGAGGATTATTTCCAGGTACGTATGTATAGAAATTTTTATTGGCCAACCTGCTTATTGATTGCAATTCCCTTGGATCCCCTGTGATGTTAGGACTGAAAGCCGACAACTATATATATATATATATATATATATATATATATATATATATATATATATATATATATATATATATATAACAGATTGGACCTTGCTTCCATTTTTATTTTTGATTAAATTTCTTATGAATTTTTTACGTTGCAATTTGTACTGCTTCTAAGTTTAGTTTAGTTGAATATGTAATTCTACAGAGATATTGAAAGCAAGGAGTTAAAAAAAGTAATAGCATGGATGCGGTCTCATTACAGATGAGGCTCATAGAAATGGGCTAGGTTTTGGTCTTAGAGTTCGCAAGTCTGTTGAAAAAGCCGGTATACTTGAGTACTTCTTCGGCAAGGATGGAAAGCAAAGGATCAAGTATAAGAAGTTTGTTTAATTTTTGAGGGATTTTCATGATGAGGTAGTTTTATTTCTTTAGTGATTTGGTTTTAATTATGTATAAACATGAGGGCTGGAGTTGTCTTTCATTTGACTTGAACTATCAAATGATAATTAGAGGCTATACACACTCGGACACTTGCACACACTTATGGAAATTGGAATATGATTTGCATTGGCTTTCTAGTTGCGGGGAATTTCCTAACTTTTTTGGACAAACATAAGGCTAATATATGGTCTAAGAGAGGAGTAAGGTATGTCAAATCTTGGTTGATATACGGGCATTTTCTTATTATATAATAATGTTACCTTGCTCATTTTACTTGTTTGTAAGAGAATTCATCATGACTTTGTCAAATTTAAATAGCTTGCTCTCGTAATATAAGGTAGTGGCATTTTATTATTGTATAATGATTGTTTGTTGATCTATTTTAGCCATCTAACACAAACCAGACCCTAATAATCAACAAATTCAAGTTGATAACAAAAAAGAGTAAGTTTAGAAAACAAACCAATATGTGGGTTAGGTACACCTGGCACTCTAAATTGTTTCAAATGATTGTTTGACTATCTAGTGCAATACCTAGTCTACTGATGACTTTACTGAGCCTGATAACTTAAGAGACGAACCTCGAGATGACTTTTGAGTTTCGTTGCCATCTGAGTTTAAGAGAAAAAATAAAAAATAGATTAAAATTAATAAAGGAAGAAGTTTTCTCATTTTGCTATGTTTCTCTATGGTTTCCTCTTATAGTAGAATGAAGCCTGTAGACGTTCCAAATAGAAAATTGCATTTTGCTTTATTCTCTTAAGTTTTACATAACGTGAAAATATGGTTCTAGCAGCGAGTTATGTTAGAGACATGAGAATAAAAATAGGATATTGAATTATAAAATATGTTGGGTTTTCAAAACCAACTTATAAAAATAAACAATCTTGGGATTTGGGTCTGAAACACATTTAACTGATTTGAAACAATCCTTTCGGAAGGATTATTATAGCGTTTATTCTAGAAAAGATTCAACTCTTAAATAGTCTACGTACCAGGGGAACATAGTACACCAAGATAATGATCGCTGGTTATTTTTGTAGTTGATCTAGAATTGTGGGGGAATTCTTGAACCCTTTATAATGAGGCCTAGCATACAAGTCACATCCAATCCATGTCCAACTTGTATTTGTTCATTGCTCCCACTTCAATATTTAATATACATTTGCTTGTACATTAAATTATTTGTAGTTTTTCATGCCAACATGTACGTATTATTTTTTGGTTTCAGATATTTATTGTATTGATCATTTTTCCTTTCTTCATTTTAAATTGATCTTACATTTTACGATTCCTTGGCGACTGGCTTTGTGTGATACAAGCTGTCACTGAACTTATTTGACATTTACAACATCTGAGCTTTTGTTCCTCGCATATTCTTTGGGTTTGAACGTTTGATAAGTTGGTGAATTTTTCCAGTTAATACTATCCTTCTAATAACATATTTATTTATTGTTTCATTTGCTCATGTTCATCACTTCAGTTGTTGATGGTACAAAGCTCGTAAGCAAGGTCAGTATCTTGAATTCAATTTGGATATTGAATTTAGCCTCATGTTGGTTTCCTATTTCCAGTTTTCTTCTTCATGCCTACCAGGTAGCTTATGAGCACCATCTTCATCTACTTTTAAACAATTGAGATACGAACATCTTTTATTATTCTAAAAAGAAGTTTAGCTACTGCTTGTATTTCTAATATGTCAATCATATTTCATCTAATAAATAAGTATATAAATAGTTTAAACTTTTGATTTTAACAGAAACTTGTTGTATGGGCTTGTGTTTTTCTATTCCCTTTCCGAATATCCATACTTTTGTTTATAAATGATATGCTGATAAGCTTTTGCCTAGGTACTTTTGTTAATGATTGAGAACCCCGAATCTATTAACACCTTATAATCATCATGTAACGTCCAATTCTTATACTTATGATCCGTGTGGGGTTGATTCTGAACATGGTCACACTATCTTTTAGCTCATGATTGACGATGGAGGCGAATGTTATTTTCAATAGTATTCCATACAAACAACTGTACCTTGAATTTACATTGCCAGGATATCCTCCAATTTAATATAAATTTGGACTTAGCTCTAAAATGGATCCGATGATCTCATACCTAGATCTGGTTCCAGCATCATTGAGAGTTTAAACTGGATATCAACTAGACATGTGCCTTGTTAATTGCATAATGGATACAACAATTCCTAAATGTGTATGCTAACTTAGTTCCCTATCTAGTGACCATAATCCAATATTGGTTACCTTATTGAACCATTGGTAACAAAGGAGTACCCATTCAAATATGCCAACCACTGGCATCTACTTCAGGGATATGAAGACTTCATACTAGAGTGCTTGTCAGAAAGGGGTTCAGGTTCCCCAGTGTTCAGGTTACTATCCAAGCTTAAGGCAACCAAACTAAAACTGAAACAGTAAAACAAAAGTCTAGGGGAAGGCCATGGTGGTGAAGGCAACCGAGTCTGCTCATCCAGGTAATTTGCATGGTGTTTCTGTATTTTATCTCTCCAGTCCTACATGGTCTAAAACTCTAGTTGGTTCGAAACTCGGAATGAAGTAATCCAAATTTTAATGAGATTAGTGCAGAGCTAAAGCAACTACCTACAATTGTCATGAATTTGACTGATGCTTAAGTACGGATACTCTTTATTTTCATCTAGTGCACATATACATTATAAATTACTAAAAATGTGTATATGCAAGTATGGACCTTGATTCTTTGATTCCATAGATACGTCCTTCCAATAGCTAAATGTTGCAGTCAATGGTCGACTAAGAAGAGGATGTAACTATTTTTCCTGGTGTTTATAAGAAGATTAAGTTGGATTTATGTGAGAACATATGCATACTTGAGCAATCTTACAATAGACAATTGTTCTTTTTTCTTGATAAGGACATTTTTTCAATTATGGGTCTCGTCTCTTTTTATAGTCAAAATTCTCTAGATGCCTCATAACCCCATTATTCTGTAGATACTTTGAATATGTTTTTGAATTCATTTTGAATGCCATTTATGTTCTTTAAAAACTAGAACAATTTTTAGCCGTTCTACTGATTGGTGCAAAAAATAAAATAAAACTTTTGTTAGGAACATTTTTCTACTGTAGCAAAAATTTGATATATGTCTCAATTATGGGTCTCGTCTCTTTTTAGCCGTTCTACTGTATAATTCATCATGAAACTATATTGAAAATTTGAGTTTTTTTCTTCTGTTACATTTTTCTTCTTCTGTTACTTGATTTTTTCTTCTGTTATAACATCACTTTGAATTATAACTTTTTGAGACAATGAAAAATGATCTTAAAGCTGAGCGTCTTGAGCAAGAGGCTCGACATAAGGAAGAGCTCGAGAGGATGAAGAGTGAGCTTAGCACTGAGCTCAAAGCACAAGTTGCAAGCATGTTCGTGGGTGCTTTCCGTCTTCCTGACATACTCAAGTAAGTCTCTGTCGCAAATTACTTTTCCATGAGTCTGAGGTCCCAATTACTTATAACTAACCATATTTTGGGCTTATTCATGTGTTTCCAGGTAGCCAATGCTGCTGGCAGCCATGGATGTGGATCGGTTTGTTAATGGATGTGGAAAATCAAGTATATATGTTTTGATCTTGTGTAAAAAGTCGTAGATTTTATTTTGTAAATTAAGTGAATGCTTACTGATGTAAAACTTGATGGGAACACTCTTAAGTGATGTAAGACTTGGATTTCTTTTTGTGAACAATGGGATATTATCTTTAAATATGTTTTATAGAAATCGTTTTGTTAATGTTGCGGCTACGCTTTGTTAATGTTGCGGCTACCATATGCATTTCCGATTAAATAAAATAGTTCTGTATGAAATTTTTGTTGTATATAAAATTCAATTATATATTTTATATATAAACAGGAAATTAGTAATTCCATAATAATTTAAATAATTGTTAAGTTTTTCGGACGATTATAATACTGTAACAAAAAGTAAATTACTTTTTTTGGGACTTTTTAAATTTTGTCCCTTATTTATTAGGACGAAATATATCTGTTACAAAAACTTGTTTTTTGGGACAAATTAATAAACCCTTACACAAAAGCATAAATTTGAAAACTTTTGAGACGTTTTGCCTAACCGTCCTTTAACAGTAATTAGGATGGTAATATCCGTCCCTAAAGTTTTTGCCACGCCACCCTAATGGGACCGTCCATTCCCGTCCCAAAGGCCGTCCCAAATATTTGTTGGGACGGTAATTGCAGTTTTTAAGACGGTTTTTTGTTGTCCCCAAAGGTCACTTTTTTTGTAGTGTGTGTCTTGTTACGTCCCTCTGAGGACCTGGTTATCTCCCTAGGTGTGTGCTATTGTCTTTCGCAGGTGCTTTAGCTCTAGCCGCGACCATCTCCATTTCTTCGAGTATGATTGCGCTTGGATCGTCTTCGCTTTGCTCGCCAAATTCATTTTTTTACTCATGTATTTTTCCTTTACTTGTTGGTAGTAGATTTATCTCCGCCCAACATATTGTATCAAGACAATTCTTTCTCATTATATGACATCTTTATTTTATTTATTTTGTGTGGATGAGATTAGTTATGGTTCTACTGTATTTTATATCTTATGTATTTATACGAGGCTTCAATATATTGGAGTATACTTCGTATGAATACAGCTGGCATGTCTACGGTCCTAGTCCTACGTATTTTTGGACTGGGGCGTTACACCTTAGTCTCCTGGTTTTCTAAGAAATAAAATTCAGTTGCATTATCAACTACTGAAGCTGAGTATATAGCTGCAGGACGTTGTTGTGCACAAATTTTGTGGATAAAACAAACTCTGGAAGACTTTCAATTATCCTTTCATCATATTCACATTTACTGTGATAACACTAGCTCTATAAATCTCACTAAGAATCCCATATATCATTCACGCACTAAACACATAAAAATTAGACATCACTTTTTGAGAGACCATGTTATGCAAGGTGATATTGTATTAGAATTTGTTGATACTGAACATCAACTAGCTTACATCTTCATAAAGCCTTTGGCTGAAAATCATTTTAACTTTATACGAAAAGAATTAGGAATTTTGGATGTTGACGTAATACAATATAATATTATTATTTAATGAACATGAATTCGCTAAATTTATTTTTGTTATAAGCCGAAAGGGCCCTTCTGTCACACATGTGTAAATAACCTAAAGCGATGCGGTGTACTAGTCTTCGGACTGCCGCTAGCTGGGATCCGGCCCCTACAGCTAATCCAAAGTAGCTATAGCAATTTATGGGAATTAATTAATAAATATTAAATTATTTCCTTCAACACAATTATTTCTAAATTATTTTTCGTATGTATGTTTGTTAAAAATTATCACAATGTTTCCAACTCTGTCTTGAAACCCTAGTGACTGAACTCGGTCAGAGTTCTGGCCGAACTCGGACCGAACTCGGTCTGGGAGGATTTCGAACAGAAGCTGGACAACCGACCCCTCTTCTATTTAAAACCTCTTTATCATCATCTTCTTCATCAAGCACCTCCAAAACTCTACCGAAAACCTAAACCTAACCTCCTTGTTCTCCCTCATCCAAGCTCTTCAAGCTTTCAAACTTTGGATTCGGAGCTCTCTCGAGGTTCTCTTCCACTATTCACCATCAATTTCGGTATCTCTCTCTTTTCTTTCCGTGCTATTTTTCATATGGCTCCCAAACAACCTATTTTTTTTCAAAAGAAGAGGAAGGTTGATGAAGGTTCGTCCTCGACTCATGAGGCTGCCTCCTTTTCACTTTACACTCCTTCGAGACCCGATGGAAATTTCTACGATGAATTTATTTTTGTGTCCCAAGAAGCTTCGGACTCTTGGTTCACGAATTTTCATAAGAGAAAAATCTGTCCGCGTGCTCCTATCAACTTCACACTATTTTCTGATCACTCTAGCGTATTTACATATCATAATTTGCTAGATTTAGTTCAATCTACTTTTCCCGTTTATATCAATGTCATTCATATGTTTTATTGTAATTTCTCGATCACAAAGGGTACGGTAAAATCTAAAGTTGGTGGAGTCGACATTAAGTTCGATGCCGATGATCTCGCGATCATTCTCCACATACCCAATGACGGGGAAGCACTTATAGAGATTACATCTGTTGAGTTTTGTCACGACCCGCACCCACTGTGAGGGTACGAGTACGTAACAGCGCCCAGCCTATGCCGCAGTGTCGGCGGTAGAACGCTGTTCTAAGTCTCTAACTAACCATCAACTCATGAAGTATATAATGTACTCATCATGATCAACTCCGAACGGAGGAGAAGTATAAGATAAGGTGTATCTCAATCACAGTCTAAGCACGATAAGATAACACAGAATTGTAACTAAGAATTTGAAGACAAAAATAAATACTGAAATAATAACATCTGAATAATCTCAAATACATCTCAAGTCTCAATTCTATACACAAGCTCTAAATGAAAAATAAATGCAAGTCTACTAGACTAAATCCCGATCACTCCTGAGTGTCGGGGCCATAGGTAGCTAAGCCATCTCCTCAGTAAAATATAGGGCATGTGTCCTCAGGGCAATCATCTATAAAATTTTCAACAGGTCCAGTCAGGACAGGAACGAGCACAATCTCATCTAGAAAATCCAAGTAAATGACAGGGAACTATAAAGCAGTTATAGGCAGTTGTATTGATGAAAATGGCAGTTTATATTCAGGTGATGGTAAGAAAGACAGATAAAGTGCAAGGAAAGTAAATACTAAACAAGAGAAGAATCATAGCAATGGAGACTGTAAAAATAGAACTAGCTGAACCAGGGTAATATGATATAAAGTCCAGACAACATGTAGACCAGTGTAACTCCAACGTAAGTCCAGTACAGGATGAATCTCATACAAGATGAATCCAGCAAGGGACGATTCCAGTCATAGTGATCAATGATTCCAGGGTGAGTCCAGCCTATACTCTAGCAGTGTGTTTTAAAATACCGAGATCGACATGTAAACGGCTATGGGTAATCTGGCACATCACACACCTGGCCGGGTGTGAGATGGCTATCATTCCAGTAGATTCCAGTAGAGGTGATTCCAGTAATGCGGTATGTCTACATGTCTTACTCTAGTATTTCTCCTTCCAGCAAGTGAATCCAGAATTCCGACACAATGATTCAAGATGAGTCCAGCCAAGTACAATGATACCAGTAAATGATTCCGGGGTGATTCCAGTAAATGATTCCAGTAATAGAAGCCGAAAATGATGATACCAGTAATAGAGGCCAGAAAATAAATATGTGTCGTATACATGAATCCAGAAATAATAGTACGTGTTTGTAACAGAGAATCACATACAGCTAACTAGAACTGAAATACAGTAATTGACAAATAAATGAGAGAACTATCAGAGAATGTACTCGCCTGATACTCTGAAAAGAGTAGTGTAATATCAGATGCATGCACCAGAGTCACAATGTCCTAAACAGAGTAATATGGGTCATGATATGTAAAATATAAGAGAATTGAAAGCTACAATGCAAACTACATGATTTCTGAGCTAATCTAGGTCAAAGTCAACTCTAAGTCAACCTGGACTAGTCAAACTAAGTCAACTAGGTAAATCTTAGTCTAGTCAAGTCTCACTAGGCCTAACCAAGCCTATCAAGTCTATATTAGTCTAATCAAGTCTAACTAGCCTATACTAGTCTAACAAGTCTAGCTTAGTACTCATACACAATCACCATGTCAAAACCAATCATTACACATACACAATTCCTATATACATATATATATATAAATGAGCAAAGATAATCTCATATACATTATAGGCTACATAATATATGCATCACATACATATATATATACATATATATATATATATATATATATATATATATATATATATATATATATATACCTAGAGTGATAGGTAGAGGAAAGAAAACATGTGAGGGGTTATCAAAATGTGACAGGAATGTGACATATGTGTGGGGCTTAGATAGGAATGTGTGTGTGAAAGCATGGGCCAACAGTGAAGGGAATTTCAGAGAACAGTGTGTGTGCCAAAACAGTGTACTTGTGTCCAGGGTGTGTGTAAGCTAGAGAGTGTTCTCAGTTATGATCACTTGACAGTCCAAACATTAAAATCAGTTATCACAATACAAAACCTTCTTGAAACTTACATTCCAGCCTAACAATAAACACCAAAAATCACCATTTGAAATAAATGTCAATAAATAATAATTATAATTACAAAAATTTCAAAAATACCCTCATCTGGAAAACTGGATGTTACAATCCTACCCACCTTATAAAAATTTCGTCCTCGAAATTAAGATGATCGCACCTCTCCTAGGTCAAACCCCCAAGCAATCAAAGTCGAAGCAATACAATCCTACTGGTCATGATTCCACAGTCTCGAACAGGGTAGCTATACTATCTAGCAAACACAAGCAATATCCTGGCAGGTACTAAGGGAAATCACACATGGAAGTGGGGAGGAAGAACAAGAAGGTCAAACCTGCTGATCCATCACCTGCGATGTCAGTCTCCTCAGTTGCCATCGCAAAAGCTCCACCCCTCTGGTGCTGAGCTACAGGTGGCCTAGCCCCCTCAAAAGAAGGTGCAATGGGACAATCTATCTTCTGGTGGGCAGCTGACCCACAGAAATAGCAAACCCTCAACCTCTTCCTGTACTGCTCCCAGATGTGTCCCGGCTTCTTGCAGTAGGAACAACTGATCGCCTTCGGGTCCTGACCCCGATACTGATCTGCACCTGCTGAACTCCCACTGGTGCTTGCGTCTGCTGAATCTGCACATGAGGCCTCTTGGCCTGGCCTCCGCTGCTGCTGGTACCGTGAGTGTCCCGTCCCCTCTTGAGCCTCAGCTCAAGATCATCCTCAGCCAGTAAAGCTCCCGTCAAAATCTTCTCGAAAGTGGCATCCCTGTTGCCCTTGGTCAGGGACTTGACTTCCTTGACCAGACCCTTCTGGAACCTCTGGGCCTTCGCCGCCTCGCTCAAACCCTCTACGAATCTACTGAGGCGGCCGAACTCCCCAGCGTACTCCTCCACTGACAGGCTCCCCTGTACTAGGCTCTCAAACTGTGACTCCAAGGCTCTGAGCGCTGAATCTGGAAAGAACTTCTTCTTGAAGAAGCCCCTGAACTCCTCCCAAGTCTGTCCAGCTACCCCCACCCTGGGTTTGACTGATACCAGGTGCGAGCAAGATCTCGCATCCGGCTGGCTGCTGCCTCTATCTGGAGATCTGTCGGTATCCGGGCCAGGCAAAAGATCTCCTCAATATGCTCGATCCACTCGTCAGCATATAAAATCCCCTCTGTCCCCAGGAAGTCTCTGGGGCTCATCTTCTGAAACTGCTCGATCCCCGGTGTCCTCGGCTGTTGTATCACTGGTCGAGCTGCGACTGCCGTAAGGGCCAACTCCATGCCTCGGTCCTGTCGGGCCTGCTGCCGGTCCATAAACTGCTGGAAGTAAGCAAACATCTATGCCGCATCCACGGGTCCTGTAGGCGGCGGTTGCTGGAACTCCATCTCTGGGATGACTGGGTCCTGCCCCCGAGCTGATGGAGGCCCACCCCCTGCAGCTGCTGCTGAAGTCTCAATATGGGCAGAGGTGGCAGGAGCTGCAGCCTCCTGACCCTGCTGATCTGGCTGAGAGGTAGCAGTCCCCTCTACAGCAACTGCTGCACCAGAGCGATGTGATCTTGTCTCCACCATCCTGAAGACAGATCGAACAAGGAAGTCAATACTGAGCAGGAATCGATATATCAAAGGAGGACAGTTATTTCAAAGAAGGCAAATCAGTACGATATGTAGATGGCATGATTTAAAGCAAAATTTTTCCTAACTGTGATTGAGTGCCTCTCCGGTAAAGCCTATCTCTCAGTCCTATCGCAGGTTCGCAGCAGTACAACTAAGTCGCCGTACTACCACGATATTGTACTAATACGAATCTCGACCTGCATGGGCCATCACTAAAAACGTGTCACGACCCGCACCCACTGTGAGGGTACGAGTATGTAACAGCGCCCAGCCTACGCCGCAGTGTCGGCGGTAGAACGCTGTTCTAAGTCTCTAACTAACCATCAACTCATGCAGTATATAATGTACTCATCATGATCAACTCCGAACGGAGGACAAGTATAAGATAAGGTGTATCTCAATCACAGTCTAAGCACGATAAGATAACACAGAATTGTAACTAAGAATTTGAAGACAAAATAAATACTGAAATAATAACAACATCTGAATAATCTCAAATACATCTCAAGTCTCAATTCTATACACAAGCTCTAAATGAAAAATAAATGCAAGTCTACTAGACTAAATCCCGATCACTCCTGAGTGTCGGGGCCATAGGTAGCTAAGCCATCTCCTCAGTAAAATGTAGGGCATGTGTCCTCAGGGCAATCATCTGTAAAATTTTCAACAGGTCCAGTCAGGACAGGAACGAGCACAATCTTATCTAGAAAACCCAAGTAAATGACAGAGAACTATAAAGCAGTTATAGGCAGTTGTATTGATGAAAATGGCAGTTTATATTCAGGTGATGGTAAGAAAGACAGATAAAGTGCAAGGAAAGTTAATACTAAACAAGAGAAGAATCATAGCAATGGAGACTGTAAAAATAGAACTAGCTGAACCAGGGTAATATGATATAAAGTCCAGACAACATGTAGACCAGTGTAACTCCAATGTAAGTCCAGTACAGGATGAATCTCATACAAGATGAATCCAGCAAGGGATGATTCCAGTCATAGTGATCAATGATTCCAGGGTGAGTCCAGCCTATACTCTAGCAGTGTGTTTTAAAATACCGAGATCAACATGTAAACGGCTATGGGTAATCTGGCACATCACACACCTGGCCGGGTGTGAGATGGCTATCATTCCAGTAGATTCCAGTAGGGGTGATTCCAGTAATGGGGTATGTCTACATGTCTTACTCTAGTATTTCCCCTCCCAGCAAGTGAATCCAGAATTCTGACACAATGATTCAAGATGAGTCCAGCCAAGTACAATGATACCAGTAAATGATTCCGGGGTGATTCCAGAAAATAATTCCAGTAATAGAAGCCGGAAATGATGATACCAGTAATAGAGGCCAGAAAATAAATGTGTGTCGTATACATGAATCCAGAAATAATAGTACGTATTTGTAACAGAGAATCATATACAGCTAACTAGAACTGAAATACAGTAATTGACAAATAAATGAGAGAACTATCAGAGAATGTACTCGCCTGATACTCTGAAAAGAGTAGTGTAATATCATATGCCTGCACCAGAGTCACAATGTCCTAAACAGAGTAATATGGGTCATGATATGTAAAATATAAGAGAATTGAAAGCTACAATGCAAACTACATGATTTCTAAGCTAATCTAGGTCAAAGTCAACTCTAAGTCAACCTGGACTAGTCAAACTAAGTCAACTAGGTAAATCTTAGTCTAGTCAAGTCTCACTAGGCCTAACCAAGCCTATCAAGTCTATATTAGTCTAATCAAGTCTAACTAGCCTATACAAGTCTAGCTTAGTACTCATACACAATCACCATGTCAAAACCAATCATCACACATACACAATTCCTATATACATATATATCTAAATGAGCAAAGATAATCTCATATACATTATAGGCTACATAATATATGCATCACATACATATATATATACATATATATATATATATATATATATATATATATATATGTACCTAGAGTGATAGGTAGAGGAAAGAAAACATGTGTGGGATTATCAAAATGTGACAGGAATGTGACATATGTGTGGGGGTTAGATAGGAATGTGTGTGTGAAAGCATGGGCCAACAGTAAAGGGAATTTTAGAGAACAGTGTGTGTGCCAAAACAGTGTACTTGTGTCCAGGGTGTGTGTAAGCTAGAGAGTGAGAGTGTTCTCAGTTATGATCACTTGACAGTCCAAACATTAAAATCAGTTATCACAATACAAAACCTTCTTGAAACTTACATTCCAGCCTAACAATAAACACCAAAAATCACCATTTGAAATAAATGTCAATAAATAATAATTATAATTACAAAAATTTCAAAAATACCCTCATCTGGAAAACTGGGTGTTACAAGTTTCCCGAGGGAACTACTTTTGATTCCTTCCATTATTTGCTCTGTGCACCGATTCCTCGACCCGATGGTACCCTTCGCCCTAGACATTTGAATAACTACTTTTATGATCTCCATCGCATGGTGTTCTCCACTATCCTTCCTAAGAACACTGCCACAAATGAGATTTCGTACATAGAACTCTCGATAATTTATCATCTTCACTTCCATGTTCCCTTTAGTCTACCTAAGTCTATCATCTCCGCTATGGATCGTTGTCTCAAGAACTCCTCGCGATGCCTTCTATACGCGATTTATCTTCCTATCATATTTCAGTATTTTGAGGTCAGTCTTGAGTACTGTGCTGAGGTTGCTGCTCCTGCCTATCTTCATGAGCATCGTCGCCCAGCTCAGCCTGCACAGGTTCCACCTCCTGCAGCTGCTCCTACTTCTACTGACTCCCAGGCTACTCATCCTCCTTCCGGTGTTACTCTTGAGTCCCTTCAGACTCTCATGCTAGATCAGTTCCGAGCTATGGATTTTCGTACTATCCTTCATCTCCGGGCCATCTCGAACACGGTTCATGATTTGTCATATAGCCTTGCTCACAACCCTAGTAGCCCCATTTCTATGGTTCGTGATCCATCCAGGCTTGGATATCGCATTAATGACCGTGAGGCACAGTGTTACTTTCATCCTGCTGCCGCTCGATATGACCCCAGCCGAACTGCTGAGACCGATCCTTCTAGTACTGCTGGTGCTGCAGCTGCTGATGATGATGATGATGATAGTCGAGGATATGTTTTTCATCATGATAGTTCAGTGATTTTTTGTTATGTTTTGACTTTATGCATGTATTAGTGATAAATACTTCTTACAAGCATTATCAGTTATGACTTTTTCTGTTTCTTTTTCTGTGTGATGTATGCAAAACTCTTTTCAGATTATGCTACTATTTCCATTATTCCATGCATGTCTTTTATTGTGATTTGTGGTTTAATATTACTATACCATTTTGCTATTATAACAAAACGGGGGAGTAAGATTGATAAGATCTGATGCTTATTCACTGTATTACTAATTTGGTTTGAAAGAATGTTAGTTTAAGACTCTACAGATATAGTTTCAGCAGAATGTTTTATTATGGGGAAGTAATAAGACTTGATCGTACACTACGGGGGAGCATTGAACATTGTATTGTACCAACTGTTTGACGGACAAAAAGCTACTACCGTACCTTCCGTACTCATCAAGTCTACTTCCACTTCAAGCTGAACCATTCTTTAAGTATCAATCGTAAGTTTTGTCACATTATCAAAATAGGGGAGATTGTTGGCACATTTAGCCATAGTCAAACCGATTTTGATAAGTGTCTTAAACTTCGATCTCGATATGAAAAGAAACGAAGAATGCAGATTGCATCGTCTCTGAAATTATATATCTATTCTGTATTTTTCTATTTATTGAGTCTAGAATATTTGTGAATCGGGATCACTGGCATTTAGAAGTCTATCCTTGATTTTATCCTAAACCAAACCCATCTTGATTCTATCTTGAACCAAACTAAACCTATTATAGTTTTGATCCTGAACCAAACCAGATCCAAAAACCAAAATGGCCCTGGAATTGGGCTAACCGAACTCGGCCAGGGTTCTGCCCGAACTCGGTTAGACCAAATCACTCCTGGTCAGAAGCTTTACCTATTCTCATGGATCTCAAACGTTTAAATTTTTGAACGTTAGGGTGCCGAGTTTTGCCCGAACTCTGTCCTACAAAAACCTATAAATAGAGAAGAATTTTTTATTTCTAATCATTCATTCAATCTTCATCTTCTCTATTCATTTCTAAGCTTCTTATTCTATTCTCAAAGATTTAATCTTCAAATCTCCAAGTCAACTCAATTCTTCTAAGTGTCGGTGGTTTCCAAGTAGGACTTTTCGAGTTGAACAAGCTTGACGTATAAAAGCTTTCTTCAGAAAGGTGTTGAAGTTTGTTCGTGGACTTCGGATAAAAACACGACGGTGGTGAAGTTGGCGTGTTCTTGGTGCAAAACACGTGGTGTAATCTCTATTCAAAATAGTGGATTCAAACATCGAGTCGAGACTCGAGACTGGACTAGTCCTCACAGAGAAAAACCAGTATAAATCTGTTGCCTCTGCGTATTGCTTTTTTGCCCTGATTTTACTGACTTACTTGCAATCATTTCATATATATATATTGCTTCACCTGCTTAGATTTAAATTTTTTAATTGTTAAATATTCTCCGCTGCACTCTATTCACCCCCCTCTAGAGGTGCCATTGTTCCTACACCGCCTAGCACTTCAGCTTGTACTTGGTTCGCCACCATAACATTTTTAAAGGTTGGTTTGTACGTGGTGAACCATTCCATGCTAGAGCAGACATGATAGGTGGCACCAGTGTCTACCCACCATTCAGAGTCAGCCCCCACCGTAGTGACCTGAGCAATCATAGCAATTATATCATTAACCATAAAAATCTTACTAGGCTCACCTTGCTCTGACTACTTGGGCTTGCATCTCAGGGTGTTAATCGGGCTAAACCCGACCGGCCCGACCCTAGAAAAGACGGTCCGACCGGGCCTGGTCTGGGCCCAGCCCGGACCGGTTCAGCTAGCGGGCCAGGCCCGGCCCGGTTCAAGTTCAGGGGACCCAGCCCGGCCCAGTGACCTGGTTTGGGTAGGGCTGGGCCGGTCCGGTCCGGGTCGTGGGCGGGCTTGGGCGGACCGGCCGGTTTAGTTGGTTTTTTTTAATTTTTTTAACTTTTATATTTTTTTAACATTTATATTCTTTTAACTTTAATTTTTTTAATTTTAAACTTTTTTAATATTTTTGTGTTTTTTTGTTTTTTTTGTTATTTTTTTAAAGTCTAAGTTTTTTATTTTTGTTATTGTTTAATATTTAATCTCAAGTATAAGTTTTGTGTTTTTTTAATATTTTTTTAAGTTTTTGTGTTTTTAATTAAATTAATTTTTAATTTTTTTCTCCTCTTTTATCTGGGCTTGGGACCAGCAAGACAAGCTTTGCTTGTCATAGACAGAGTTAAAAAATTTGGTTTTTAAGTTTTTGTGTTTTTTTTAAAGTTTTTAAGTTTTTATTTTTAAGTTTAAAGTTTTAAATTTTTTTTAAAGTTTAAAGTATTTTTTGAAAGTTTTTTAAGTTTAAAGTTGTTGAAATATTTAATAAAGTTTTAATAATATTTTAAATTTTAAAAGTTTTAAATTTTTTACAGTTTAAAAGTTTTTAAAATTTTTAAATTTTTTGAATATTTGAAAGTTTGAGAATTGAAGTTTGAAGTTTAAAAGTTTGAAAGTTTGAATATTTTTTTGGAGGGTCATACCTTAGACTTGAGCCATTCTTCCTGCTCCTTCTCCTCGGTTGTAGAAGCTTCACCCAATCTAAGTGATCCGAGGTCCAGCTCATTGATTTCCTAAGCTTCATCCCTCTCGTTTTGGGTTCTTTTTTCTGCTAAAATCCAATCTTGAACGCAAACACAAGCTTCCAAGATATCCGGCTTCAACCGGCTCCTCTTTAGGCTCAACATCTTGATCCTGCACTAAAACAAGACTCCGTTGCTACCGTGGACACCGGCACCATTAGTAGATCACGTGCAATTGTAGAAAGTATAGGATATCTTTTGTCGCGTTTTTTCCACCATTCTAAAATGGTGAAGTAATTTGAAGATTCCTCTTCTTCTTCATAAGAACTTAAATACAAAGACAACTCTTGAGTGGGGTTGGGAAGATTGTCTTTGTTTCTTCCTTCTTAATAAACGAAGGGCGTGGTCCTCTACGCCAGAGCTACTACTTGTACCAACTTGAATGGGTCGGGTTGGCCCAACATTATCTTCATAAAGTAGTACTAATCTTTCTAAACCTACATTTACTTCTAATTTCAAATCCATAAGGTTAAGTTCCATGTTATCAGCATAGCCATCTAACAAAACTTCTACACCATCTAATTTGATTGTAGGATCAAAAATTGCAGACAAACAGTATAAAAGAGGTACATCACCCTAATATTTAGTAAATTTAGCTTCCATTCTCTTGACAATATAGTCAAAATTTGTAACATTTCTATATTTACAAAACAAGCAAGACATGTTAAAAAGTTCTCGTAAAGCTAAGCAAGAAGTAGGATAATATACACCAGAAAGCGTGCATGTAGCCTTGTAAAAAATTTCCAAAAATTCACATATAGAAGTAGCAACTATCCAATCATCTTCAGTAACTGGATATTCAAAATTAAGATCCATGTTACAAAAATATGTAATAGCATCCTTAAACGAAAGTGCGGATTTCAACATTAAAAATGTCGAATTCCATCTATGTGGAACATCCTTAACAAATCTTCTAAAACGAATACCAAAATGTGCACATGTGTTCTTAAAAGCTTGTTGTCTACTTGGAGACGTGTTCAAGCTGTGTAAACAATTTCTGAGTGTTTCTAAATATGTACTAAAAAAATTCAAGACATTCTTTTACAACTAAGTTAATAATATGACAAGCACACCTAATATGCAATAATCTACTTCCAAAATAGGTTGAAATAGTAAAGACAATGAATTTATAGCAGCAGTATTATTACTAGCATTATTAAAAGATACAGATTGAATCTTGTTGTGAATATCAAAGTCACGCAAGTGTTTTAAAATACAAGTGGCAATTACGGAGCCCGTGTGTGAAAATTCTAAAGTTTTTAGACATACGATGCGCTTTTGCAACATCCACAATGAATCTATATAGTGTGTCGTGATATAAATATAAGCATAGTTCTGTTTACTTGTCCATACATCAGAAGTAATAGCTAATTTATTAGCATGCGAAAACGTTTCTTTTAAAGCAAGTCTTATTTCTTTAAAGAGTCTAATAGCCTCTTTTCTAGCAGCGCCTCTAGTAACTTTATTAAACAATAGATTTAAAGCAATTGTAGCATAATCATATAAAGATTCACTTTCACCCAAAATAAATAGAAGTTCATCAACAATAATATATTTAGTAAATTCAGTTTTATGACGGGCAGCCGAACAGGAAAACGTACCCACCGAAGAAGTCGCAGTGCCTCCAAAACTGATTTGAGTTTGGGTCGCCGGAATTGAGCTTGGACCGTAGCAAGTATCGTAGTGTCTTGAGAGTGTGCCCGTGCCACCTCCCCTCTTTCATTTGTATGTACGGAAACATTTCTTGCATTGGGTCCCGTACGGAACTGCTTCACCTTTTGGATCTAAAACAAGTGAGTCATCAGGTTTAGTTTCATTAAGAAGAATAAAAAATTCCCAAACTTTGGCTTTTTGTTTTATTTTTACAACATTTGGTACATTGGTACCAACTTCAGGAGGGGAACCAACTAAATCCTCATGAATAAGATTTTCCTCAAAAAAGAATTGTAAATTTCAAAAGCATCATTGCCTTGGTTTGAACCTTGTCCGGCCATTTTAAAAAGACAAATCAAAATATATAAAGGATTATAAAGTTGGAGGAGGATACCGGAAAAAAATAATAAGAAATGAGTTTTTTGCAAAAAATAGAGAGATGGAGGAAGAAAAACTATTTCGAAAATGTAAATAAAAAAAATCAATTAGAAAGATGAAGTCGTAGATCGCCGAAATTGCTTGATCAGGAAGTCGTAGATCGCCGGAACTTAGAGCACAACTTTCTTGAAATCTTCTTAAGGATGGAGGAGGATTTTTTTTGTGAGAAGGATGAAATTGTTTGTGTTTGAAATGAGAGTTTCATGGCCAATTTATAGAATTTTTTGGAAGCCAAATTACCCCCCATATCCTCAAAATATAGTTGTTGTAATGGGTTTTTGGTCATTTTGGTCAAAAAGACCAAAATACCCCCTATAACGGTCATAAAACGGTCAAAAAATGAGGATATTTTGGTAAAAGGGGAACAATTATTCAAAAAAAAATTGAAAAATTCGGTTCAGCCGCCAGGCCTGGCTCGGGCCTGGGCGGGCCTGACCGGGCCGGGTTGAACCGGGTCGAACGTTGCATTATTTAAAAAACAATTAACCAGTCCGAGCTGGGCCGGGCTTGGGCTCGGGCGGGTGAACCCAGCCCGGACCGGGTATGCTATTGGGCGGGCTCGGGCCGGGCTTGGAGCGGGCTGAACCGGGCCGGGCCTCCTGCGGGCTCGGGCGGGTTCTGGCGAACCCGGCCCAGATCACACCCTGACTTGCATCTGTATTCATTCTTGTAATGGCCCTTCTTGCCACAGTTAAAGCAAGTCACATTAGACTTTGGCTTCTAGTACTTGAAAGAAGACCCCTTCACTTTCAGATTAGTGAAGTCCTTCTTCTTGTGGTGGAAAGCCACCTGCTTTTTCTTGGATTCCTTTGTCTGGACCAAGTTGGCCTTAGCCATCTGCTTGGACAGAGTGTCCACATTCAGTTGAGCCCTCATTTGATCCTTAACATAAATTTTTTACAGGAGATCTTCCGAACTGATCTCCAGTTTTTTCCTATT
Organism: Iris pallida; assembly: GCA_029216955.1. Taxonomy (NCBI): domain Eukaryota; kingdom Viridiplantae; phylum Streptophyta; class Magnoliopsida; order Asparagales; family Iridaceae; genus Iris; species Iris pallida. The sequence continues at coordinate 2,647,677 of JANAVB010006391.1, read as the reverse complement.
TATATTTACATAGAATTTGCTCATGTTCTTGTCATCTTCATACAATTTTTTCAAAGACTCCCATATTTCTCTGGCATTGGTCTTCTTTGAGTAAGATTCTGCTAGAGAATCCTCCATAGCATTGAGGATCGAAGCCTACAGAGGCTATTTTTCCTCTTCTATTTGGACTTTTTTGCAGTAGGAGCAGCAACCGCGGCTGCAGTCCCACCTTCTGGAACCTTCGGTTCGTCCTCAGTTAACACGTGGTCGAGGTACACGAGTTGAAGATTGAGGCTAACTTTCCTCTTCCAGATTTGGTAGTGCTCTCCATCGAATTTCTCTAACTTGTTGAAGTTGGAATCGATGAGTGCAGCACGAGAGTTTTTCATCTTGTAAATCTAGCTTTGAGATTGATAGTCCCGGGACATGATTTTAAGATAAAAAACAGAGTTTGGCAACACTTCGACGAGATGCACAACTGAGATTCTGGAGGATTCAGAGAGACAAAATCAAATGTAACGCTTCGAAGAAGGCACAAAACGAAAGCCCACAATTAGTCTCTGATTAGATCAGAGAAGATATTAACAGAAGAAGAAAAAGAAGACCTGTTGGGGTGACGGATCACTAGAGCTCAAAGCTAGATTCGTCGCACGCGATCAGCTTTCAGGAACTAGCAAGTTCAAAGATGAACCTTTGGAACACACTGTCGAAATGCCCTTTTGACTCCTCAGATGGACAGAACTGCGCACACGTCTCTCTGTTTCTCTCTTCTATGCTCTCTAAATTTCGTAAGGAACTTGTAGAATTAACTGATTGAATGAGAGAGAAGAAAAAAACTTATATAGTGTTAGTCTAGTAACCGTCCAGTTTATGAAAAGTTCGGAACGTGGTAATACAGGTCCGTGAAAGGAGGAACTATTCCGTAACTGTTCAGATCGTGAATAGACACGACGCGCACGCTACAATAATTTGCATCAACTAGGCCAACTGCATACGCGCGCACTCGCGCACAACGCTCGCTGCGTGCAAACTGTCCGCGAGAACTGGCCTTGCGAACGTGCCGCGCGATCAGCAGCGCAGAGGCTCGCGCAACTTAAGCGCACTATGCGCCTAGCGACGATGCTGAAGTGTTGTGCTAAGTGCGCCAACAAAACTCCACATTACGCTTCATGAGCCCATGAGTCCGAGTAGCTAAGCCCTACGGGTCTTAGCTCTTAAGGAATTAATTCCAAGAGCATGATAAAAAGCATAAATACTTTCTATGTGGAGTTAGCCTTCTTTCCACTAGAAAAATACTCCCACATAGCACCCATGTGCCTCTCCACACCTCATGTGCATCTCTTTACACAAACAAAGCTTATATAGAAATACTATCCATTTGACGTACACAATGTGGGACTATCTTTCTAGTCCTTAAGACCAAAACACCAACAATTTGACATTCCAACATATGTAGAAATATTTGCGGGAACTGTAATTTGACCTATAAAATTTGAACTAAATAGCCTCTTAAGACCGGTGTTCCAAATATAGATTGTAATCTAATTATTGACAAAGTTGGTGAAAAACCTACAAGGTTGGCAGACCAAGGAATTTATCGACGGGTGGGAGGGTGACACTCGTAAACTCGTTCCCTTTGTGAAGCCCTCTTATTTATCTAGCTTATTATGAAATGTTGGGTGGGTAATCTATATATATAATAGCAAAATAGTTGCCAAAAATTGCAACATTGCCATTTTCCCGCCCAAACACAGTACAGCAATAAAAAACAAAATACTAATAAAAAAACAGTTTACAAACAGCAACAATAAATTTTTATGTGAAGAATACATTAATTAACCATCAGGTTTCCAAGAAGTTATTCAAATTTTTTAAATAATTCAAATATACATGCACCTTTCCCACCTACATACAAATTTGATTTTCATTTACAACAGCCACTTTCATCCTAAAAAAATGAAGAAAACTGTTGGTTTTCCCCAACATATTTTGCATTAATGTTGTTCATTCAAACTGACTATATATACAGTGTAGAAATGGGATCCATCTTCCCCTTCAACTTTCAGAAAAAAAAAAAAACTTCCTCAACTATGGCTCCTTTCTTCTCACTTATCCGTGAGGTCAGTCCATCCAAAACATTTTGGAATTTGAAAGTACGTCTCATTCGTATGTATGATGTACCCGGATACGGAGGAAAAGGGCAACCATTCAGTATGGAGTGTGTATTCCATGATTCTGAGGTATTTCTGATTACCCACAGTTTATTACATTCTGCATGTTATTTTTTTGTTAGATAAAAAAACTCAATTTGTATATATACTTAAAAAAATCACAGTTTAGTATGACAGAATCATAAAAAGTTTAAGCCTGCGACATAATAAGATTGTGCATGCAACATAAAAACCAACAGTTTAATACATAAATTATCTAACAAAAACATAAAAAGTTTTTTGTAACAATCGAATCAAATTAAAATATTTGATATACTCGGATTTATGCCTGCAAAGAACACCCAGCCAATATATACAAATTTTCAGAAATATAATGTTAATGACAGAATCATAAAACTAAGTGTCATTAAATTTCTCAAAGAAAAGACAGTAACATAAAACTAAGACTCAATAAAACACAAATAGGATTATGCCTGCATCATAGAAACCAACAGATACATATAATACATAAATTAAATGACAGAAACATAAAAGTTTATGCCTGCAAAATAATAAGATTGTGCCTGCAACATAAAACCAACAGTTTAATATAATACATAAATTATATGACAGAAACATAAAAAGTTTAATGTAACAATCGAATCAAATTAAATTTTTTTGATATACTCAGATTTATGCTTGCAACTAACACCCAGCCAATAGCTACAAATCATCATTGTATAATGACCACTGGCTGCAACGAATGCCACGCCAATGGTTTTACCGAGTATATCAAAAATGTTTAAAGATTCTACATAAATATCAGAATCAGAAAAGCAACTGTTACAATATCAATTCTCACGTTTTAGTATACCACGGTTTAGTAGCACACGGTTTCTGTATAATACATTTTTGCAGCCCATGTTATTGTCTCAGAGACCAATGGTATATCACTCAATTCATTTATTTTCTTTTTTCTCTTTCCATTCTGACGTTTCCTCTCCAACAACATTGAAATTTTTTTTGATAAATTTGTTAATATACTCAGATTTATGTTAACCAACTAATGGCTGCAACGAGTACCCCGCCAATAGTTGTCAAATCATCATGTTAATTTCTAAATGGCTGCAACGAATGCCTTGCCAATAGTTTTAAACAAAAAAAAAAATTTGATTTCATTTCATGTTGTATAGATAACCAAATAAAACTTCTGATAAAGATGTACAATACGAAAAAATAAACACTATAAGAAACAATAAATGAATTTAGAGATTCTACAATCAAATAAAAGTAAAACAAATAATTAGGGTTGTTGGAACGTAAAAGTCAGTCCCAAAAAAACACACAAATGACAGTAATGTAAAACACAAATAATAGTAGCATAAAACTCATTCGAAATAAAACACAAATGCCATAAAATGATAATAAAATATGGCTGCATACTTTTGAATAATTGAAGCAAAAGAAATTTTCTATTATTGTGTATAATATAGTAAATTCACATATATAAATTTGATTTTAGAATCAGTTTTTAGCATCCCACGATTTTACACTTCCACTATTGTTTAAAAAATACTGTTTTAGTATCCCACGGTTTTACAGCCCATATTAATAGAATAAACTTCTATTTATCAATGTTTAAAGTTGGTAAACTCAGATTTGTTTTAACCAACCAGTGGCTGCAACGAATACCCCGCCATTGACTGTCAAATCATCATTGTCGATGAACCAATGGCTGCAACGAATGCCCCGCCAATGGTTATATCGATAGTTGAGCGACAATGTGATAAATGATAAAACACGTGTGATATGAAAATTACACCAGTGAAGAAAATCATCTCTTACAACATCGAGCATGGTCACATTGACAATGTGCCAATGGCTGCAATTAATGCCCCGCCAATGGTTTGATGATAGCTGAAAAAAAGTGGTTGAAATTAAAGTTAAAAAACAAAACCCAATTCATATTTAAATATATATATAGTTGCAACTATCAACTGTTAAATTTAACAACATTCAGTTGTAAAAAAATATTCTATATTAGTAAAATTCTATCTTTAGTGCAACAATTAGTTGAAATAATATAACAAAGTATATATACATTTAATTTCAGTCTGGTAAAGTCTTCATATAAATAGTGTTTTGATTTACCAACATGTAAATGTGAATAACAGATTCCCCAAACAACTTTAATTTCATTATATAATGTATAATAAAAAATAATAACAACATTCATTTAATTTTAGATAGTGTCAATATTTCAATAATAATAAAATGAGCAAAACTATTGATTATGATATATGCATTATTAATTGTCTACTGAATTTATTTTTCTTTTGCAGGGCGATCGAATTCATGCCAGTATTAAGAAAGATTTAATCAACAATTTTCAACCTTTGCTGAATGAGAGACGACTCTATGTTGTTCGTTGTTTTGTTGTTACAAATAACAACATGAAATACAAGACAACCGCAAATAAATACAAGATGTTATTCTTGGCAAAAACAAAAGTTGTTGAAATATTTGATGAGAAATTTCCCTCCTTTGTTTTTAGTTTTCAAAAGTTTTCTGACATTACAAATGAGGAAACTTTAGATGATAACAAACTTATTGGTAAAAATATTGTTAAATTATTTTCGTATTTCAAAAAATATAAAATTATTTTATTCCATCAAATTTATTGTTATTCGTGTTTATGGCTTTAATTTCAGATATTATTGGACGAGTTGTTACATTAGATCCTCCACAACAAAGGGATTTGAAAGATGGACCAACAAGACTTATGGATATTACTCTCGAGGACAATGAGTAATAATTTTGCAATTTAATTATTCTATTATTGAATTGTGTTCATATAATTAATAAATAAACTGATTTCCTTTGTATTATTAGGAAACAACGTTTGCCATGTACTTTGTGGGGAAAATTGGTTGATGATATGGTTTCGTACGTTAATAATGGTAAAAATGAACCTGTTGTAGTTATACTACAAATGTTTCGTACCAAATTATATAGAGGTAATAATTATTTCTTATATATTGATTATTATTTTCATACTTCATTTATGAATAATTTAACAACTTTTGTTTAAAATGTATTTTTTTTTGATTAGGTCAAGTTACAGCATCCAACACGTTCTACGTGTCAAGGTTATTATTTGGTGAAGACATTCCTGAGATTGAAAATTTTAAATCAAGGTAAGTAAAATTTATTAATACTCTAATTAAATATTTTTTAATTATTTGTAATTAGAAAACCTAATTAAATTAATGAATATTTTTCTACTTTATGAAGGATTGTTGAAGAAAGTAGTGAATCTATCACTATAAGTACAGTTTCACTAACATCTGCAAATTTGGTTGAAAATGAATTATCAAGTGGCCAAGCTATAGTTAGGACCATTGAGAACTTGAGAGATAACCATGAGGTATAGTTTTTCATTTAGTTATAATTTGTAATTATATTATGTTACATAATTGTTAAATTTTTTGTTTAATGATTATCAGATTGGAAGCTTTTGGGTTTATGCTGAAATTGTTGAAGTTGTATTAAAGAATGCTTGGTGGTATTTTTCGTGTAACAAATGTCCAAAAAATTAGATAAATGTGGCGATTTATTTTACTGTGACAGATGTGACAAGTTTGAAAAAGATGTTAACATCAGGTATTAACATACGAAAAATTCTAAACCTAATTACTATTCTTCTTGAATATTTAAATACTATTTTATTTGACAGGTACAAAATTAATGTTCGTGTTATTGACACAACCGGGGAAATAGAATTACTATTATGGGACAAAGACTGTGTCCATTGGAAAAAAGGCTTCGGATTTAAAAAAGAAGATGTCTGAGGTACTTTTGTAAATAAACTCTAAACACATATCATAATTCTTTGTACATATTAAATTTGTTATAATTATTATAATATTTATTATAATTTCATTTGTTTTTTTTTCGTAAAATTATTGTAGGAATCAGAAAATGATCAGAAAATTCCTGAGGAAATACAAAATTTAGTTGGCTTAAAAATTTTCTTCAAGATTCAAGTAAGATCTGAACAAGTACGTAATTATACTGGATCATTTACGGTATTAAAGCTGACTACCGATGAAGGATTAATTTCACTATATTCTGAACATTTTAAAGAAAATCAGGTATGTATTAAACTTATGGTACATTTGAACTTACTTTAAATTTTTTAACTATTCTGTTTATTTTTAATTTTACAGGAATCTGATATTTTTTCAAATTTGTTGAAGGAGGAAAATGATGTCGAAATGGTAAAAAAAATTCTTTTAATTAATCTTTTTTTTTCTTCAATTAATCATTTTAATTTCAATTTGTCATTTTAATTTCGTTTATATATGAATAGATTGGATCGTGTGGAGAGATGATTTCAACACCAAATGTCAAATATTCACAAGAGATTGAGTCTCTGGAAACTCCTGAAGATTCTGGATTGAAGAGGTCATTGATTGATGCATACTCAACAACAGCAGGGTCAAAGAAGATGAAGATTGATATAAAGAAAGAGAAGGAATGAAGAATACCTTTGTGTTGATCAATAGTGCTTTTAATTTCATTTAGTTTAAAAGAACTCTTTGTTCAATGTATTGACGTACTTGAGTATTACCTTAGTGTGTATTTGAATGCTTTCAAATCCAGCCAGCTCTTAAAAGAACATTTTGTGAGAGCTTGCTTAGTTAATTGAACTTTTGTTATTCTCAATATAACTTTTTGGTTATATTACCTTAGTTTGATCCTTAGTTGAAGATTACCTTAGTTTGATCCTTAGTGTTTTTAATTATGTTCATCTTAAAAGCACTCTTTGTTCAATGTATTGACGTACATGAGTATTAACTTAAGTATGTATTTGAATGCTTTCAAGTTCA